>CM067317.1:44326095-44926095 GCA_034231615.1 Meghimatium bilineatum | reverse complement strand
TTTACTGGTAGATACAATAAATTGTTATTAACACTATCTCTGTAGGCCTCTTTATCTCTAATACCAGCTATTTACACCCACTAACTGCTGATAAATCCTGCCTCTATTATCAGCTATTTGGACCCACATTACATTCTTAATTTTAGTGACTTTGAAAAGGGAGTTGTCAGTGCATAGCCAGGGTCTGAGAAAAGAACAAAGAATAGCTACACTATTGCTTGCCAAGCATGTTATAACAGGCAACTAAGGAAGTTTTGAGGTAAAGTTGGCTATCCCATATAAGGTCAAAGTGACCCAGAAGCCATGTATCAGGCAGAAAGTGTTTTCCTTATTCTTCTACGTATCTACATCTCAAAGATATTAATTCTGTCTTCTAATTGTTCATTGTCCATGTTTTTGAGCCATACATTAATATAGAATAGATGTAACACTTTATAATTCTCATTTTTAGCTTGTTTGTAATTTGTTTAGATGTTAATATTTTCATCTCATTGAAATCACTTTTCTGCTTATTAAGCACAATTTAAAAATTGCAACTTTGATGAAATATGGTTTTATTTTCTGAAATTGTTTCAAATTTGATGAAATATGGTTTTATTTTCTGAAATTGTTTCAAATTTGATGAAATATGGTTTTATTTTCTGAAATTGTTTCAAATTTGATGAAATATGGTTTTATTTTCTAAATTATTTTCTAATTTGTTGAAATATGGATTTATTTTCTGAAATTGTTGATGCAGGTTGATGAAGATGTTTACCCAGAGGCCTATCGCGAGGATGTTCTAAATGTGAGATTAGGGGTTATTTAATAATAGAAAAAGACAATATTTGTTTATTGTGGTCACATTATGAGACAGGGAGGTCTGGAGAAGAGTAACAACAGGCATGATAGAAGGTCAGATAGATTGACAGAGAAAATATTCATTTGACATTGTGGAGTGGCAAAAAAACAACTACTATCCTGATAAGTTATACTGAATATAAACAGTTGTGGAGATCTGTGATCACCTACGTCAGTCTGCATGACACTTGATGATGATATGACACAGGTTCACATGTAGGTCTCCGGTGTCCTACCAGACAAAAATTCCATCCAATAACAAACCACTAATAGAGAGATTTTCTTCTTGTGAAAAGAACACACTGGTTTCTTTTTAACAAAGCAAGTCCTAAACTGGAACCAGTTTATGCTTACTCACTTCTGACTTAGAGTAAACAACTAAGAGTGGGTGTTTTTTTTGACTGAATAGATCCTTCAGGTAGCAACTTTACACATAATTATAAGAGTGGGTGTTTTTTTTGACTGAATAGATCCTACACAGACCTGGTAGCAACTTTACACATAATTATAAGAGTGGGTGTTTTTTTTGACTGAATAGATCCTACACAGACCTGGTAGCAACTTTACACATAATTATAAGAGTGGGTGTTTTTTTTGACTGAATAGATCCTACACAGACCTGGTAGCAACTTTACGCATAATTATAAGAGTGGGTATTTTTTTTTTTACTGAATAGATCCTACACAGATCTGGTAGCAACTTTACGCATAATTATAAGAGTGGGTGTTGTTTTTGACTGAATAGATCCTACACATACCTGGTAGCAACTTTACGCATAATTATAAGAGTGGGTATTTTTTTTTACTGAATAGATCCTACACAGACCTGGTAGAAACTTTACGCATAATTATAAGAGTGGGTATTTTTTTTTACTGAATAGATCCTTAGGTAGAAATTATACACATAATATTATAAGAATGTTTATAGGGAAATTTCATCACTATATTTCTTTTTAACTTTCTAATAAATGTGTATCATTTGTTCCTCAGAATTTAGAACACACATAAGGGGTCACAATCTGTCTATCACACCGACCTTAATGCCTTGTTTTGGAGTGATGAGGAGACCACTCTGGGTTTCTCGCATATCCGTGGAAAATGTACAGTTGTTTACAGAGAGAACTTGACAGAAGATGTTGACAGTTACTTCATTGGAGGGACTGACCGCTTCTATTTTGCGGAGTCTTACAGTGCAGACACTCGGCAATTTGATGACCCTCCAGCAAAGGCTCGGCTCATGGGCAATACTGGGAAGGTGAGATGCTCTAAAATTCTTCATATTAAATTAAATTTTGTCAGATTTTATCTTTCATATCTTCTTCTGTGTTCGTTCTCAAACTCCTTCAGGTCAGCAGGCTGTAATCTGGAGAACGGAGTGTGTTGCATCATGGTTTAGAGCTTTGCTGCGATATTTGTACCTTTTGGGTCTGGCACATCCAATTTCAGCATGGTTTTTGGGTCACTTTAACCCCATATGGGATGGGACAACCAACTCCCAAAAGCTCCAACACTTACTCATGACAGAAAAAGTATTGCTATTCTTTGCTCCCCTTTCAGACATTGGCAACAAGCGGGTAAAATATTTCATTTGGCTTATTTCTATTTATACTGCTTGTTAACCCTGGATTACTACAGTCCATGTGTTTCTATTTTGTCAGATTACTTCTGACATCTTGTGAATCTTACTAACTCCAGAAACAGAAGACCTAGTGCTGATATGAGAACATTTTTTTTATAAACCCGGGGATGTTTACCGAACAGATTCTACATATGTACAAACTGCAGCAAAACTGAAATCCAGAAAGGAAAAAAAACTTGGAACAGGGCAATGAAGTTTTGTTAGTAACACACATAAGTTAGTTACACAATGACTAGTAACACACATAATAACACATAAACCAACATTTTGACAAAAAGGCCTTCATCAAGAACACATTAATAACATAATATAAGTTAGAGTGGCACCATAGAAATTGATGTTATTTTGAACATCAGTGGTGCCGTTCCTTGCTCGTCATATTATGTTGTGAATGTGTTTTTGTATAAAGATCTTTTATTGATTCAAATTGTCAGTTTGTGTTTTATTATGTACGTTACCAGTGATTAACAAAACTTCATTAACTTGTTTAAAGTTGCATCTGTCTGATTCTATATAGAAGAGTCCATCAATGGATACAGAATATGTGAGAAAGTTGAGAGGTGGCCTGAAAGAGTTTAAGACTGATTCCAGCAAAATAAATTATCATAATCGCCGTGTACATCCTTAGACTATAATGATTGGATCACTGGTAATTCAATGATTGGATCTGTGGTCATTCAATGATTGGATCACTGGTCATTCAATGATTGGATCTGTGGTAATTCAATGATTGGATCTGTGGTCATTCAATGATTGGATCGGTGGTCATTCAATGATTGGATCTGTGGTCATTCAATGATTGGATCTGTGGTAATTCAATGATTGGATCACTGGTCATTCAATGATTGTAAAGGTGGTAATTCAATGATTGGATCAGTGGTAATTCAATGATTGGGTCACTGGTAATTCAATGATTGGATCACTGGTAATTCAATGATCGGATCACTGGTAATTCAATGATCGGAACTGTGGTAATTCAATGATTGGATCTGTGGTCATTCAATGATTGGATCTGTGGTCATTCAGTGATTGGATCTGTGGTCATTCAATGATTGGATCTGTGGTCATTCAATGATTGGATCACTGGTCATTCAATGATTGGATCACTGGTCATTCAATGATTGGATCTGTGGTAATTCAATGATTGGATCTGTGGTAATTCAATGATTGGATCGGTGGTCATTCAATGGTTGGATCACTGGTAATTCAATGATTGGATCACTTGTCATTCAATGATTGGATCACTGGTCATTCAATGATTGGATCACTGGTAATTCAATGATTGGATCACTGGTAATTCAATGATCGGATCACTGATAATTCAATGATTGGATCACTGGTAATTCAATGATTGGATCAGTGGTAATTCAATGATTGTATCAGTGGTAATTCAATGATTGGATCAGTGGTAATTCACTGAATGGAAAGATTGGAGAAGTGGTGCTCTTGTGTGTTCCTGGACCCAAAAGGGGAGCAAAGAATAGCAACACTATTTATCTTCCATGCATGTCATAAGACAACTAAGGAAGTTATGGAGTGGATTTGACTGTCCTATACTACATAGGGTCAAAGTAACCCAGAAACCATACTCAAGCCGGTGTGTCAGGTCGAAAGGTGCAGATATTTGCAGCAAAACTGTAAATCAGGACACAAAACTTTGTTCTCAGGACTGCACCCTGCTAATCTGCAGGAGTTTGAGAATGAATGCAGAAGAGCAGTGGTAATTCAGTGATTGAAAAGATTTATTAGAAACCTATTAGCGAAAGAAAGGATGAGAGCAGAAATGCCAGTCTCTAGCTGATAACCAAACTCAACTAATCGTCATAAGCTGCAAAACATAATACAACGTTCTTCAATCTCCGGACTACATCCTGCTAATCTGTGGGAGCTTGGAAACGAATGCAAAAGACTACTCGTCATCAAGATTAAGAAAGATATTGTCAGGGTAAGGGAAAAGGCAAGGGCAAAGGAAAATCTAGTAAAGATGAGTTAGAACAGGAGAATGCTGTGAAACATTTTTCAGTACATCAGCTGCGAACACTGGATGTCTTTGCTGTATGTGGAGGTACGTGTCTCACGTTTTCAAACATATTAATTACTTTCATATCGCAATATATGTCAACACGTAGTCTTCCATCAATCACAATATCATATGTCAACACGTAGTCTTCCATCAATCACAATATCATATGTCAACACGTAGTCTTCCATCAATCACAATATCAAATGTCAACACGTAGTCTTCCATCAATCACAATATCATATGTCAACACGTAGTCTTCCATCAATCACAATATCATATGTCAACACGTAGTCTTCCATCAATCACAATATCATATGTCAACACGTAGTCTTCCATCAATCACAATATCATATGTCAACACGTAGTCTTCCATCAATCACAATATCATGTCAGCATGTAGTCTTCCATCAATCACAATATCATTTCAGCACATAGTCTTCCATCAATCACAATATCATATGTCAATACGTAGTCTTCCATCAATCACAATATCATATGTCAACACATAGTCTTCCATCAATCACAATATCATGTCAGCACGTAGTCTTCCATCAATCACAATATCATGTCAGCACGTAGTCTTCCATCAATCACAATATCATATGTCAGCACGTAGTCTTCCATCAATCACAATATCATGTGTCAACACGTAGTCTTACATCAGTCACATATATGTCAACACGTAGTCTTACATCAGTCACAATATCATATGTCAGCACGTAGTCTTACATCAGTCACAATATCATATGTCAACACGTAGTCTTACATCAGTCACAATATCATATGTCAACACAGTCTTACATCAGTCACAATATCATATGTCACCACAGTCTTCCATCAATCACAATATCATATGTCAACACGTAGTCTTCCATCAATCACAATATCATATGTCAACACGTAGTCTTCCATCAATCACAATATCATATGTCAACACATAGTCTTCCATCAATCACAATATCATATGTCAACACGTAGTCTTCCATCAATCACAATATCATATGTCAACACGTAGTCTTCCATCAATCACAATATCATATGGTAACACGTAGTCTTCCATCAATCACAATATCATATGTCAACACGTAGTCTTCCATCAATCACAATATCATGTCAGCATGTAGTCTTCCATCAATCACAATATCATTTCAGCACATAGTCTTCCATCAATCACAATATCATATGTCAACACGTAGTCTTCCATCAATCACAATATCATATGTCAACACATAGTCTTCCATCAATCACAATATCATGTGTCAACACGTAGTCTTACATCAGTCACATATATGTCAACACGTAGTCTTACATCAGTCACAATATCATATGTCAGCACGTAGTCTTACATCAGTCACAATATCATATGTCAACACGTAGTCTTACATCAGTCACAATATCATATGTCAACACAGTCTTACATCAGTCACAATATCATATGTCAACACAGTCTTCCATCAATCACAATATCATATGTCAACACGTAGTCTTCCATCAATCACAATATCATATGTCAACACGTAGTCTTCCATCAATCACAATATCATATGTCAACACATAGTCTTCCATCAATCACAATATCATATGTCAACACGTAGTCTTCCATCAATCACAATATCATATGTCAACACGTAGTCTTCCATCAATCACAATATCATGTCAGCATGTAGTCTTCCATCAATCACAATATCATTTCAGCACATAGTCTTCCATCAATCACAATATCATATGTCAACACGTAGTCTTCCATCAATCACAATATCATATGTCAACACATAGTCTTCCATCAATCACAATATCATGTCAGCACGTAGTCTTCCATCAATCACAATATCATGTCAGCACGTAGTCTTCCATCAATCACAATATCATATGTCAACACGTAGTCTTCCATCAATCACAATATCATGTGTCAACACGTAGTCTTACATCAGTCACATATATGTCAACACGTAGTCTTACATCAGTCACAATATCATATGTCAGCACGTAGTCTTACATCAGTCACAATATCATATGTCAACACGTAGTCTTACATCAGTCACAATATCATATGTCAACACGTAGTCTTACATCAGTCACAATATCATATGTCAGCACGTAGTCTTCCATCAATCACAATATCATGTGTCAACACGTAGTCTTACATCAGTCACATATATGTCAACACGTAGTCTTACATCAGTCACAATATCATATGTCAACACGTAGTCTTACATCAGTCACAATATCATATGTCAACACGTCTTACATCAGTCACAATATCATATGTCAGCACATAGTCTTCCATCAATCACAATATCATATGTCAACACGTAGTCTTACATCAGTCACAATATCCTATGTCAACACGTAGTCTTACATCAGTCACAATATCATATGTCAACACGTAGTCTTACATCAGTCACAATATCATATGTCAACACGTAGTCTTCCATCAATCACAATGTCATATGTCAGCACGTAGTCTTCCATCAATCACAATATCATATGTCAGCACGTAGTCTTCCATCAATCACAATATCATATGTCAACACCTAGTCTTCCATCAATCACAATATCATATGTCAACACGTAGTCTTCCATCAATCACAATATCATATGTCAACACGTAGTCTTCCATCAATCACAATATCAAATGTCAACACGTAGTCTTCCATCAATCACAATATCATATGTCAACACGTAGTCTTCCATCAATCACAATATCATATGTCAACACGTAGTCTTACATCAATCACAATATCATATGTCAACACGTAGTCTTCCATCAATCACAATATCATATGGTAACACGTAGTCTTCCATCAATCACAATATCATATGTCAACACGTAGTCTTCCATCAATCACAATATCATGTCAGCATGTAGTCTTCCATCAATCACAATATCATTTCAGCACATAGTCTTCCATCAATCACAATATCATATGTCAATACGTAGTCTTCCATCAATCACAATATCATATGTCAACACATAGTCTTCCATCAATCACAATATCATGTCAGCACGTAGTCTTCCATCAATCACAATATCATGTCAGCACGTAGTCTTCCATCAATCACAATATCATATGTCAGCACGTAGTCTTCCATCAATCACAATATCATGTGTCAACACGTAGTCTTACATCAGTCACATATATGTCAACACGTAGTCTTACATCAGTCACAATATCATATGTCAGCACGTAGTCTTACATCAGTCACAATATCATATGTCAACACGTAGTCTTACATCAGTCACAATATCATATGTCAACACAGTCTTACATCAGTCACAATATCATATGTCAACACAGTCTTCCATCAATCACAATATCATATGTCAACACGTAGTCTTCCATCAATCACAATATCATATGTCAACACGTAGTCTTCCATCAATCACAATATCATATGTCAACACATAGTCTTCCATCAATCACAATATCATATGTCAACACGTAGTCTTCCATCAATCACAATATCATATGTCAACACGTAGTCTTCCATCAATCACAATATCATATGGTAACACGTAGTCTTCCATCAATCACAATATCATATGTCAACACGTAGTCTTCCATCAATCACAATATCATGTCAGCATGTAGTCTTCCATCAATCACAATATCATTTCAGCACATAGTCTTCCATCAATCACAATATCATATGTCAACACGTAGTCTTCCATCAATCACAATATCATATGTCAACACATAGTCTTCCATCAATCACAATATCATGTCAGCACGTAGTCTTCCATCAATCACAATATCATGTCAGCACGTAGTCTTCCATCAATCACAATATCATATGTCAGCACGTAGTCTTCCATCAATCACAATATCATGTGTCAACACGTAGTCTTACATCAGTCACATATATGTCAACACGTAGTCTTACATCAGTCACAATATCATATGTCATCACGTAGTCTTACATCAGTCACAATATCATATGTCAACACGTAGTCTTACATCAGTCACAATATCATATGTCAACACAGTCTTACATCAGTCACAATATCATATGTCAACACAGTCTTCCATCAATCACAATATCATATGTCAACACGTAGTCTTCCATCAATCACAATATCATATGTCAACACGTAGTCTTCCATCAATCACAATATCATATGTCAACACATAGTCTTCCATCAATCACAATATCATATGTCAACACGTAGTCTTCCATCAATCACAATATCATATGTCAACACGTAGTCTTCCATCAATCACAATATCATGTCAGCATGTAGTCTTCCATCAATCACAATATCATTTCAGCACATAGTCTTCCATCAATCACAATATCATATGTCAACACGTAGTCTTCCATCAATCACAATATCATATGTCAACACATAGTCTTCCATCAATCACAATATCATGTCAGCACGTAGTCTTCCATCAATCACAATATCATGTCAGCACGTAGTCTTCCATCAATCACAATATCATATGTCAACACGTAGTCTTCCATCAATCACAATATCATGTGTCAACACGTAGTCTTACATCAGTCACATATATGTCAATACGTAGTCTTACATCAGTCACAATATCATATGTCAGCACGTAGTCTTACATCAGTCACAATATCATATGTCAACACGTAGTCTTACATCAGTCACAATATCATATGTCAACACGTAGTCTTACATCAGTCACAATATCATATGTCAGCACGTAGTCTTCCATCAATCACAATATCATGTGTCAACACGTAGTCTTACATCAGTCACATATATGTCAACACGTAGTCTTACATCAGTCACAATATCATATGTCAACACGTAGTCTTACATCAGTCACAATATCATATGTCAACACGTCTTACATCAGTCACAATATCATATGTCAGCACATAGTCTTCCATCAATCACAATATCATATGTCAACACGTAGTCTTACATCAGTCACAATATCATATGTCAACACGTAGTCTTACATCAGTCACAATATCATATGTCAACACGTAGTCTTACATCAGTCACAATATCATATGTCAACACGTAGTCTTACATCAGTCACAATATCATATGTCAACACCTAGTCTTACATTAATGACATATGTCAGCACGTAGTCTTCCATCAATCACAATATCATGTCAACACCTAGTCTTCCATCAATCACAATATCATATGTCAACACCTAGTCTTCCATCAATCACAATATCATATGTCAACACCTAGTCTTCCATCAATCACAATATCATATGTCAACACCTAGTCTTCCATCAATCACAATATCATATGTCAACACGTAGTCTTCCATCAATCACAATATCATATGTCAACACGTAGTCTTACATCAGTCACAATATCATATGTCAGCACACAGTATTCCATCAATCACAATGTCATATGTCAACACCTAGTCTTACATTAATGACATATGTCAGCACCTAGTCTTCCATCAATCACAATATCATGTCAGCACTTAGTCTTCCATCAATCACAATATAATATGTCAGCACGTAGTCTTCCATGAATCACAATATCATATGTCAGCACGTAGTCCTCCAGCAGTTTCTACCTTTGGAGATGCAGACGAGTGTGGAAAGATCTTGATTTTAGGATGGGGTTGTTTTTTTGGGTATTTTTTTAGATGGATTTATTATGGTTTTGGGTTATGATTAGGCTGTATTAGTTGTAGAATAAACTATTTGGGTTATGGTTAGTATACTTTATTTCTCTGTAACCATACTGCTAGTAGCCCTGCCACGAGAGAGAGAGAGAGAGAAAGAGAGATCTGGTTCCCAAGTCACCAACCTCAAAGCTAACCAAAATCACATTTGCTGGACATTTTTGTCGTTATAAACATAGCCACAGACTTTCCTTTTATAAAATTGGGTCCAGACACAAAAAGTTGAGAATCTGTGCTTAGATGTGGTGTACACAGTTTAAAATATTGAGAAACCCTGATGTTCCATATAATTCCATTTGTTTTGTTTGTTTTCTCAGTTTGACTGTTAGTACTACAACATATTGCAATGGAGGCTGCATGGCCATAGCTGATACTGGCAAATCGTTGCTCGCTGGACCCAGCAGTGAGATAGAAAAGTTGAATGCTCAGATTGGAGCTATCAAGTTTGTAGAAGGAGAGGTGGGTTGATTTGTGTAGCTCATTTTTTATGTTTACCTAGAACAAGCAGAGGTATTATGAAATCTACAGGGAAAGGAGGAAAGTGAAAGACAGCACATGGGGAAAGACGGAAAGACCAAGACAACCTACAGGGAAAGAGAAAGATGGTCCACAAGGAGAAGGAAAGATACAGCCCACAGGGAAAGAAGGAAAGAGAGAGGCAGCCCACTGGGAAAGAAGGAAAGCAAAAAAACAGCCCACATGGAAAGAAGTAAAGAAACAGTTCACAGGGAAAGAAGGATAGCAAAAATCAGCCCACATGGAAAGAAGGAAAGAGAAAGACGGCCCACAAGGAAAAAAAGGAATGAGAAAGACATCCCACAGGAAAAAGAGGGAAAGAAAAAAATAACCCACACGGAAAAGAAGGAAAGAGAACGATAACCAACAAAGAAAGAAGGAAATTGCAAAATAACCGGCATGGAAAGAGGAAGATAACATTCATAGAGGAAAGAATGACACATTCAAAATGGTAAAACATGGAAAGAAATCAAAGCAATGGATTAAGATAAGCAGATATGGAAGAAATGTGTTAAGATTGTTTATTTCATTTATTTATGCTTTGTTTTGCCGGCCAATGAAAAGTACAGCAGTAGTCAGATTGGCATTCTTCAGTGATGTAAAGTTAGTGAGCACTCTGGCCTGTTATAATGAAGGTCACGGTTATATGCTACCCTTTCCTTACCAAATAAGTACCTTTCTGGTATTCACACGTATCAGAGTAATTTTCATCATGGCATACAAGGGACCCATTTTGCCTTTCCTCTTCAGCCCCAATTCACTTTGCCATACTTCAGCATATAGCCTGTTACCAGGACACATCACATAAAACAAAAGTGGATGTGGGGTTTTTCTGGATCATTTGTGGTTTAGTGATTTTCTGAAATGGCAGCTGCGAAGACGGATGTGTCGGGCCATTGACACAAATAACACACAGACAGTGTATTTCCATTCTCTGGAATACATCCAACTGGAAATCTTGTAGAACTATTGTCCTGTTACAAGAGAAATCCACGAGAGTTCGAGAACGAACGCTGAAGAAGAAGACTGATGTGCATCACCGTAGGAGTTTCATCTCTTTTATCAGATATGGAAGAGCATGTACGCTGATAGTTCCCATAACTCATTCACTGTATATCTTCCTCATTCTACTTCTCTGTCTATGAGTTGTTCGGTCTGAAAGGGGGGCAAAGAATAGTGACACTCTTTAACTTTTATGCATGTCATAAGAGGCGACTAAGAAAGTTGTAGGGTGGAGTTGGCTGTCACATCCCATATAGGGTCAAAGTGACCCAAGCACATACTGAAGTCAGATGTTTCATGTTGAAAGGCGTAGACATCACAGCAAAGCTGTAAACCATGACACAATGCATTCCATTTGCCGGACTATAACCTGCTAATCTACAGGAATGTGAGAAATAATGCAAAAAAAAATAAAAATCTTTACCCTTTACTGTAACCCCAAGCAATTTCGAACACGTTCAATCTCTTAACCTTCACCGAGCCTATATCAATCGCAGCCGCCGAGAAGCAAAATGGCAGCGCGCGCTTTTGGCGGTCCGGCCCACCCAACGATAATATCGTGAGATTTACACGTACCACAGTCCGTGCACATAGCCGGGGACATGCGCAATCGAAGCCGGTACATCCCCCACTTCCGACATGATCGTTTTTGATAATGGCTAGCTATTCGTAAAAGTTTAAGAGCAATTAATCTGACCACATCTGTACACCGGCACGATGCCATGATGATGGATCGGTTTTACAGACCTTTATTTCATCGTATTTCGAATAAAATAACATTGAATCGTGGCTTGAATCATGGATTATTAGGTTATTTAGTTTCACAGCAGTGAATATACAGAATGCCGTGCTGGTTTGGGGACTTGTACGTTTGATATCGAATATTTTGAAGTGGCAGAAAAAATAACTCTAGGCCTAAGCTCAAAGAACGATTTTACTGCAAATCTACATGTTTTATACAGTTCCCCCAGCTATATTTTGATAATTTCGCAGTGAAAGAACATAAATACAACATATTTGCGTGATTTAGTTTACAGTGTTGCCAAGGAATTCGATATGTAAGGTAAGTTATTTTTTTTCTTATTTTATCCCTCTTTATTTGTTATAAAATATATGTTTTTTGTGAAAAACGTCTTTACCACTTTCTCATACGTCTGGTATCACACACACACGTACATAAATTACACCAATATATGCATAATTCAATTCTTTATTTATATGTGCAAATATTATTTAAATATCTCTAACAACCAAAAAATTATCACATTTTCAAAACAGTCACCATCAATAATGCAAATTTTCAAAAAAGAATCCGGTGGCAGGGAGACGTTTCGTATTTTTTAATCTGGCTTGCTAAAGGTTAATAATAGTCTCTTCTCTCATGGTGTTCCAACCACCTGGACCTAGACTTCTAGTTCAGAAAAAAATCACATTGCAGCAAACAGGATTTGAACCAGATGGCATCTACTCACCTCGCAACTTGATTCAACATGTTTTCCGTCTTCTGCCACACCACACCTACCGAAGTTTTTGCAGGTGTGAAACCACAACATACTTCATCCACTCATGGGTTAGCTATCTATTCTAAATCTTGCGGATCATGGATTGAGAGTCCTATACAGTAACTGACCTAGCCATTTGTCCAAACCAGTGGTTGTCAAGTTGGGCCATTAGGCCCCTCAGGAGATCTTTCTAGTGGGAGAAAGGGCAGAGAAAGATTTCCACAATATTTAATATAATATAATATAAACCTGGAAAAAAGTTAACAAGCTTTTATTTGAGGTTTCATTCAAACAGAAGCATAATTATACAGAAAGAGTCAACGGGAAAAAAAAGGTTTAAGAATTGCTGGTATAAACTATAAGCAGTTTGTTATATGTTATTGTTTTCAAAATTTCCGTGAGTTGTAGATCAAATTTTGACACTTTCATCCTGCAGTATCTGGTTGTGTGTGCTAACATTCCAAAGATGCCAAATGTGACCTTTACCATTGGAGTACAGGGATTTGTGCTTACACCTCAACAATATGTTCTCCAGGTTAGTTTATTTCAGTTTCATTAATGGAAGAGTAGTATGTCGTCAAGTAGCTAATATACCACTCTCTTAAGTTTTGAGGATATTAGTTCAAATTCTCTGTAAGAAATTTTTTATTCAGGGATTAATATATAATAAAAATCTGCACTGAAATAAGCCCCTTGGAAACTGCAATAGTGTAGTGTTAAGTCATCTGCCCACCAACCAGCACACCTGGGTTTCAAGTCCATTTATTATTCATAGGATGAAACAAAATTTACTCTTATGGTTCCCTCAGAAACCAGGAAGTGAGGTACCAGGGCTCATGCTTTGGGAAGGTTGAGAAATTGTACCATTACTACTTAAAAAGTGTGGTAGGAGGTGCTAGTCAGGCGGTTTATGGTTAACCACAGACTAGGTATCTCAGTACTTATGGGAAACTGTGCTATGATGCTGGCTCATAATTTACCTGTACCGTTACTTCTGCTCAATGACTCAAATCATTACTCTTTCGACTTCCAGTTGCACCAAGATAGCGGCGTAGTCAAGTCATTTTTGCCATTATGATACATTCGTTGTATTCCACACAAAAAAGCTAATTTGCAGGATGCCCCCTGAAAACCAGCGTTCAGGTAGGTATCATAGATACTTCCTCACCGTCGAGTCAGAAAACGTTGGCTCATGAGATGTAGAACTTGAAAGAGGAGGTTTACGCTACACAATTGAATCCATACACCATATGAAAAGCGGTCAAATGTCGTTCAAGAGTAGAGACACAAAGTAAATTACAGGAACCAAATAACCATAACTAAATAGAACATTCTGACTATAGCAAACAGATACCAAATAAAAATTATCAACTCTGCTGCCTGCATCTGAGGAGCAGTGCAGACACCAGAATACACACTACAGAATTGTCCCAGTTTCACTGTTGACAGAACAACAATCTGGCCCACAGGAGCTTCTATGCAAAACAAGTTGTGGGGAATACAGGATGACCTAAAACAAATAGCTCTATACATGACAAAGAACGAACGTGTGTTGCTGGTGCCAGGGAGGGAAGTAAAGAACAGCAACACTGTTGCCTGTCATCACATACATCTTAGGAGGAGTTAGCCAGATTTCTAAATGTTAAATGGTTAAATAAGTTAATAGTTGTCATTTTCTAACCAAACAAGGCCAAAACGGAGGGTATATATGGAGTCCCGTTATACTGTGCATAAGTAGTCAAAGGGGAAGACTTTGCTACGTTAAAATGGACATACGTAGGAATTGAGTTAAAACAACTGTAGAACTTATGACCATGAATTTATGAAGAAAATTTCAGTTAAAATGATAATTTCCACCAAAAATCTACCTAAAATTGGTTTTGTCTTATTCAAGATGTAGCAATCAGCCCAACATTTTGTGGTTGTAGTGGTTTCCTAGGTAATATGTATTGTCATTTGGTTGCCATTGTTTTCTGAATTGTTCAGTTACCCAACTGCTTGAAGCTGATTTTTAGCCTCAACACATTTGTAAAATGTATTAACTATCTGATACAACTTACATATTAAAGATGGACTTTGTACTGCATTTTAGCATTCAACAGTTATAAAATATTCTTGTACTGGAACCCAGACCCCGGAACACATACTTCAAGACTGCCCAACATAGAAAGAGCAGAGACAGCAGACCTGGCCAGAGGATATAGATGTGAGGCAAAAGCTATGGGGCAGCCGCTCTGACCTGGAGAAGACAGTGGACTTCTTGACGACAGGCCTGACGGTATAGCATAACCACAGATGCTGAACGCAGAAGAAGAAGAAGAGTGTTGTAATATTTGTTTGGTACATCAAACAACATTTATGAAGATGATGCTAATGGTTTCCTGTAACTGCTGGTAGGATGATGATGACCTTTTGGATCTTTACAGATTGTCAGAAAGCAGGCCAGTGTAAATTGCAGAGACACATAGTTAATACGTTTCACACGACTGCTTGCCTGGACAGGTTTCACACGACTGCTTGCCCTGGCAGGTTTCACATGACTGCTTTCCTGGACAGGTTTCATACGACTGCTTGCCTGTACAGGTTTTATGGAAAATGTGCCTTGCCATCTGCACTGGACCTTTCCCCCCCCCCCCCTCTTGATTAGTTAAAAGAAAAAGCAATGTCAATAGACTTGGAAACAAGCAGGTCATGCCAGAAGATGGTTTAATACAACATTGACTGCCTTAGAGTCTCCCCTCTGTGTAATAATAATAGGGTGTGGTCGAATTATATTCATAATTACTGCAGATGTGCTTGACCATTGGCGCAAATAAAACGGTGACACCGCACATTTTCATTTTCTGGATTACATCCTGCTGGAAATCTAGTAGGACCATTGTCCTACTTAAAGATAGATCCATTGAAAGTTTGAGAATGAAAACTGAAGGAGAAGAAGAAGAAATTCATAATTCTATAAATATAAACAATTATTTTTAATGTCTTACTTCAGGTCACAACGATGGGGCAGACTGAGTGTCTCAGTGGTTTCATTGGCTTGGATGTTCCTGCACCAGCTGGACCTTTATGGATCCTGGGAGATGTGTTTATTGGACCCTACTACACTGAATTTGATATGGGAAACAATCGCGTTGGATTTGCTCATACTAAAGATATCTCCACCAAGGCTAATGTTAAAACTCTTAAAGAGGCAGTCTTTGAGAAACCCCGATGGTTTGAGATCCACGAGTCTGGAAAGAACACTTTCAAAATGAAGGTTGATGTTGAGGAAGAAATAAATATTGTAAATTAATTGTCTTTGGAAATTTTAATCATGAATATTTTACAATACACAGTAATCTGTGTATCTATTTTTGTTTCTTGTTTTTGGTAAGTCAAAAATAAGAATTTACTGCTTCAAAAATGGGATGGTCATTTTCTTAATGATAAATTTTATTAGATTTGGTTAGTTTTAGTGAAATTTTGATCACTGGAAACTTGGGATTTTGTTGAAAATATTTTATTTTGTTATTATTGTTAACTGTTGTGCATTTTATTTGAAAAAAAAATGTGCTTGTTGTGTATTTACATCTGAGCTGTGGGAGCTCAGTAGATTGTGCATTGGCTTCCGGGATGAGTTAGCTAAATCTTAGACTCAATTGGAAAATTTTTTAGATCACTAATGACTCTTCAGGCAACCCATGATGCAACTTAAGAAACTCCGAGAAAGTAAAGGCTTCAGGAATGGTAGTAATGACATCATCTCTAGGTATTTCATAGGAGCTGTAATAGTCAGACTCTCAGTCCATGCTTAGAAAGGTTGATAATGGGTGGCTCAGATGAGTGGATGGAGTACATTTCATATTCTTATCTGTGGATAATTCTGTAGATTTATACTCCTGGACATGTGGGAGTCTGCGGTTATGAAAAAGCCGGCTCATTGTTATTTTTTGTTGTGAAGATAGTTATCTGGTCATGTTTCATGATACCGTGGTTACTGGTGCACCTCTCAACCTGATATATCTGACTTCAGCACCTGTGCTTGCTTGGGCAGGACTATTCTTCTTCTTTCGTTCACTTGAAACATGTCTATATCTGTAATTCTGTCTCCTTAATAAAACTCACTGTCTTTTGTAGTTCATACAGTGTCCCATAGAGCTTTGATTCCAGTGTTGTTTCCTCTGGCCAATATGTCTGCCTCAGCATTTCATGCTCAGAACACTCTTGAAGTATATGTTTAGCACTCTGTGCTGCCTGTACACATGGCCGTGTTGCCAATCTTGAACTTTGTATACATGTGACTGCGGAGTCGGTTGTGTCCTGTTCTGAGACGTAGAATTATCACTTGTTCTGATCTGTTCATAATGTGATAGTCATCTTGTGTTGGCGTTTGTGGCTTTCTTATTGACTTGATCATCTGTTTTTTCTGATGGTAGGTGATTGGTATATCTGGTTGGTCTTCGGCAGCACCTTCCTTAGCCAGTTGGTCTGCTTTTTCATTTCCTGGTATTCCACAGTGAGAGGGTATCCACTGCATGGTTACCCTATACTGGTAAGACAATTCGCTAAGTAGTTTTTTCAAGTCTGTTAGTTTTCCAGACTGGAGAGCTTGAAGCACTGACCTTGCATCTGTCAGGAATACCACAGGCTGTAGGCCAGAGTTGGAGTTCAGCAGTTTTTTAGCTGCCACACTAATTGCCTGGATTTCTGCATCATAATTATTGCAGAATTTTCCCGTTGGTGTTCTGATTGTATCTCTAGGCTTGTGTGGATATTCTATATATATACACCTGCACCTCCATTCCTCACAGCATTCTGTGCTGACCCATCTGTGTACACTCTGACCCATATATCTTGTGGATATTCCTCATCCAGGAAACTGAGGGTGACTGTCATTCGCTGCACACTGTTCTGTTCATCCTCGCTTAGTATTCCTTTCACATGGGTCTGAATGTATATTGGCATTCCATGGCTTTCACTCCACGGGGTTTGTTCTGGTACAGACCTTAAAGGGCTGTCAACTTCAGGTAGGTCTGTAAGTTGTCTACGGAGTCATTTAGCTTGATGGATAAAGCTGCTCCTTTTCAGTCGCCCCATTGCTAGATTTTGGAATCTTTCCTTCATTGGATGACTTGGCATACACTGCAACTTTTCTGCTTGAATTAGTACTTTTGTGTCTCTGCGTTCGCCAAGTGTTTGCATTCTTCCCATTTTCTGCATCTCTGCTATGGGTGTTGATTTCATTGCTCCCAACATTATTCTAAGTTCCTGGTTTTGCACTTTATCTAGATCTTGTAATGTGGTGTTTGATGCAGGACACCACGCAGCTGAACCATATTCCAGGTGTGGTCTTATGCCTTGCTGGTAAACTTTACTGAGTATATTTCCACTGGCTCCCCATGTGGTTCCACTTAGTTTTCTAAGGATAGCTAACTTCCTCCTGGCTTTTGTTGTTGCTTTGTTTATGTGCTGCTTCCATGTCAGCTTATCATCAAAAGTAACTCTGAGGTATGTGGGTTGTTTGTCTTCTTTCAAGAGCTCTCCATCTATCTTTATATGACCAGCTTTTTGTTTTGGTGAGAGGGTAAAGAGTGTAGTGCTGCACTTATCTGTGTTAATGCTGACGCACCATCTATTTGCCCATAAGGTTATGGCATCGATAGCTCTTTGTATTTGTTTAGTGGCCACTGTTGCATGTTCTTCCGTGCACCAGGTCGTCAGCATACATTGCCACTTTGATCCTGTGTGGTAGTTCAGCAACTCATTGGTAGGTCATTGATGTAAACCAAGAAAAGTGTGGGTGACAGGACTCCTCCCTGGGGGACTCCATGACGCAGTAGAACTTTCTTGCTCTTGCGACCATCTAATTGTACCCTGGCTCTTCTATTATGCAGGTATGCTTTTACCCATTTGTACATTCTTGAGCTAACCCTGCAATTTCGCAATTTATTTAGAAGCCCTTCTTTCCAGACCTTATCAAATGCTTTCCTGAGGTCTATCCATGCTGCTAGTACCAGTTTCTTTTCTTGGAAGGCATCCTCAATCTCTTGGGAGAGTTAGGATGCCTGATCTTCAGTAGAGTAGCACTGTCTGAAACCTGCTTGCTGTGATACCAGAAGGTTTTCACTTTCAAGGTACCACTGCATCCTAAGATTGATAATGTGTTCCATTGTTTTACATAGACAGCTTGTGAGGCTGATGGGCCTGTAGTTGGAGACTGTGTTGCCATCTTTTCCTGATTTGAGGAGTGGTATCATTATTGCTTCTCTCCACGCCTGTGGTACATTACCTGTGGACCAGCTTGTGTTAAAGATCTGCAGTAGCTTTGCTCTTGCTGCAATTCCCAGGTTTCTGATCATTTCATTGGACACTCCATCAGCTCCAGGGGACTTTTTCATTTTCAATTTGGATATTGCATGCTCCAGTTCTCTCATTGTGATTGGTGCCTCCATGACTTCAGGTATAGGTTCGCCTTGTCCAATGTTTTGCTGGTTCTCTCGAACCTCCTGTTGTTTGTCTGGGCTGACTTTGACGTTATTGTCTTTTGCAAAGGAATCTGCAAAGTGATCAGCTGCATGTTCACCTGTTAAAATGTTTCTATCTTTATAAAGTGTGATCCTGGTATTTCTCTCTGTACCTTCATCATTTAGTTGTTTTACAAGTTTCCATAATTTCTTAGTATCTCTTTCTAGGTTCAGCGACTGTTTTTTCTTTCCAGCTGCTTCGTCTGGCTTGTAACTTGGCTCTTTGAAATTTAGCTTTTGTTTGCTGATATTTGTTATGATGTTCTTGGCTAGGTCTGTTCTGAGCCTGCTGTCTAGATGTTTCCATCTCATTTTGCAGCTTTTCCAGTTCATCATTCCAGTAGGGTTTGTAGTTTTTGCGTGCCCCCCTGGGTATGGTTTTACTAGCAGCATGTAGTATACATCTATTAAATTCACTCACTGCTCTATTGATGTCTTTGTCCAAGTTCATGTCCTTAGCTAGAACACTGGTTAAATGCTGGTACATTTTCCAGTCTGCCCTTTTATAGTTCCACCTAGTGAGCGTGCTGCTGTCCTTGGTAAATTCATTGTGGATTTCCAGAAATACTGGTCTGTGGTCACTACCTCCAAGCTGCTTTCCAACAACACGTGTGATGTTCCATTCCAAGCCTGGTGAGTGGAATGCCAGGTCTGGTGTAGAGGTGGTGTGCCATGCTCTCGAGTAGAAGGTTGGTGAGTCTGCTGGCTGGTTAATAAGGATGAGATTATTTTCATCCTGCCAGCTCTCAAGTTCCTCACCTCTCTTGTCGATATGATCGTAGCCCCAGCTCTGAGAGTGGCTGTTGAAGTCACCACACACCATAAGTCTCTCTTTGTTTGGAATTGTGTCTAGTGCCAATGGTTTATCATTTGGGCAGTAGTAGTTCAGGAGATGGAATTCTGCACTGTCTGTTTTTAGGTGGAGCATCTGGTATTCTGCCCCTTCCATATATACTTCCAGCTGACATGCGCTGATATTGTTTTTAACAAGTGTCAGAATTCCACCCTTTCGCCTGTCCTTTCTGTCAGACCGGTAGCACTGGTAGCCTCTGATTTTGAAGGCTATGTCGCTGCTGAGGTGTGTTTCTTGGATACAGCATATACTAACTTGTTCTTCACTGAGGACATTTTCAAGTTCCAATTTTTTGCTGTATCCATCTCTTTTACTGTTGACACCCTCAGCATTCCAGTGCATTATTTTTATTGGTCGTTTGTTTGTTTGGCCAGTAGCTCTATTCCCTTGCCTCCTGGCTCCTCGAGGCAATTGAGAAGGACTTCCAGTAACTGAGGTTGGGCCCTTTCGAGGTATAGGGCCCGGCACCGTCCCTGCCTGAATGTCCGCCACAGGGCAGGCACCATAACTATTTATAGATGTAGACATGTTTCCATTGTGTTTTGTGCGTGGCATCCTGATTATCTGTGCGCCTTTTGGCTGGATGTCTCCGTCTTCAGCACTCTGCTTACTTGGGCAGGACTATGGTCCTGCTCGAGTGGGACTGCCCGATCAGTCTTAGTTTCCAGCCCCTGATGGCTGAACTAAGCCCCATCACCTCTGCACGGTGCTGGTCTCGATGGGGAATTGGCAATATAATTTAAATAAACAACTCTTTAAATAAACAACTTAATTTATTTTGAGAAATTTTGTTACTTTTCCCCGTTCTCCTATTTATGAAAACGTTTTTTTTGAAAGCAATATGCACAACATTTTTCCCTCACTGTTGACATGGGTAACAAAATGTGTGGCACATAAGCTTATAGACTTTAAGGGAGAATGTCCGTATGAGTTTCAAGTTCCCCGTGGAACTTTACAAGTTGGTTCTTAACTTGTATGGGAACCAGTCTTGTCCGTGTCATGTCTTAGACTCCACCGCGGGGTCAAGGTTTAGCCAGTGTCGAGTCAGCTCGCTCGTCACAGTACAGATTGGGATCAAGGCTGGTTCCTCCCCATATGACATGTTAAGAGGACGAAGTCACCGGGGTGAAGTTTTCGGTTGTACGGAATGTTAACAGCATAAACGTGCTCAGCTGAGTGATGGCAAATTCAGTGTCCGAGTGGCTTTCGATTGCGCCGCCTGCTATGTCATACCGCCTCGAGAGAGGATTACGGGGGTATAGGAGAGCTGCGTAGAAAGTGCTTCACTCGACTTTTTTGTCATTTT
This sequence comes from Meghimatium bilineatum, assembly GCA_034231615.1. Taxonomy (NCBI): domain Eukaryota; kingdom Metazoa; phylum Mollusca; class Gastropoda; order Stylommatophora; family Philomycidae; genus Meghimatium; species Meghimatium bilineatum. The sequence continues at coordinate 44,904,278 of CM067317.1, read as the reverse complement.
TTTTACTTTTGTAATTACCTCTGTGATAAAAAAAAATGTTTAGTCAAATTATTTCATTTTGTTTTATTGTAAAGAATACATTTTTTGGGGAAAAAAATAAAGAAAAAATATTTTGATACATTGTGATAATGTATAGTTTTTAATGACTTAAATTCTTAATTGTCACATTTTACAAGAAAATGATTTTTTTTATTTCTGTGGATTATTGATTTGGAACAAGTGTCACAGCACTGGGGGCATTCCTATATATGCTCTGCTTGCCATTCCGTCGGTCATCTAAAAGTTTATAAGCTCAGTGTCCCAGTCAGTTGCTTATCACGCGTTCTTCTGATCTTTCCGGAGAGGGAGCACCTTCTCCCATCACATCTAGTCAATACCATTTCTGCAATTCTCTGAATATGTACATTGTCACGTTAATAGTTGAGAATTAATGTCCAATACACTGTATTCTCCTGTTATTGATGAAAGAGAGAGAAAGCACATTTGATTCAGTTGACAATTAAAGCTCATTTAAATTACAGTGGAATCTTGTTATAACAACTTGTTGTAACAACAAAAGATGTCTATAATAACAAATTCGCTATATGCAGTAAACAAAATATAGAATAAATATGGTTGGGGGTTAGATAAGTCTTTGTTATTATTAAATAACAAAGACATAAAACTGTTGTTATATAGAGAAATTAGTTATAAAATAATGCACCATGGATTTCACTGCATCTTGTAGCCAAATTTACCAGCAGAAAGGAAATATAGTTTCAGGTGATATGTTTTTGCCAAAGAAAAATGACACTGCGAAGAAAAATGTTTTTGCCAATGACACTTGCATGGAAAAGTAAGTTACAGGTGTTATATGCTTGACAAGATTTTTTTGATGGGATGACACCTGGATGGAAATTTTTCAGGTGTCACTGTCATCTTTTTGAGAACTACTTTCTAATGTTCAGTAAACAATATCTAGATTGAAAGATAAGTTACAGGTGTTATATTCTTGACAAGAACTTTCTGATGTTTCTTAGATTGTGTATATGATACCTGGATGGAAAGTTAAGTTACAGGTGTTATGTTCTGGACAAGAAGAATTTTCTGAGTATCATATGAAAGGTTGACTGAAACAACACATAGTTATTCATTGGATAATCGTCACTGCACTTTGGACAAGTCCATAGGTGCTAAGATCTCTCCTTGAGTGTAGCTGCCATTACACGTTGACTGGTGGTACCAGTACACAGTTGATTGACCATTATTCTTTCTGCCCACAAAACCGCTCCTTTCTAGTGACACCACATTTCAAACCAGATTCCTTTATTCTAGTCATGGAACAAGAGTCATTGTCACTTATACATTCATTTGCTCATGCTTTTTCCCATAGGGCGTTCAAAATGTCTGCTCGATCCATCGCTCCACCAATAGCCATAGCACTGTGTGCTATAAGACCTATCTGCTCTCATTACTCCGGACTCCCGCATGCCCCGACACAAAAATGAAAGTAACTTTACGCATACAGAAATTCTTCACTGCATCCAGCCACTGTTCCCGAATGTATCCCGCCCGAACTTTCACAATCATGCTCATTGAGTTACTGAGTATGCAGACCCATTGAAAAAATTTAGTTACAGCCAAACTCTCCATTGTCATGCTGCTTGTTGTCTGAGCGAATGAACCACTTTCCTCTCTGTTGGTTTCCCCCCACCTGTGAGCCGTGAAGGCCCAAGCACTTCTGATGTGTCTCTCAACTGACCCACCTGTATAAAAAATCATATCACCTTCCCTGGAATTTTCACAGATTAGAGCGAGTACGGGTTGCAAAGGGAATGCATTGCTCTAGGCGGACCCAGGGTTAGCAGATAACCAAGATCCCAAATTTACCTCCTCGCGGTGCACCCTGGTAACAGAAAACAGCAGCTCAAGCTGATTCTGGCCAAATCATTTGGGGATCGTGTCCGAGAATGTGGAGGAAGCAGATGGAAAGAGATTTGACTGCAAAAGAGACAGACAATATCTCCGACACCATTTGCATCACCACATACAGCAACACTGTCGATATACAGTGACGCCTGTTAGTCCATTCAGAACATTGGAGTGGCGGCCAATGTAAAAGGCACGTAAAGACAGTTGCATGTAGAGAAACAAATATATGTCATTATGAGTACAATGACATAATGAAAGGGCAGAACAGCGCAAACTGCAAATGAAAAGTGAAACGTTCCTAGGGAAGGGGAACTATAAGCTCTGTTAGCTCGAGTCGAGCTTCTAGTTACCTGTGATCCTTATAAGCAGAGACCCAGACCCAATCCTGGGCGCTCGGAAAAGCAAGAAGACCTAAACCAACTCTAATGTCGAGCCTTCCTATACCGGAAATATGCTTGCGAAGAGAAGAGTTCCGAACCCGATGGTTTTAGGCAAGAAGGGGACAACGATGGCAGTCCTGGCCCAACTCTACTGTCAAGATTTCTTATACCGGAAATACACTTGCAGAGAGAAATGGTTCAGTACCTCATGGGCTCAGGCACAAAAGGGACGTTTTAGCCCTGGGCCAACTCTATTGTCAAGCTTTCCTATACCGGAAATACACTTGCAGAGAGAAAGGGTTCAGTACCTGATGGGCTCAGATGCTATTGGGACACTGTCGCTCAGCTCGAGAACGCCTTGCTCTCAAACGCGTGGTGTGAGACTCATACTTGTGCGAGGGGCTCACGATGTCTGTGAACGACGCCTCGGGTAGGAGGGCGAATGAGCCAGGGTCCAACTCTTCTGGCGAGTTCTTCCTCATACGGAACCAGGCTCGCGGATGAGAAAAGGTTCAGTACCCGATGGACACAGGCAGAGTTCGTCCAATTGCACGAGATGGATTTATGGAGCACCTCGTGCCAGATAGATGCGTCTTGGCGAAGAGGCACTACACACCAGTGTGCCCGGCGACAGATACACAGGCTGTCACGGACTAGGGACCATACCCGAAATAAAGGAATGACAAAAACGGATGTGCTGGACCTCGGACATCCTGACCACAAGTGGTCATCCTGTGGTATTTATCCTGTTTGCAAATAATCACAGTTCTACTGTGGAACTTGCAGCACAACGTACTTCACGCTCGCTGGCGGAAATCACACGAAATATTCATTGTGGTTATTTGAGAGTGAACGCTGAAGAAGAAGAGCAAGTACCTCCAACTCCACCACGGTCGTACACCATTCCCTGCATTCTCTATTGAGTGTTATTATTACTTTGAAGGATGTTGGACAATCTAAGGGACCATGACTCCATTCGGCACCAGGTAGCACATCTTTCAATCTGCATACCCTCTGTATAATATCCTCTGTGCGCCCCTTCCACGACGTACCTCTCTTAAGTCGACTGCCTTTCACTTTGAGAATTTAAATAACACATGACTATGCTCAATCAATCCATGGCATAGGTGATCATGTTTCTCCATGACTCTCTGTCTCTTGTGTTGTCAATTTGCTTGGTTGGTGAACTTCTACCGTGCCACAATACTAGGCCATCTAGCAACTTTTCTATTTGTCATCTCTTCTCCCCTTGATCTTTCCAGTGGTTATTAAGTCTTCAAGCTGTGTTCTTCTCAGCATATTAACTGTCTGCCCCTAATATTTGATATGATTGATCTTTTTACATCAGCATCAATGAGAACCTCTGCCTTAGTTTTCTTAGCTGTCCATGGTATTTTCATCATTCATCTTAGAGACCATATCTCTGTAGCCTATAATTCGCTTTGAATTTTTTTGTTTACAGTCCATGCTTCACATCCATAAAAAATAATTGGTTCGATATAACATCTCAGCACTCGAATTCGGGTCTGCATTGATAGTCTTCCAATGCACAAAATGGTTCTTATTTTTTGGAGTGTTGATTTGGCTTAGGCTGTTCAGCTCTTTATCTCACTTGAGCATCTACCTTCTGATGTTAACAGGGTGCCAAGATATTTTACTTTTTCAATTTATATTAATTTTGTGTTGTTAATTACTACCTTTAAATTCCGTGTATAACCCGAGAATTTTTGAACAAAACACAGAGATGACTTCATACTCCTCGGCTTATTTTCGAGAGTAAGATCAAATTTAAAAAAAATTACGCCTAAATCACAGTAAAAAAGGAGAAAAACACTTTAAAAAAAATTAGTCACATGTCCCGATATATTAAGCCAGGATAAAATGACTAGGGCTCACCAGCAATCTAGAGCGTACTTACCATAATACTAGGCCTCTAATTACATTAATTTCTATATATCATACAATATTTCCTTCAAAATCTCCGATATTTCTTGATAAAAACTCACTTACTAGGTCTATATCGTTATTTCAGACACACCGCCATTTTTTTAGCAAAATTTCCCGGAAACGCTATTTTTAGCAATGGGTATTACCGGTTTTTTTTACCGTTTATAGTACATATATTTCTATCATAAAGGTTTCAATTGATCATCGAAATTGGTCAGAAAAGTATACCAGTATCTGATGTTATTTATTGACCAATATACGGTAATGGTCTGTGGAAAAAACAAATGAAATACCATAGCCTAAGCTGATGGGTAGCCTAGTCTTGTTTGTGTAGGGAAACACTAACTACCAGTAATCTAAACACTGTCACACACTTTCTTGTTGCGGTAAAGCAAATGTTACAACAGTTACTGACCATCTACTAGGCTATAAGACCTGTGTACAGAAAATTTAAAACAACACCTCAAAGGCAGATTTTGAGTATTTCCGTGCATGTCGCTGGTCGGTCTTGCCAATTTTTAACATGGGACTCCAAGTATATAAATATTGACCAAGACAATAATCAGAAACATAGAATGAAGTCCTAATTAATCAAGTTCATTATTGCCGGCTTTGTTAAGTTGGGGATGTCGGTCTATAGTCCGACCTTCAACTTTCTCCACTTTTGGGAAGGGATAATTAGGTTCTCGGCCTACAATCGGATGGGGGTTTATATTCAGAACTTAACGGTATGTTGCATCTTGGTGGTTTATGTCTTTTTGAGACAACCATTATTTCTGTTTTCTTCTTGTTTGAACTGACGCCTTTGTTTTCACATACTTTCTTTCACTACTTACAGGCCTCGTAGTTCCTGTTTGCTTCCTGCGATCAGTACTGTGTCGTCAGCATATCTCAAGTTATTTATATTGCATCCTCCCACTGTTATTCCTGGCATATCTTCTATATTTCGCATAATGTATTATGTATACAGGGAGAAAAGATCCGGTGACATTACATAATCTTGCCTACACACCCATTTCTATCTTTTGAAATCTACCTATGGTGTTATTAACTATCATCACAGCTGTTTGTTTCCAAAACATATTTCTTACTATATTTAGATCTCTCCCATCAAAGTTAAGATTTTCTAGCAGTTTTACAATCTCTGAATTCTTCACTTTGTCAAATGCTTTGCTGTAATCTATGAAGCACAGATAAAGGTCTCGTTGTACTTCTATGGCCCTCTCTATTAATGCCTTTTCCTTCTACAAATCTGAATTGTTCTTCTGCTATCTCTGGTTTTATTATCTGACACTTGGAACAGATACAAATCAACATGTATGATAGAATTGCAACAAAACTAATGAATCAAAGAAGTTTCAAAAGTTGGGTTTTCTTGGATGACAAAAACTCACAGATCTATATCAGCCTATCAAATACACACACACACATGCACACACACATAAAAATAGATAATAGGGTCCTTTCCCAGTTTTTGGGCCTACATTTTAAATGAAACGTGAAACAAACTAAATGTTCCCAAAAAGGGAGACAACACAGTTAATCTTATTCATATTTCTGATTATTTTTCTGGCATTGAAAACTAAACGATAACCCAGTGTTTATCCTTAACTCACCAGGCACAATGCTTTTTCATACCTCTTCGAGCTAAAATATAGCGAGTGTAAACAAATGTTATGTTATTCACCCGGCAATTAACCGAGGAAATAAAAGTAGAACTACGAGCTAAATTTTGCACCCGTTTCAGCTAGTTTACAACTAAATAGAATGCGTTAGAAATTAGTTATGACTGTACAACTGCCGATACAATTCGTCAAAATTATTCTACATTGCAACCATTTCCGAGGATTTTATTTTGTAAATTAATATTTCTTTTGCGTAGCCGCCAGTGTTAAGCAGCAGAGTGATCTATGTCTAATAAGCGGCATTCTATCCCGGATTGAGTGTATCGAAGGTTTTCACAGAAATTCTAAGTCTAGTTGATAATGTTAGTTCACAATTGATCTCACATACAAATTACATCATTACATTCAGTGGCCATTCCTTTATTTTCACACACAAAAATATATACGTAGCTTTAAAACAAACAAGTTATTGCATTTTCCAAATACCCTCCATAAAATAAATAATTCATGTGAGTAAAGGTAGGACAAAAATAGAATGCAATGGCAGGCGGAAATTACTCAATTTTAATGCGCAGTGGTCATGGTTAACAGTCGTGTCCTTACCATGACCGTAGTAAGTCATGTTTCCCGTGTCTCTTTTTGCTTCTGGGAACACTAATTGCAAAGGTAATAATGAGTTGTCACTCCAAATTTGTGGAAAATTTCAAAATCTAAATTCCTGGACAGAGCCTGCTGTGAGCGCACAGTCGTCTGTAAACAGTCAGGTGTGTTGTGTCCTTTTTCTTGATGGAGAACTATATCCACTCGAGATTTACAAATTTATATCCTGCATTTTATTGTTATTATATCATCATCATAGACCTGAAAACCATCCATCATGACCACATTATTAATAATCATGCTGTAAAACATTGGGGAAACCTTGATTGGGGAAGCCTTCTTCATGTCATTGGTGAATTGCATAAACTAGTTCCTAAAAGTCTCCAGAAAATTATCACTCATAAAGAAAATGAAAATGTGTATATAAGGAAAAACACCTGCTGTACTCACTCTCTATTGTATGTAAGTGTAACACACACCTGTTGCGCTCACTCTGATATATGTAAGGATAAAGCACCTGCTGTACTCACTCTCTATTGTATGTAAGTGTAACACACACCTGTTGCGCTCACTCTCTGATATATGTAAGGAAAAACACCTGTTGTATTCACTCTCTATTGTATGTAAGTGTAACACACACCTGTTGCGCTCACTCTCTGATATATGTAAGGATAAAGCACCTGTTGTACTCACTCTCTATTGAAGTGTAACTCTCTAATGTATGTACAGGGAAAATCACCTGCTGTAATCACCTGTTAGTTGTATGTAAATATTTACCGTACTCCTGTATATAAAAGAACATACTAGGATAAGATCAACCAGAAAATCTACTGACACAGGTATCAAGACTACAATCACCAGTTAACAACAGTAAATCAACGCAATGAAAACAATAGCCAATGACACATTACTTTAGAATATTATGACCCAAATAATGACTATTCTAAAACAATACAAAAGAAACATAAATCAACATATAGGAATACCTACTAGCTTCAAGATGAACACCATTTTAAACATCTCAGTAACAAAACAGCAAGAAAATACATCTAATATATAAAGAACATTGGGATATCAATATCTGGTGGAGTATTGCAAGCTGACTGCTTTTTTTCATATTATAAAAAATACATATGTACACTATCGATGTTTCAGTTAAAAAATCATGACACTACCAACAACCATTACACTGCATGATAAAATACATAATGGCATGTGAAAATCATATCAATAAACTGGACAATTGAAAATAAATATGAGCAACTGATGGAGTATGAAATATCACACCCAGACTATAAAAAAAATGAGGAATGCAACACTGTTCAATAGAAAATAATCAGTCAATACTTTAAGATGTCAGAACAGATTAAGAAACTGTCAGATCAAAAGAAAGAGATTAAGATCTGTCTTAATCAACAGATTAAGAAATTATGAGTTCAACTAGTTAAATATGTCAACTAATCATTCAATGAGTTAAAGATGTCAGCTAATGATTCAACTAGTTAAAAATGTCAACTAATCATTCAATGAATTAAAAAGATGTCAGCTAATGATTCAACGAGTTAAAAATGTCAACTAATCATGTTTGTGATTGTGGCACAGATTCTGTTACTAAAGTTATCCAGAATAAGCAGACAGAAAATTTTCCATTGATACCATTCAGAGGCAATATCTACGGAAATGCAAACAGCCGTTGGCTGATTACTGCACTGCTGGAGCATATTCACGTTGACAATGAAAGTCTGTGCAGAAGAACTTAAATGATATCAGTTTATCACTTCATGACAAATTTAATGCATAGTTTTTGTACACAAAAATAAAAGTACAAATCATACCTGTTAACTTAGTGATATGAAAACCTGTATAAATAACCCACAGTATTCAAGAACAGAATAAAAAAGCTTACATAATGAATATATTTATTTATAACTTAATTATTTAATACATAAAATGATATAATAAATACATGAATTACAAATCAATTATTACAAATATTTGATACATTTCTTTCAAGCAATTCTATTTTGAAATATTCTATAACAACATATGGAAATCTCTTTCACCTTATTATTCTTATTGCACATTGTATAAACAGTTCATGCCAGAGAATATAAATCTACAAAAGCTATAATCTGAAAATTAAAAAAAAAGTGTTACAGCATCGATTCAAAGATTATATCACCAAATATTATTGAATATTTACACTGTAAGGGTAAGTGGAGGCAATCTGTGGAAGTTAAAGAGCCTAAGCGAGTTTAAAAGACTACATTATAAATGTAAAATGTAGATGTCATGAGAAAGTTGCAGATGCCGATCTAAAGCTGGGAGAGACTGATATATATGATTATAACGATAATCCAACCTTATAAAGACATTATTAGCTTTAAAATGGAACTTACCAAGTATAGTTCATTCTAACAGTTTTTTTTTCCAGATTAATGTTACGAAACTATACATATCTATTCTTAGCAAACATTTACACACTGCTGGTTTGCTAGACCTGTCGCAGAGGTGAACTCCCTCGATTTTATAATAGTTTTTATCACCTTTTTGCTTGCGGATCTTTGCCCCATAAATTAGGGCAAAAATCTACATGTACCCAAGTTAAAAAATTCTATTGTCTACATATAAAACTTATGCTTTCAATACCCTCACTAAGACAGATAGATAAGCTATACACTGATTACAGTTTGTTGTCCCGTAGTTAGGTCTAAATGTCAGAATATACTCAAGTGTAAAAATTGCGGATCTTTGCCTCCACCTACTCTACATGTTGGTAGGCATGTAGAAATTAGAAAAATATCGTTGTAAAAAATGATACTACAGGGAACAGTAAAAGGTAGAAAATGCTGAGGAGGACAAAGAAAATTATGGACAGATAACATTAAGTATTGGACAGGTCAGGATTTTTTCCTCACTCATCTGTGTTATTGAAGATAGAAATCACTGTAGGTCTCTGTGCATTGATGCATCCAATGTGGTAATCTGACAAGTTATGGGCTTTTTCAATGGATGTAGAAATTATTCTCAGAGAAAGGTCTTTTAAATTGTTCCATTGTTCTCAGTCTACCCTTGTGGTTTCCATTTCAATCTCAAATTAGTCATTAATTTTCACATTGTTCTATTTTCTGAATGTGCTTTTGATAATACAGGTACTGGCTGGTTTTTTAGTCCCCTGAAATTTGAAGTCAGAATAACTCATACTAATTAATTATGTAGTTTTCTTGTGTCTATCTACATCTTGTTTTGTGCAGCCTTGTTTGTTTGTCAGTTAGTTAATTAGTCACTGGATCATCGTCACTGCACTCCGGACAAGTCCATAGGTGCTCAGATCTCTCCTTGTGTGTTTCAGCCATTACACGTTGACTGACGGTCCCAGTAAGCTGTTAATTGACCCTCATTCTTTCTCACCCACGGAAGTTTTTCTGTGTCTGCTCTAAGCATCAGTCTGCTAATATTTGTTTTTGAAGTCATAATTCAACAGTCTGCATAAATCTAGCATCATATGAGTCTATAGGAACTTTTGCTAGGATGTCATAATTCAACAGTCTGCATAAATCTAGCATCATTATGTAAGTGCTTTTTGTTATAATGTAGAGTTTTACAGCAGTCTCACTTGTTATCAATTGAAAGAATAAGGATGAAAACTGTTATAATAAACCATTTCTTGCTGGTGACTACCATTATAGAGATCACCATATTATATTCCAGCATGTCAGACTAAATCTACATCTGCATGGGCCACTAGGTTTCGAAAGCTAGTTCAGCCCTAACCAGATTCTCTGGTATTGCTCAATCTTGGTATGATCAGATGTTTTATCAAGGTACACAAACACTCCAAAACTGTTGTCAGCAGTGCTTATCTAATACAGTAATGCCCAAAATCTTGTTACACTCCATGTTTATAAATGATTCATGATAAAATAATATACGGTAGATGGTCAATATATTGTTGGCAACATTTGGTCACCTTTAACTTTGCAAGTACATTCTGTAAACTATAATAACATTAATTTCTCTAACACATCAGGTCAATTTGAATGGGTATTTATAAATTTGTTTCAAACAATCACATTCTTATCAACTACTTTAAACCAAAATCTTTTTATCTTATAATTTAGGTAAGAAAGGTTACAGCTTATCAATTTATTTAAAAAGTTCATCACTGTATGAAAGAAATGATCAATTGAAAAATATTGACATGATTACCAAGTTAGTCCCTCCTGAAATAGGTTAGAACTTTAATTGATGTAAATTTCATTGTAAGCATAGCCAAGTGGTCAAAGTTTTGGCTTCATAGCTTACAGATATCAGAAATACGAAGGAGCTGTCCATCAATTATTTCAACACCATTTGAACAATTTTTTGACCCCCCCCCCCCCCCACACCTGTCAACAAAGTGTAAAGAATCCAAAGACCACCTTGCTGCTTAATTATTTCAACCCCCCTACCATCCCTAAAAAATGTTTTGAGACTGTGTAGACAAAAAAATGACAAAAAGTAAAATTTAATTGGTGCATAAAAAAACTGTTTTGTTGACATCAATGTTTGTCAACCACACCACTTCCTCTTCAACAACTATCAAACTTTTTCAAACCCACTTTCTTAATTGTTGACATAATTTATGGACACCTCCTATGCAAATGTATGCATCCTCCAGTTGTATTTGGGTAGCCTAAATGGCTTTTTAAGGAAACCTAGAGTCACCTTACATTAAAATGTTTAAAGCTAGTACTGAATCCTTTCTTAAACAGTGATGAAATTGATATGCTATGGATTTATCTATATTTGTTTTATTGTATCAACTGTGTTTATGAATATAACAGCTACAATCAATATCAGGAATATGACTTTCGGTCAATGGTGACAGATGGCAGTTTGTTATCTCTGCTTGCTAAAAAAGGAAGTAAAGTTATGGGTTTCAGTGTTTTGTAGATGGACTATGTGATTTCTTTCTGTATGGGATAGATTAGAACATGGTTTAACCATTTGGAGTCACTGAATCGACACTGTGACTGGTTTAGTGACTCAACAGTATAAGAACTAGTACTAAGTAATACTGTTAATAGGAAACAATGGAGAGTTCTCAGAAGACGACTAAATATCAAATGTAAACATACCACCAAATCTGGCATAATAAATATCTGATACCTACTAAACAAAGAAGAATATCTTATAGAAGAAATGAGAAAACAAAATATCAAAATTTTAAAGATTTGCTAACTCTAAAAGATGGAGCAGACAACATAGAACACAACGTGATGGTAGAATTAGAACCAAGCATATTGAGATCAGAAATAGAAAATGAAATACAAACAGCTCTACAAATAAAGACCCAAGACCTGATAACATACAAGTCGAATTAATAAATACAAATGTGGAACAAGAAAGATAATTATTGATTTGAAATCAAATATAGAAAAATCAAATATGGATAGAGTTTGGTACTGGCCACGCAAGAAGGAATAGTCATAGAGCAGTAGTCACAAAGAACAAAATAATATCAGTGGAAGGAAAACACAAAGAGATGGTGAAAAATTATAGTTGTCAGAATGCACAAGAATGGCAAGAGACAGGAAATATTGGATATGAAAAGCACATGTGTGCTGTCAGACTTAGTAACACTGCAACCTGCATGCATGACATAAAAGATGACTAACTTGGAAATGGAGTTGGCTACTTTATCTTATAGATTATGGATTCCCAACCCATGGGTTGCTGCATCACATGGGGTTTTTCTGTGGGGTAATTGACGGAAAGGATAAACTAAAAAAATACAGAATTTAAAGTAATTTTAATTTTAGTTTTATTCCACTTTACTACTATATATTCTCAATAGTTTATCATGTGAAAACTAAAACAAGAAACAGTGACGATTTTCATGTTGAGAATAACCATGTGGTCTGAATAAGTGAAAACTCAACTGCAAATTTTGAAGCTTGTTAATGAGTTAAAATTTCAATTATTCCATTAAATATGTCATTAGTTAAACTAAATGAAATTATTGTAGGCCTAAAGGGTCTAATGAGAAATATATTTTTGGTGTCTTTTTACTCTATTTTAAGATATTTTTTAAATGTATCAGGTCATGGATCACTTTGCTTCTATGAGGTGGAGTTACAGGTAACATTGCTTCTATGAGGTGGAGTTGCAGGTAACATTGCTTCTATAAAATGAAGCAGTGACTAGGTTGGGAATCTAAAAGTTAAAGCGATTAAAAAAAAACCCCAAGTTAAAGTTTGGATATGTCACTTCAAAAGTAACTAACTAGGCCAAAAGGTGCAGATATCACTACAGTAACATGCAGTAAACCATGATACAATGCATTCTGTAGTCTGGATTATATCTTGTCAACCACAACAGAAAATGAGAATTAATTAAGGAGAAGTAGAAAAGATCCAACAATATTAAGTTGTCTGTGAAGCCAACCTTCAATTGAAAATAGCGCATGAACTGATGAATGATAAATTGTGCTCGTTAAAATAAATCAGTCACAATATTTATTATGCAGATCCTTGAGATCATGATTCAAATAAAAAACATGGAGGCAACAAGGCTTTGTCTACATCCCAGTATATTACCAAAAAAACCAAGATAAGCTTTGCTAGACATATGGGCTGCTGTTATTCGAAAGTTATTTTAGCCCACAATTCAGCCAGGAGTTGGTAGAACTCTCAAGCAGTTAGCCAATAAATTCATTTACCAGTACCTTACTTCAATCAGAGGTAATTACAATTTTGTTATCCTAATTTAATGTCCCATTCAGTCAGGAGTAATAAAAAACTGTTATGTCATGTGACATATTCTTTCCAGAATGTAGTCTTCCTTATGAATATCCTGAAATCACAGCAGTCTCTGGCAAGTTGTCCTGTCTCCTCTAGCAACATGTGCATGCATTCCTAAATATCTCTTGTCCAACGACATCTTGGTCAGCTCTGCCTATACAGCCTTCTATCACGACTTCCAACAACACTCTTTCAATTCCATCGTATCTCTTCACATGATCGAAAAAACCTAACTTCCTTCTTAATATGGAAAATCTATTATCCTAATGTCATATTCCATTTAGTCAGAAGTAATAAAAAAAATGATGTTATCTTAGTTTAATGTTGCATTCAATCAGGAAAACTTTGATTACTGGATGTTTTCCTGTGAAGGAGTGCAGGGAGCTTTCTATGGGCTGTGGAAATAAAAGCCACTTTGTCATAGCAGATGGCGTGACATGTACAGGAAGGATTTTGATTGCACCTCCGAAAGAAAAAATCCTGTCCCAACCGTGAATTTAACTCGTTACCTCAAGGGTCTGAGAACAGCGTTCTAACCACACGGCCACTGGGAAGTACATTCAGTTAGGAGTTATCACTAAATAAGTTATCCTTGTGTTATTTTAAATTGAGCCAATAGTCACAACGCATTCCGTTCTCCGGACTACATCCTGCTAATCTGCAGGAGTTTGAGAATGAACGAAGAAGAAGAGCCAATAGTACTCACACAATCAGTTATCCTAGTTTTTTCTAGGAGAATTCATGAAATCAATTTTCATATTTCTATTTTCACTCAATCATACTCTGCCATGAATATGCAATCCATGTTCTACCTGATCATAATTTTCTTACTTGTATGTGTTCAAATGTAATCTTTCATTCTCATCTCTGATTGCAAGTTTTACCTTGTCCATCTATAGACATATGCCTATGTATCTTATTAGATCTTTCTCATCAGCACCAAGTATCTAATATGAACTTGTAGCTTTCATCTCTCTCTAACTAAAACGTTCAACATGATACTGACAACATTTGACTATACTAACAATCAGCTGTAAGCACTGTGCTAGAGTGGATGGTGGGGAAAATATAACCAGGCAAAACTTGCTTGTGGCTCAAAAGCCAGTTGTGCACATTGGATTGGTTGTATTAGAGGTGGTTAAAAATTCAACAATACTTGAATAGCATTGTCCTTTACGAGATGGTCTGGGCTCTGTGGTGGAGAGCCACCAAGTTACCAGGTTCAAATCTTGCTGCAGACAATTGTGCATCCTGACTTTTCAGAAGCCAATGACAACCTATTCAACATAAGATATAGCCTAGAAAATCAGTACAATCACAAAATGCTGGATTTATCACTATATCCTGAATAAGATATGTTACCAACTTCCCCTTTTTTTAAAAACATGATGTTTCAATTAACCATTAAAACTACACAATCTATCCCCTGCCACCGGATTCTTTTTTGAAAATTTTGGTTATTTTTGGTGCGTTTTGGAAAACACAATGACTTTTGTTCTCAGTGATTTTAAAATAATTTTTGCATATATAAATAAAGCATTTAACACTGCATATTTTTGTTTTAGTTTTGTTTATGTATGTGTAATACAAGAGGTGTGAGAAAGTTGCAAAGATGGGAAAAAAACATCAAAATCAATGGATTCACAATTGCCTGCGGTGAGATTTGAACCTGGCTGTCACAAACACACAGAGCCGGACGTTTTCCATTTACATGCATATAATTGTATATACAAAATAAAAATAAAAATAAAACAATGATGACTAGAACATATGTACAAGACGCTAACTCTGGCATCAAGCTTATCAACAATGTCATCCATGACACCAAATATCAGGTAACATGACTAGAATAATAGCACATGCATTACTGGAAGACAAAATATGAACAACCGAAATGGGTATAACAAAAACTGGTACAATGTACAAACTATCCTTTTCTGGACAAATAAAATAAGAAGAATGGCAGACTGTCATTCAATGACAGAATGTGTCTAATTAATGGCTACCACATATTAACTAACAAAATGTGTCAAAATTATGACACTTACTAAAGGAGACAACTGACAGAAGAACCAGTAGTGGAAGGAATAGAAAGATTATCAATGTATAAAATGATTTTCACTGGAAAAAACATATTCACTGACAGATCTTCCATCATCTTCAAAGCAACCAGCAGGCATCTATTTCATCTGAGAATCAGCTATTGCTGACAATAATACAAATACAGGTTGCTGTTTTTACACACAAAAATGCCCTTGTAGAGTTGGAATGTATGCCATTCACAGCTTACAATGACTCTTGATAATAGATCAGGTCAGCTGGTTTAGAGAAGAAATGCAGCTTATCTTGGAGATGAATATAATCTTCATCATGAACACAGAAGATATAGAATGATATCTGACAAAATAAGAATGGTGATCTGGGTTATAAATAAAATTGTGAAACAGCAAATGAGAGTGAAAGGAACAATCATTATTGGTAAGCAATCTCCAGATAACTTGCTGTTTCAAGATGATATAAAATGTAATAGGTAGCAACTAGCAATGTCTACTTGACAGCATCATCACTATTATGTCTCACTGCTATTACATTTATCCACATATCTTCTTTTCAACACTTAAATTAACTATTTTCAAAATTGCCTAGTTATACAGTTTTTGATCTCTTCTGACTTCCTCCATCTTCCTTAGTCTTCAATATTTCTTGTTATTGTAAGGTACTGTAGACCAATGGGCTATTTTCACAGGTTATCACTTAACAAAACCAGAATAATATGTTCTATGTAAAATAGGATAAAAAACTGAGGAAAACACAAATAATAACTAACAAAATTTGTCTAAGGAATGACTTACCAAATATTAACTATCAAAATGTGTCTAATGAATGACTACCAAATATTAACTAACAAAATGTGTCTAATGAATGACTACCAAATATTAATTAACTAACAAAATATGTCTAATGAATTATTACCAAATATTAACTAACAAAATGTGTCTAATGAATGACTACCAAATATTAACTAACAGAATGTGTCTAATGAATGAGTATCAATATTAACTCGATACATGATGTCTTTTAATCAATCCACAGGTCACATCTGGGATTAGGTGGTGTCTTTAAAGATCCTTACTTGTTTTTGCTAATTTAAGTATTTTTTGTATTTATATCAACATAAGGATGGTTCTGATTGAAAGTATAATAAGTCCACATTACCTCTAGTATGAATTTGATCTGTTATGACATCAATTTTGTATGTTATTGATAATTTTTGAACATATGTGGTATGTGATGCCATTTTTCCTAATATTTTCTAGCGCATTTATGTTTTGTGAAAGTATAACTATTTTTTTTACTTTGGTCGCATTAATTATTGAAATCCAACCAGACAATAACTGGCAACATACCTAAGCAGATTTATGCCAATTTGTAAGAAAAATCTGATAAAAAATGTCAACCACAGTCTTAGATCTATCTTCAAATTTCAGAGAACCACTCAGATAACAAACATAATTGAAGCATTTTGCCTATCTACTGTACATTTTTCTGTTCAAAGTTGGATTATCCACAAAACTGATACAGTTTGAGTGGATGTTATTGATTCAGAAATTTAGTAAGCTCATGTTTCATGTCTAAAATTGTTTTTATTTTTAATTTATAAATTATATTATATTTAGTTTCAATAATAAAAGCAATTTCATTCAAAATAAACTTTTGATAACAACCACATTCTCTGTTTATTTATGTTTCAAAATAGGGCCTACATATTACATTATAATTTAAATATATTTAGTAGTACTACTTCTTGTTCCTGTGATGGATGTGCAAATAAATTCAAACTAAAAAAATTAATTCTGCTCAAATGTTAAAAATAGTCCATAGTGAATGAGTTAATTATTAAAATTTAACCTGGCAATTACTGGTAACATACCTAAACTGAATTATGCTATTTTGTAAGAAAAATCTGACAAAAATGTTGATCGAAGTCTTAGATCTACCTTCAAATCTCAGAGAAACAGGTCTGATTTTTGTGAATAACAATTAAAGCACTATGTCTATATACTATGCATTTTTGTGTATTATCTACACTGATACAGTTTGATTAGAAATTATTGATTTGGAAGTTTGGTACGTTCACATTTAATATCCAAATTTATTTTTATTTATACATTATAGAGTAGATGGAAGGCAAAGATTCGTGAAGAGCAAACAGCAGCAGCGAGTTCAGTTTCGAATATATGGGTTTTCCTGAGAGGTGCGTGCGGCAGATTTTCTCAGTATGATGCAAGTCTTCAATAGTTCCTTAAATGTTTCATTAATTATTGAATGATTCAAATTATTTTTTGATTATACTGCCTCCTTACAGCTGTCTGATGTAGTCGCCTCTCTGTATCTTAGCATGGCCCTGTTTCCTGATACCACACGTGATTATGTCAGACGCCAATATTCGAATCTTTGACACAATGAAGTTTTATAGGCAAAGGATGGATTAATTTTCAACAATATCTTTTTTGTTTTCAGCATCTCACAATCTGCCTGCTGTTATCATTAATATTGTGATGTTTTAAATGTTTAAACTGTAATATATGCTGTGTTGTTAAGTTCGTAAGCACATTATCTTGTGAGGCTACTTTGTTTTATTCATAAGAATTTATGATACTTGCTAACAATATGATTTGGGGTAAAGGACCACATGTTATTGAGGCAAAGGACTGCATTAAAAATGTATGAAGAAGATGCTGATGTCATGAGAAAGTTGCAGATGCCAATCTAAAGCTGGGAGAGACTGATATATATGATTATAACAATCATCCAACCTTACAAAGACATTATTAGCTTTAAAATGGAAATCATAAACTATTTTTTACTGTAACATGTTTTTTTTTCTGATTACAGTTCCAAAACTATACATATTTATTCTTAGCACACATTTACACCTTGTTGGTCTTCTAGACCTGTCACAGTGGTGATCTCCCTCAAGTTTATAATACTTTGTATCATCTTTTCACCTGCGGATCTTTGACCCACAAAATGTATGACATACATGCTTGATGTGTATAAAATGGAGCAAAAATCTGCGTTCACTTAAGTTCATAAACTCTCTTTTTTTTGTCTACATGTAAGACTTATGCTTTCAATACCCTCACTAATGTAAAATGGATAGATAAGCTATACACTGATGACAGTTTGTTGTTCGTAGTTAGGTTTAGGTATCAGAATACACTAAAGTGTAAAAAGTGCAGATCTTTGCTCCCACCTACCCTATTTTATTGTTACAAATAATTTTTAAATTATTTTAAAGAAATTTTCAAAATGAACTTGTGACAAATATATCTTGTTCCAGTGATAGATATGCAAAAAAAGAAACCTAAAAAAAATAATTCTGTCCAAATCCTAAAAAGACTCTGTGGTGAATTAATTAAACAATGTGTCTAATGACTACTAAAATATTAACTAATAAAATGTGTCTAATGATTATCACATATTAACTAACAAAATATGGCGCTAACAAAATGTGTCTAATAAAAAACTACCAAATATTAACTAACAAAATGTGTTTAATGATTACCAAATATTAACTAACAAAATGTGTCTAATGAATGATTACCAAATATTAACTAATAAAATGTGTAATGAAAAACTACCAAATATTAACTAACAAAATGTGTTTAATGATTACCAAATATTAACTAACAAAATGTGTCTAATGAATGATTACCAAATATTAACTAATAAAATGTGTAATGAAAAACTACCAAATATTAACTACTAAAAGTGTAACTGTCAAATAGAAATAATATTTTAGCATGTAGGCCTAACCATTGTTCCTAGTACACACATAATCTAAACAGTTGATGGAGTAAGAAACATAGAGCTATCAGTAAATCCTTCCATCAAAACAATAAAGAATTGTACTGCTAGTCTCCTGATGAAAGATGTGTATAAAAGTGCATCCGTGGGGTGGAGTGACAAGAAAATTGTTTATGTGATCACTGTAAACTATCTAATGCTGCATTAAATCATAAAATGTCAATAAGGGTCATCCCAAATTGTCTCTCTAAGCTGTTGTGGAAATATTCTGGAGCCTGTGGAATAAAAATTACAATACAACTGGGTTATCATCTATTAGAATATCAGTCAAGTTGCACTCACAATATGATCAGTAAAATATAACTGCAGCAAAACTGTAATCTAACAGGCAAAACTTGGGAACATTATAATAAAGCTTTGCTAATCACTACTCCCCAAGAGTGACTCCGTCAAACTCCCTAAGAAAGGCGACCCCTCAGACTGCAACAACTGGTGGGGTATCACCCTATTATCAGTCATAGGCAAGGTCTTCCTAAGCATCATATTGGAAAGATTAAAGAATGCTGTTGATAAACTACTCAGAGAAGAACAAGCAGGCTTTAGATCAGCTCGCTCCTGCACAGACAACATATTTTCTCTTCGCATCATCATTGAAGAATCACTCGAATTTCAATCCCCGCTCATAATCAACTTTGTTGACTTTGAAAAAGCATTTGATAGTCTTCATCGGCCTACGTTATGGAATATTCTACAGCAATACGGTTTTCCTACTAAAATAATCAATGTTATAAAGGCATTTTACACCAACTCACATTGCTGTGTTCAAACAAACACTGAGAAGTCAGAATGGTTCCAAGTTGTTACGGGCGTTAAACAGGGATGCATCATGTCCCCATTACTTTTCTGCGTCACTATTGATTGGGTCATGAGAAAGAGCACTGAAAATGAGCTGACAGGAATAAAATGGATTAATAATACCGTTCTCGAAGATCTTGACTACGCAGATGACCTGGCCCTTTTGAGCGCAAACCACACAGATGCTCAATCTAAGCTTGACAATCTCCAACACTACTCAAATCAGATAGGGTTGAAAATCAACACATAAAAAAACTCATATACTAGATTTTATGAGATCCAACGACAACATAGAAATTCAAAATGTTCCATTATTAAAAGTCAACAATTTTACATATTTAGGCACCAATCTAGCATTGGATGGAGACTCATCAAAAGAAATTTTACACCGTATTGCCCTTGCAGCGGGTGCTTTCAATAAACTACGCAACATCTGGACATGAAACACACTAAGAAACACCACAAAACTCAGTTGTTTAACTCCAACATCATCCCTATTCTTTCATATGGGTGCAAAAGTTGGAAAGCCACAAAAGCCACAGATAAAAGACTCGACTCCTTTGAAAACAAATGCCTACGTACCATTCTGAACGTTAAGTGGAGTGGCTTTAAATCTAACACTACTATAAGAGAGGAAAGCAAACAAACCTATATATCTTCCTTCATTAGACAAAGGCGTTGTACTTACATCGGCCATGTTCTCAGAATGAACAGCCTAAGAATTCCCCAAGAATCACTATATTGGGTGCCACCTGGAGTAAGAAGAAGAGGGAGACCTAGAGAAACTCTACGAAGAACCATTAATAGAGAAGGCATATCAATGAACCTAAACAACACGTAACAATTGAAAGACCTGGCAACACAAAGACAGAAATGGAAGGCTATGGTTTCTGCCCTATGCGCCGCCTATGGCCCTGGAGGAACATAACATAACATAACAAATCACTATTGCCATATACAATAGCACAAAACATGATGTTTTGACCAAAAGGCATTTATCAATAACAAAATGTAACACACACAATGAGTAAGAAACTGCACTGTCAATGTTCAAATAATAATGGCTAGATGAGATAAATCAGTATGTCCAGAAGAGTATATATGATGAAAAAATAGAAAGACAGAGATTAAACAAAACCAAACAGAAAATTGGCAGAACATCAAGTGATAATGACAAATGAAACAAACAGAAAAATGACAAAACATAACAGTATACTTTTGCTACTGCATGTTTTCCTGTGATGGAGTGCAGGGAGGCTTTCTATGGGATGCAGAAATAAAGACCACTTTGCCATAGCAGACATTGCATCATGTACAGGAAGAATTTTTATTGTATCTCCAAAAGAAAAATCCTGTATCAATCGTGGATTGAACCCAGACCTCAAGGGTCTGAGAACGACATTTTAACCACACGGCCATGCGCTCCACATAACAGTATATCTGCACAAAAGAATGACAGATGCTAATCTTCAAGGGCTGTAGTGGGGCTATGGTAGGATAATCCAGCAAGAGGAAAATCTTGCCTCTATTTCTGTATCTCTGGGGCATTCAAGAATGATATGCATAGCTTCATTCTGTATCCTGTCAAGTCTATCAATCTGCATTGAGCTAAGGGTCAGAATTACTTAACATACTCTATAACAGACAGAACTAGCCCTGGATATAACAGTGCAAAAAGCTGTTGTTCACAAAAATAACAGTAGCCACCCCTATTGCTGTCAACTCCTTTTGAGCTTTGAGGATTGTGTACTTTGGATGCTCATTAAAACACTAAAATCTGTCAAACAGCACTCCAAGGTATTTTAAAGGTGAAAGACTTAGTTAGTTTTACAAAGTACAGAAGATTCATTCTGATTATGCAGTGTTTTTTATTCCCAAAACCACATAATCCCATAGTGGAAGTTTTTTTTGGGTATGAAAAAAATTATCTGGTTCTATTCATGTTTTTTCAGTTGTATCATCAATTGTTGTGTCCAAATCCAAAAGACTAAACCATTATATCTTCTTATTTCCTGGTATGTGGAAGGTCTGACCAGACCAACCATCATACAACAACACAGCCACCTAATAGATGACATGCATATGTAGTGAAGCTATCCTACCACACATATTTACAATTACATTTAGATTTTTACCTCCCTTGAGTAAAAGATTTCTCAAATATTTCAAGTTCTCAAATATTTCAAGTTCTCAAAGATTTCATTGCATAATGATGAGAGTTAGAGTCTTCCAAGAATGGAAAAGATCTCTGGAGGAACCTGTATACCCCCCCCCCCTTTTCATACTATAAAAATATATAAGAGAGCTATTGATCATAATTACTTAAGATTGAAATAAACAAACAATACATCTCCATCTTCAGCAACACACACAGACAAAAATACATGTCTGTCTGTTAGCCTGTTTGCTCTGTAAACACCTGCAAAGTTTAGACATAATATTTGAGAGACGATACAAGTTGGAAGCACATATCAACCAATCATTAACAGAATTTTGTGTGCCTTGAAGAATGGAATGAGAGTTGATAAATTGATGACTTTCTGTAAAATGATGCGGGATGTCAGTTGTTATTTTTGTTTGGTGATAAAGGATTTTGGAGAGGATACAGGAACCTCTTGAGTAAAATTTTGCTCATTAAAATGCTACAATTGGAGTATCAGTATAATATTAATCATGTCTTTTTGTGTTCTAATGAGCTGAAAGTCAACTGCGAGATCGGGGTTACTTAATAAGATCAGAAACAGATAATATTTATATTTTTGTCACAATATGATCTAATCTGATGATCTACAATGTATTATCCTGTGATACTATGAGTATTATTATTATTATTATTATTATGAATATTCAGTTGGTTTTGCTGGAGTAACTCAACAGCCTTTATTTCTGTGTTTATACTAGAAATAGTTGTCTTGCATGCATTGTTTCATTTTGACTAGATTTCTTACGGATCCATCTGTACATACATCAACATCTTTATCTAACCTATATAGAAATTTATATTTATGTATATTTGAAAGCAGAAGAAATCCAATGTTTCTCACCGTTTCTCTCATTCTCTTAAGCTGCCAGATAAGCTGTCCATCAATTTGTGAGAAACCTGTTGTTAACCTGGGGAGTAATAATAGTTAAGTAATAATAATAGCAAAAGACATGAAATCTCTGGAATCAATATCTCTCACAGATGTTTCACAGTGGTACAAATTCCAATAGATTTGCCAAATCAGGACTTTTACAATTGTTGTTTGTCCATCACAAGTCATGATGACCATTAGCTAAATCCACTTTAGGAAATTATTAATTATAATTGAACTAACTGAACCAACTGAACTTATTAACAACACAAGAGACAGAGAATTGTGGAGAAGCATGATCGCCTACACCACTCGGCATGGAACTTGATTGATTGATTTAGTTTCTTCAAATTTGTTACCAAATGGCTATTCGTAGGATCTTGCTTGGCTTCACTAGTCACAATATCTTGCTTTTATCAATGCTAATTTAGTATGGTGATACATGCATGTCCACGCAGCAACTATATGAGACTGGAGTAGGAAGTTTAAATGTCAGTTATGTGACAGGCTATTCATGATTGACGTGTCTGATGCCATTTAGAACAATATTGATAGGTTACAAAACAATGTAATGGTCATTTTAATTTTGATAATACTTTTGAGGTTTTTTAAGCACCCTCATACCTATCCATTTAAAATTTACCTGACCAAAATGGTTGAAGTTGTCACAAGTACAACTGTTAAAAAAAGGAAAAAGTTTGTCAACACAAGACTTTCATGTTAGAACTTAGAGATCTACCCATAGTTAAAATATTGCTATTATTACTTCCATGACTTCTGTTGCAACTATCATCAACAATATTTATCTAAACCTTCCACAAAGTCAAAACTGTTCACCTTTGCAGCCCTTTGGAAACTAGCCAACTTTCCACATTCTCATTACTCATGGAAGCTACTGCTGCAGCATTGCTGTTGCTATAAGGAGTTGATGGAGAACTGCCAATTACAGATGAACTGTTGGCTACTGTAGTTACTGCTTGTGTCATATCATGAAAGGCAAAATCTTCATCTGTAGGAGACAAACAAAAGTGGGTTCTAGAATTGCTAACAAAGAAGACTACAGTAAATCTATATACTATAATATTATATAACACTATAATATACTATTATCTATATAATATATAGGCCTACTAAATCAGAAAAAAGAAAAGCACAAAGTATGCTAATTCTACACATATAACAAGACTCAATGGTTTCACAAAAACATCTACTAAAAGTTAAGTAGAGCTAGATTGCTGCATCAATAAAAAAACCATTTAAAAACCTATGATAAAAGATAAAAAATATAACAGGAATACCTCCTATGTTGCAGCCACCAATGTGAACTTTATCAAGAAATAAAATACAAGAAGCAGAAATATTGAATAAAAAAAAATATAATAATAAACAAACTAGGACACCCTAACTAAGTGCCTAGCATTAATGGAAGTCTTCACTAACTTCAACCACTGCCTGTGTGCCCAGTCATTTCCTAATATATCTTAGCATGCTCATTGAGTCACTTAATATTTCTTAGCATGCTCATTGAGTCACTTAATAATTCTTAGCATGCTCATTGAGTCACTTAATATTTCTTAGCATGCTCATTGAGTCACTTAATATTTCTTAGCATGCTCATTGAGTCACTTAATATTTCTTAGCATGCTCATTGAGTCACTTAATATTTCTTAGCATGCTCATTGAGTCACTTAATATTTCTTAGCATGCTCATTGAGTCACTTAATATTTCTTAGCATGCTCATTGAGTCACTTAATATTTCTTGGCATGCTCATTGAGTCACTTAATATTTATTAGCATGCTCATTGAGTCACTTAATATTTCTTAGCATGCTCATTGAGTCACTTAATATTTCTTAGCATGCTCATTGAGTCACTTAATATTTCTTAGCATGCTCATTGAGTCACTTAATATTTCTTAGCATGCTCATTGAGTCACTTAATATTTCTTAGCATGCTCATTGAGTCACTTAATATTTATTAGCATGCTCATTGAGTCACTTAATATTTATTAGCATGCTCATTGAGTCACTTAATATTTATTAGCATGCTCATTGAGTCACTTAATATTTCTTAGCATGCTCATTGAGTCACTTAATATTTCTTAGCATGCTCATTGAGTCACTTAATATTTCTTAGAATGCTCATTGAGTCACTTAATATTTCTTAGCATGCTCATTGAGTCACTTAATATTTCTTAGCATGCTCATTGAGTCACTTAATATTTCTTAGCATGCTCATTGAGTCACTTAATATTTCTTAGCATGCTCATTGAGTCACTTAATATTTCTTAGCATGCTCATTGAGTCACTTAATATTTCTTAGCATGCTCATTGAGTCACTTAATATTTCTTAGCATGCTCATTGAGTCACTTAATATTTCTTAGCATGCTCATTGAGTCACTTAATATTTATTAGCATGCTCATTGAGTCACTTAATATTTATTAGCATGCTCATTGAGTCACTTAATATTTCTTAGCATGCTCATTGAGTCACTTAATATTTCTTAGCATGCTCATTGAGTCACTTAATATTTCTTAGCATGCTTATTGAGTCACTTAATATTTCTTAACATGCTCATTGAGTCACTTAATATTTCTTAGCATGCTCATTGAGTCACTTAATATTTCTTAGCATGCTCATTGAGTCACTTAATATTTATTAGCATGCTCATTGAGTCACTTAATATTTCTTAGCATGCTCATTGAGTCACTTAATATTTCTTAGCATGCTCATTGAGTCACTTAATATTTCTTAGCATGCTCATTGAGTCACTTAATAATTCTTAGCATGCTCATTGAGTCACTTAATATTTCTTAGCATGCTTATTGAGTCACTTAATATTTCTTAGCATGCTCATTGAGTCACTTAATATTTCTTAGCATGCTCATTGAGTCACTTAATATTTCTTAGCATGCTCATTGAGTCACTTAATATTTCTTAGCATGCTCATTGAGTCACTTAATATTTCTTAGCATGCTCATTGAGTCACTTAATATTTCTTAGCATGCTCATTGAGTCACTTAATATTTCTTAGCATGCTCATTGAGTCACTTAATATTTCTTAGCATGCTCATTGAGTCACTTAATATTTCTTAGCATGCTCATTGAGTCACTTAATATTTCTTAGCATGCTCATTGAGTCACTTAATATTTCTTAGCATGCTCATTGAGTCACTTAATATTTTTAGCATGCTCATTGAGTCACTTAATATTTCTTAGCATGCTCATTGAGTCACTTAATATTTCTTAGCATGCTCATTGAGTCACTTAATATTTCTTAGCATGCTCATTGAGTCACTTAATATTTCTTAACATGCTCATTGAGTCACTTAATATTTCTTAGCATGCTCATTGAGTCACTTAATATTTCTTAGCATGCTCATTGAGTCACTTAATATTTCTTAGCATGCTCATTGAGTCACTTAATATTTCTTAGCATGCTCATTGAGTCACTTAATATTTCTTAGCATGCTCATTGAGTCACTTAATATTTCTTAGCATGCTCATTGAGTCACTTAATATTTCTTAGCATGCTCATTGAGTCACTTAATATTTCTTAGCATGCTCATTGAGTCACTTAATATTTCTTAGCATGCTCATTGAGTCACTTAATATTTCTTAGCATGCTCATTGAGTCAATATTTCTTAGCATGCTCATTGAGTCACTTAATATTTCTTAGCATGCTCATTGAGTCACTTAATATTTCTTAGCATGCTCATTGAGTCACTTAATATTTATTAGCATGCTCATTGAGTCACTTAATATTTCTTAGCATGCTCATTGAGTCACTTAATATTTCTTAGCATGCTCATTGAGTCACTTAATATTTCTTAGCATGCTCATTGAGTCACTTAATATTTCTTAGCATGCTCATTGAGTCACTTAATATTTCTTAGCATGCTCATTGAGTCACTTAATATTTCTTAGCATGCTCATTGAGTCACTTAATATTTATTAGCATGCTCATTGAGTCACTTAATATTTATTAGCATGCTCATTGAGTCACTTAATATTTCTTAGCATGCTCATTGAGTCACTTAATATTTCTTAGCATGCTCATTGAGTCACTTAATATTTCTTAGCATGCTCATTGAGTCACTTAATATTTCTTAGCATGCTCATTGAGTCACTTAATATTTCTTAGCATGCTCATTGAGTCACTTAATATTTCTTAGCATGCTCATTGAGTCACTTAATATTTATTAGCATGCTCATTGAGTCACTTAATATTTCTTAGCATGCTCATTGAGTCACTTAATATTTCTTAGCATGCTCATTGAGTCACTTAATATTTCTTAGCATGCTCATTGAGTCACTTAATAATTCTTAGCATGCTCATTGAGTCACTTAATATTTCTTAGCATGCTTATTGAGTCACTTAATATTTCTTAGCATGCTCATTGAGTCACTTAATATTTCTTATCATGCTCATTGAGTCACTTAATATTTCTTGGCATGCTCATTGAGTCACTTAATATTTGTTAACATGCTCATTGAGTCACTTAATATTTCTTAGCATGCTCATTGAGTCACTTAATATTTCTTAGCATGCTCATTGAGTCACTTAATATTTCTTAACATGCTCATTGAGTCACTTAATATTTCTTAGCATGCTCATTGAGTCACTTAATATTTCTTAACATGCTCATTGAGTCACTTAATATTTCTTAACATGCTCATTGAGTCTCTAGTTAATATTTCTTAGCATGCTCATTGAGTCACTACTTAATATTTCTTAGCATGCTCATTGAGTCACTTAATATTTCTTAGCATGCTCATTGAGTCACTTAATATTTCTTAGCATGCTCATTGAGTCACTTAATATTTCTTAGCATGCTCCTTGAGTCACTACTTAATATTTCTTAGCATGCTCATTGAGTCACTTAATATTTCTTAGCATGCTCATTGAGTCACTTAATATTTCTTATCATGCTCATTGAGTCACTTAATATTTCTTAGCATGCTCATTGAGTCACTTAATATTTCTTGGCATGCTCATTGAGTCACTTAATATTTGTTAACATGCTCATTGAGTCACTTAATATTTCTTAGCATGCTCATTGAGTCACTTAATATTTCTTAGCATGCTCATTGAGTCACTTAATATTTCTTAGCATGCTTATTGAGTCACTTAATATTTCTTAACATGCTCATTGAGTCACTTAATATTTCTTAACATGCTCATTGAGTCACTTAATATTTCTTAGCATGCTCATTGAGTCACTTAATATTTCTTAGCATGCTCATTGAGTCACTTAATATTTCTTAGCATGCTCATTGAGTCACTTAATATTTCTTAACATGCTCATTGAGTCACTTAATATTTCTTAGCATGCTCATAGAGTCACTTAATATTTCTTAGCATGCTCATTGAGTCACTACTTAATATTTCTTAGCATGCTCATTGAGTCACTTAATATTTCTTAGCATGCTCATTGAGTCACTTAATATTTCTTATCAAGCTCATTGAGTCACTTAATATTTCTTAACATGCTCATTGAGTCACTTAATATTTCTTAACATGCTCATTGAGTCTCTAGTTAATATTTCTTAGCATGCTCATTGAGTCACTACTTAATATTTCTTAGCATGCTCATTGAGTCACTTAATATTTCTTAGCATGCTCATTGAGTCACTTAATATTTCTTAGCATGCTCATTGAGTCACTTAATATTTCTTAGCATGCTCCTTGAGTCACTACTTAATATTTCTTAGCATGCTCATTGAGTCACTTAATATTTCTTAGCATGCTCATTGAGTCACTTAATATTTCTTAGCATGCTCATTGAGTCACTTAATATTTCTTAGCATGCTCATTGAGTCACTTAATATTTCTTAGCATGCTCATTGAGTCACTTAATATTTCTTAGCATGCTCATTGAGTCACTTAATATTTCTTAGCATGCTCATTGAGTCACTTAATATTTCTTAGCATGCTCATTGAGTCACTTAATATTTCTTAGCATGCTCATTGAGTCACTTAATATTTTTAGCATGCTCATTGAGTCACTTAATATTTCTTAGCATGCTCATTGAGTCACTTAATATTTCTTAGCATGCTCATTGAGTCACTTAATATTTCTTAGCATGCTCATTGAGTCACTTAATATTTCTTAACATGCTCATTGAGTCACTTAATATTTCTTAGCATGCTCATTGTGTCACTTAATATTTCTTAGCATGCTCATTGAGTCACTTAATATTTCTTAGCATGCTCATTGAGTCACTTAATATTTCTTAGCATGCTCATTGAGTCACTTAATATTTCTTAGCATGCTCATTGAGTCACTTAATATTTCTTAGCATGCTCATTGAGTCACTTAATATTTCTTAGCATGCTCATTGAGTCACTTAATATTTCTTAACATGCTCATTGAGTCACTTAATATTTCTTAGCATGCTCATTGAGTCACTTAATATTTCTTAGCATGCTCATTGAGTCACTTAATATTTCTTAGCATGCTCATTGAGTCACTTAATATTTCTTAGCATGCTCATTGAGTCACTTAATATTTCTTAGCATGCTCATTGAGTCACTTAATATTTCTTAGCATGCTCATTGAGTCACTTAATATTTATTAGCATGCTCATTGAGTCACTTAATATTTCTTAGCATGCTCATTGAGTCACTTAATATTTCTTAGCATGCTCATTGAGTCACTTAATATTTCTTAGCATGCTCATTGAGTCACTTAATATTTCTTAGCATGCTCATTGAGTCACTTAATATTTCTTAGCATGCTCATTGAGTCACTTAATATTTCTTAGCATGCTCATTGAGTCACTTAATATTTCTTAGCATGCTCATTGAGTCACTTAATATTTCTTAGCATGCTCATTGAGTCACTTAATATTTCTTAGCATGCTCATTGAGTCACTTAATATTTCTTAGCATGCTCATTGAGTCACTTAATATTTCTTAGCATGCTCATTGAGTCACTTAATATTTCTTAGCATGCTCATTGAGTCACTTAATATTTCTTAGCATGCTCCTTGAGTCACTACTTAATATTTCTTAGCATGCTCATTGAGTCACTTAATATTTCTTAGCATGCTCATTGAGTCACTTAATATTTCTTATCATGCTCATTGAGTCACTTAATATTTCTTGGCATGCTCATTGAGTCACTTAATATTTGTTAACATGCTCATTGAGTCACTTAATATTTCTTAGCATGCTCATTGAGTCACTTAATATTTCTTAGCATGCTCATTGAGTCACTTAATATTTCTTAACATGCTCATTGAGTCACTTAATATTTCTTAGCATGCTCATTGAGTCACTTAATATTTCTTAGCATGCTCATTGAGTCACTACTTAATATTTCTTAGCATGCTCATTGAGTCACTTAATATTTCTTAGCATGCTCATTGAGTCACTTAATATTTCTTATCAAGCTCATTGAGTCACTTAATATTTCTTAACATGCTCATTGAGTCACTTAATATTTCTTAACATGCTCATTGAGTCTCTAGTTAATATTTCTTAGCATGCTCATTGAGTCACTACTTAATATTTCTTAGCATGCTCATTGAGTCACTTAATATTTCTTAGCATGCTCATTGAGTCACTTAATATTTCTTAGCATGCTCATTGAGTCACTTAATATTTCTTAGCATGCTCCTTGAGTCACTACTTAATATTTCTTAGCATGCTCATTGAGTCACTTAATATTTCTTAGCATGCTCATTGAGTCACTTAATATTTCTTATCATGCTCATTGAGTCACTTAATATTTCTTAGCATGCTCATTGAGTCACTTAATATTTCTTGGCATGCTCATTGAGTCACTTAATATTTGTTAACATGCTCATTGAGTCACTTAATATTTCTTAGCATGCTCATTGAGTCACTTAATATTTCTTAGCATGCTCATTGAGTCACTTAATATTTCTTAGCATGCTTATTGAGTCACTTAATATTTCTTAACATGCTCATTGAGTCACTTAATATTTCTTAACATGCTCATTGAGTCACTTAATATTTCTTAGCATGCTCATTGAGTCACTTAATATTTCTTAGCATGCTCATTGAGTCACTTAATATTTCTTAGCATGCTCATTGAGTCACTTAATATTTCTTAACATGCTCATTGAGTCACTTAATATTTCTTAGCATGCTCATTGAGTCACTTAATATTTCTTAGCATGCTCATTGAGTCACTACTTAATATTTCTTAGCATGCTCATTGAGTCACTTAATATTTCTTAGCATGCTCATTGAGTCACTTAATATTTCTTATCAAGCTCATTGAGTCACTTAATATTTCTTAACATGCTCATTGAGTCACTTAATATTTCTTAACATGCTCATTGAGTCTCTAGTTAATATTTCTTAGCATGCTCATTGAGTCACTACTTAATATTTCTTAGCATGCTCATTGAGTCACTTAATATTTCTTAGCATGCTCATTGAGTCACTTAATATTTCTTAGCATGCTCATTGAGTCACTTAATATTTCTTAGCATGCTCCTTGAGTCACTACTTAATATTTCTTAGCATGCTCATTGAGTCACTTAATATTTCTTAGCATGCTCATTGAGTCACTTAATATTTCTTATCATGCTCATTGAGTCACTTAATATTTCTTAGCATGCTCATTGAGTCACTTAATATTTCTTGGCATGCTCATTGAGTCACTTAATATTTGTTAACATGCTCATTGAGTCACTTAATATTTCTTAGCATGCTCATTGAGTCACTTAATATTTCTTAGCATGCTCATTGAGTCACTTAATATTTCTTAGCATGCTTATTGAGTCACTTAATATTTCTTAACATGCTCATTGAGTCACTTAATATTTCTTAACATGCTCATTGAGTCACTTAATATTTCTTAGCATGCTCATTGAGTCACTTAATATTTCTTAGCATGCTCATTGAGTCACTACTTAATATTTCTTAGCATGCTCATTGAGTCACTTAATATTTCTTAGCATGCTCATTGAGTCACTTAAAATTTCTTATCAAGCTCATTGAGTCACTTAATATTTCTGAACATGCTCATTGAGTCACTAAGAAAGCATAGGGCATACATGAGTATACAGGTCTGTAGATAAGGGAGGTTGGGGGGGGGGAATTCAACCTCCCTCTCTCTTTGCAACTATTGAACATATCTTTTCCATACGCAGTCCCTTTCGAGCAGGACCATAGTCTTGGTATGTAAGGCAGGTATGGTGCCAGGCCCTATACCTCGAAAGGGCCCAACCTTAGTTACTGGAAGTCCTTCTCAATTGCGCAGAGGAGTCAAGAGGCAAGGGAATAGAACTACTGGCCAAACAAACCAACGACCAATAAAAATAATGCACTGGAATGCTCAGGGTGTCAACAGCAAAAGAGATGGATACAGTAAAAAATTGGAACTTGAAAATATTCTAAGTGAAGAACAAGTTAATGTGTGCTGTATCCAGGAAACACACTTCAGCAGTGATATAGCCTTTAAAATCAGAGGCTACCAGTGCTACCGGTCAGACCTAAAAGACAGGCAAAATGGTGGAATTCTGACACTTGTTAAAAACAATATCAGCGCATGTTAGCTGGAAGTATATATGGAGGAGGCAGAGTACCAGATGCTCCACCTAAAAACAGACAGTGAAGAATTCCATCTCCTGAACTACTACTGCCCAAATGATAGACCATTGGCACTAGACACAATACCTGAAAAAGAGAGACTTATGGTGTGTGATGACTTCATCAGCCACTCTCAGAGCTGGGGCTACGATCAAATGGACAACATATGTGAGGAACTTGAGAGCTGGCAGGATGAAAATAATCTCATACTTATTAACCAGCCAGCAGACTCACCACCCTCTACCCGAGAGCATGGCACACCCCTCTACACCAGACCTGGCATTCCACTCACCAGGCCTGGAATGGAACATCACACGTGTCGTTGGAAAGCAGTTTGGGGGTAGTGACCACAGACCAGTATTTCTGGAAATCCACAATGAATTTACCAAGGATAGCAGCATTCTCACTAGGTGGAACTATAAGAGGGCAGACTGGAAAATGTAACAGCATTTAACCAGTGTTCTAGCTAAGGACATGAACTTGGACAAAGACATCAATAGAGCAGTGAGTGAATTTAATAGATGTATACTACATGCTGATAGTAAAACCATACCCAGGGAGGCACTCAAAAACTACAAACCCTACTGGAATGATGAACTGGAAAAGCTGCAACACAAGATGGAAACATCTAGACAGCAGGCAGATAACAGATCAGCCGAGAACACCACAACAAATATCAGCAAACAAAGGCTAAATTTCAAAGAGCCAAGTTACAAGCCAGACGGAGCAGCTGGAAAGAAAAAACAGAGTCATTGAACCTAGAAAGAAATACTAGGAAATTATGGAAACTTGTAAAGCAACTAAATAATGAAAGTACAGGGAGAAATACAAGGGTCACACGTTATAAAGATAGAAACATTATAATAGGTAAACATGCAGCAGATTACTTTGTAGATTCCTTTGCAGAAGACAATAATGTCAAAGTTAGCCCAGACAAACAACAGGAGGTTCGAGAGAACCAGCAAAACATTGAACAAGGCGAACCTATACCTGAAGTCATGGAGGCACCAATCACAATGAAAGAACTGGAGTATGCAATATCCAAATTGAAAATGAAAAAGTCCCCAGGAGCTGATGGAGTGTCCAATGAAATGATTAAAAACCTGGGAACTGCTGCCATGTCACTTTGCTTCTAAGATTGCTTGTAGCTGCCATATCAACTGCCATGTAGTTTGTTGATAATTTTCTAGTAGCGATTGAGAGTTCTATTTTTAGGGTGTTTGGTATAGATGTTTGTATCCCAGCTCATCTTCTCTTTATTGCATTCTCTGATGATCCATCTGTGAAGACATGAATCTACAGTAAACTTAGGTATTAGTTGTCTGGGTGATAAATTGCTTTTACTTTGAGAGCAGTAGGAATTTCTGTAGTTTTGCTCTCAATTACCACAATTGTAAATTTTGCAGTATATGTGGGTGAGGTGTTTGAATAGTTAACATGATGGCAAATGGTCAGAATAAATAATAGATTAACTGACCAAGGTTTGGGTTGTGATTTTGTCCTGTTGGGTGAGCTGGCTTGCCTCTTCCTCTCAATTCCTTGAGCAAACCCTGGAGGAAAGTGAGAATGGTTGATATTTTCAGATTTATCAGAATCGTCAATATTACAACAGCCAACATAAATTGTTGGATTATACCTTCAACTTCACTATCAATACTCAGGGAGACCTGTTTGTGTAGTGGCAAAGTCACTCGTCCACAAATCTTGTGACAAACATTATAATTTACACATCACATGGATTGCACCAAAAAAAATTTCTGTGGTCGAACCAGCTGAGGGCATCCTACTTCCAGCAGTCAGTTATTTTCATCAACTTAGCTGTCATCCATTGGCTATTACTTCAAAGTTTACTGTCAAGTGTTCATTATTATTTTCAATTTTACAACGAATAGAAAAGGTAATCCTATTTATTAGTTATTTGTCTATAACTTCACTGTCAGAAACTAGTCGTTTGTCTATAACTTCACTGTCAGAAGTTAGTTATTTGTATATAACTTCACTGTCAGAAGTTAGTTATTTGTATATAACTTCACTGTCAGAAGTTCGTTATTAGTCTTCAACTTCCCTGTGAACAGTAATTACATCAGTTGCTGTTGCTTCAATTGCTAGGAGCTACAAGTGATTTGTTCATGCTACTTATCTGGGGCTAAAAGTAAAATTCCATTGACTGACATAAGAAACAATAGTGACAAAAAGTCAAACTTCCTTGAGGCTATGTCCAGCTATGTGACAGAGAAATACAGAGTATGTCTCAGTAGAACAAGGTACCAGGCCCAAACCTTGCTGCAGTCAAATTTGCATTCAGACCATTCATAAAACAATGGCAACCTAATGAAATATTTATAATGTCTAGTAAACCCCTGTAGCCACAAAAATGATGGGTTGATTATTGCATCCTGAATAGTAAAGGTCTATGCTACCAACTTTCTTTATTTTGTTCAAGACTTGATGTCTACACCATCAGACAGGTCTTTTGGATGAACACCACCGTTGTCTGAAGCTTCTCTTTGGTTCCATATATCTTTACTTGCAGGGTTGCAACATTAGGCTATCTCTAAATTTTTTATTCTGGGGGCAGTTCTGCAGAATATATTCAGAGGCCTGTTCATCTGTTCCACAAGTGCACAGTGTGTATACTACATGTATATGCATACTCTAAATTTATGATTGTGTATATATATGTACAAACCATTGCAACTCTCACTTCTCAACTACCAAAGAAATTAATACCTATCTTATGTTGAATGAATCTAAGCCAGTCATATATATTTTCAATTTTTTTTTTTATTTCTGACTTCTATTGATTTTTGTTTTCCAGATGTAACCAATTTGTTGGAATATTATCATCATAAATTATCAGAATCAGCTATTGCCACATACCTGTAATGGTTTC
This sequence comes from Meghimatium bilineatum, assembly GCA_034231615.1. Lineage (NCBI taxonomy): Eukaryota > Metazoa > Mollusca > Gastropoda > Stylommatophora > Philomycidae > Meghimatium > Meghimatium bilineatum. The sequence goes on along the minus strand of CM067317.1, from coordinate 44,868,824 downwards.
TCATACGGATATTTGCCACTGAAATCAAAGAAAAGTTCTGCACCCAATATCGCACCCAGCCAGCCATCTAGCCGATATCTAGACTGCATCATGAGTGGGATGTAGTCTTTCCTCAGCTGAAATGTATACTCTGCCTCTGTTGCCAGTTACAAAAAGAAATGTTAAGTATGAGCTAAATTTAGCCATATAATTAACAAGACACCTGCATCAACAACATGGAAAATAACAACAAGAAAGAAAATAACACAGGATCCCATCAAACAGTGTTCTTAGAGAATAGTTAATTAGTCAGTTTGGTTGGTTAGTCAATCTGACTGACAGACTTATGTGATCATTTATTTGCTGAGATCCATGCAGTCTCTGCCAGATTTGATGATTATATGAACAGTTTTTTTGGTAAATGCAAATAAAGTAAATAGGTTACTAGAAAACTATCAATATAAAATAATAAAATATCGAAAATAACAATTAAAAAAAGAACAAATACAATTGTCAACGTGTCAGTCCAATTGTGACCTTTAACAAGACAACAAAAACAGTTAAGAACAAAAAACCATAACGAATATATTTGTATTTGTTCTTTTTTTATTATTATTTTCTATATTTTATTATTTTATATTGATAGTTTTCTAGTAACCTATTTACTTTATTTGCATTTACCTCTATTTGTATGGTTACTGCAGCACTTCCTTTTTGTCGGACATCCTCCGATATTTGGGTTATTTAATGAACAGTTTTTTTGTTTGTGCAAGGATCCATGCTGTCTCTGCCAGACTTGATGATTTATATGAAACAGCTTTTTTGTATGTGCAAGAATCCATGCTACCTCCGCTAACATGATGATTAGGCTTATATGAACAGATTTTTGTATGTGCAGGGATCCCTGCTGACTGGCAGACATAATGTATATGTGAGTATCATTTAGCTTTATTTTGAGAGCCTCTGTAATATAGTATATAATTCACTTGTCTGTTAACCATGTGATCAGGGTTTGAGTTAACTAATCATTTATGGCATGCAAAAAACCTTTGGTTAACCAAACAAATAAGAAATAACATATTTTTAACAATTTATTTTCGTATTTCAATAAAAATGTCAGTATTTTGCACCCAAAACAAAAACTCCCCAAAAACCCCACAAATTTGTTAAAATTTGTCATTTTTTTGTCCATCAATAGGAACAAATTGTCTGCATTAGTAGTAATTACTGAATATATAACAACCAAATGACATTTTTTGTAAAAAAAAAAACCACCCAAAAAAGCACATTTTGTGAGGGGGGGCGAAATCCATATGAATGCACAGAATCCGTACTAGTTGACAACTATGGATGATTGACGAATGGAACCATCTCCACGAAGTATGTGCTGAAGGCAACAATAGACAGACTGCTTCTGGTCACCAAATGACTAGGCAGCGATCATATATAGGTAAAATCATGTTTTCACTAGACTCATTTTATTTTATTCCACAATTCTCAGAAATCAATCACACAATTCTCAGAAATAAATCACAATATTCTCTGCACACAAGACTTACCAGTCCGGCAGTTAGGACTTTGTTTATACTTCTCAGACATACAAATGAGCACCACAGCTGAGCTCTCCACTGCTTCTGCCATTGCTTGTAGTGTAGACCTTCTTGTGTGATCCCAATCTACCCATAATTTGTAGCCTTCAGCCTAAAAGTTCAAATATTATATCTGTTTATATTGTTTAGTTACAAAATGAACTCAGGACATAGTAGCTAGTGTGTGTACACTGCTGTTGTAGATATGCTTTTATTTAAAATAATATTGTTTTTTAATATTAATGTTGATAATAATGTATCTAATAGCCTGGTCAGAAAGAAAAGTACCAGATGACTGGCAAAAATCAGTAATTGTACCACTATGGAAAAACAAAGGTAATAAGAGAGAGTGTGAGTCATATAGAGGCATCTCCTTGATAAGTCACACAGGTAAAATCCACACAAAAATAATAGAACAAAGAATGCGATACATTTCAGAACCACAGTTGAGCCCCTCTCAGTTTGGCTTCAGAAGGGGAGCAAGCTGTACAGACACACTTTTCACACTGAGACAACTGAGTGATAAAGCAATCAAATACAATCAAGATGTAAACACAGTATTTGTAGACCATGAAAAGGCATTCGACAGAGTAGATAGAAACATTCTATGGGAAACCTTAGAAATGTATAACATCAGAGGACAACTGTTAGATAATATAAAAGCGATATATCAAAAATGCCAAAGCTCAGTAAGAACCACAGATGGAATGACTAAACCTTTTGAAACAAGATCTGGAGTAAGACAAGAATGCGTACTTTCACCCCTACTTTTCAACATATACATGGACAGAATAATAAAAGAAACTCATATCAACAAAGAGGAAAACATTGCAAATAAACCTGATGAAGAACTTAATAATGAAATCAATGAACTATTATTTGCAGATGATCAAAGTTTAATATACAAAGATGAGGAAACTTTGCAAAAGCACATCAATGCATTTCTGTTAGCATGTCAGAAGTACAACATGAAATTAATGTACAAAAAACATAAGTTATGAAAATTAGCAAGTCTTCAACACCAATGAATATAACAATAGATAACACCAAAGTGAAACAAGCCAAAGAACTTAAATATCTAGGCAGCATTTTTTCCGAAGATGGAAGACTAGACAGAGAAATAGAAACAAGGTGCCAGAAAGCAAACACAGTGACTTACCAACTTTCACCATTACTTCTTCATCCAAAGATCAAGATGGAAATTAAAAAACAAATAATATCTACAATTTTTATACCAACACTGTGCTACCAATGTCAAACATGGTCTTTAACTCCTTATATCCACCGAGCCGCTAATATCTACATTTGGGAGAACAGCTATGCCAAAAGCCGCTTAAATCGACATTTTATATGAATTTACTATTATGAATTATAAACATTACGACGACCGTAAAATCAAACGAACAGTCATTATTTGCGGTACTTCCGATTAAGGATAGGTCTATCTTGGGAAGCGTGGCAAAAGTCGGAGACATTTTGTTAAATTTTAGCTTTAATTTCATATAAACAAGTGTGTTTACATTTTCATTTTGTGTAACTTATTGCTACTTGAATTTGAAGTAATGAGATGTAGACGTCCTCTATGTTTTTAATTTAGCTAGGCTTTGGAAATGTTCTAAAATACGTTAGGTAATAATTTCAACTTTAGCTTAGTTTATGATTGTAGGCCTAATATTGAATTATAATTATTATTACAATCTGACTTTGATGGAAGTTCTGATTTATATTTGAGTTTTGATGAAGCTCAGGAGGGGCGTTTCCAATGCAATATATATTGCTTTCCCCATTATCTATATTCAAAAACATTATTTTAGTAGTATCATATACGAATGTGAATTTTCAAACATTATCTAAGGCATAATGATTTGTATTATGCATATAAGAATTAAATAATAAGTCCTGGGCACAAAAATGTAGGCCTAATCATTAGAAAATTTTGTGGAAAATGTGCATTTTGTATACATTTGTTGACTTCAAGACAATGTGACATTTATAAGTAATTCTGTATATATAAATACTTGTATGCAGTACAAAATGGTTCAGGATACATGTAGGTGTATTTTATTTCACAATAAATGGATTATGATTCGGTTTTCTGGGATACAAGCTTGGGTATGTACAAATTTATATTGTTATTTCGCCATATTTTCTTGTTTTTTATTAATTAAATTTTATATACCTAATATAATTTTGCAAATAAGCACACACACTAAACATAATATAATTGCCTATCCATTTCTGAATATTTTGATGTCAGAATTGATAATGTGAATAGAATAGTGATGGAGAAATTGTAAAAATACAAATACTACCATAAATTACTAAAAATATTCTAAAATGTCCCCCGGCATAGGAGGACAACCTTACTGTGGCTTACAGAGACCAAGAGTTAACAGCTTCGCAGCAAAGAAAAATCGTCACATGTGAAATGAAGTGTCTGAGGAAAGCTGCAATAGTTACCAAACTAGATAAAATAAGAAATGAAGAAATTAGGAAAAGAGTTGGTATATCATGTATCGAGCATATTGAGAGACAGCAAGTAAAATGGTTCTGTCACCTTATGAGAATGAAGCCAAACCAAATACCAATAAGAGCATAAAATACAAGAATATCCGGGTGTAAATCAAAAGGTAGACCAAGAAAACGGTGGATAGAAAACATTAAGATAACCTTGAACAAACATGAACTAAATGCAACCTCGGCGTCACATCTGGCCTTGAAACGACAGCTTAAGATACCACCCCTACGCTTAATGGCAAGTGTGAATGCAATCAACAATCATTCACCTGGGGATAGACAATAGACTAATGTATCTTCAATAGCTCCATGGTGTTCTCAGTATTGTTCTATATAACCACATCTCTACTTTCTATGTTCCTTCTATACCAAATACAGTGCAGACGGCAGAAACCAGTGCTCTTAAGAATGTAAGATCTTAAGTTCAAGTAATGTGATGCTACTGTGTGTAATTCTTGTATGTTGTTGAAGCACAGTCATACCCTCTTTGATGGTTCTTCTGTGAAGAATCATTTATGGTTTTCCTCTTTTTATTTTGCTATCTGGAACCAATTTTAATGCATGTAGTGGCAGTCTGTTTTTAATTCATTCAAAGTACATGTCCGATATAAGTCCATTTTTTCTTATTTTTGTTGACGAAACATATTGTTGTTTAGTACTATTCTACTGATTGTCCATAATTCACCTCCATACATCAGAACTGGTTTATATAATTTCTAAAAACTATTTTTCTCTTGCTTAGGTTAACAAAGATATACCGGGTATTTACACGCTTTAACTGCTTTAGTCTCCAGGAATTACCCTCGATGATGCTCTTGTTTCATAAGAGTAATTGGGCTGTTTTTTCCGGAGCTGTCTTTCATACCCAGAAGACTTCACCTTTTAGCAGTATACAATGCTTTAAGGATTTCACAGTGAGCAATTCATGTCTGCATAACTCAATGAGAATGACCAGAAAAATACAAATATGAGTTGCATTTCAAGAGCAGTGACTTGCGGCAGTTAATAAAGCAAAGTTGGAATGTGTTACATTCATTTTCATGCCTGGTCATGTGGGTGTTCAGGGCAATGAGAGAGTAGATTGATTGGCTTGTACTGCTACTGTGTCCAGTGGTAAAGCAATGGATCATGCAGATATTTTGAACTAATAAAATAAAATTAGAGTGAACTTATTAATTCTCATTAATTAATTTAAATTGGAATCAATGCCAGTTGTATGGATCATATCTTGTTGTTTCGCATCTTTCTGTTTGTTTTGTTTTATCGATATTTGGGTCTGTTTTGTCTATTTTATGTTTGTGTTGTTTCATCTCTGTTCTTCTAGTTTGAACTCTTCCAAATTATATCTATATTTAGCCATGCCATGTGAATAGTGCCACTCTTACTCTTAGTTTTTTTTTATTAATGTGTTCTTGATAAAGTCTTTTTGGTTGAAACGTTGATTTGTGTGTGTTATTATGTGTGTTCATAGTGATTAGCAAAACTTCATTATCCTGTTCCAGGATTTGCCTGTTGTATTCTGTTGGACATATTTTCTTGTATTACCATAATAATGATAGGGTAGTCAGGCTAAGACCTCCATGGGGCAAAAAAACAAACAACTGCATTGGGTCTATTTCTAACTTGTAGACTTTTTCGATACCACAAGTGACTAAATCATATGCCAAGATTCCAATCTCTGACACAATGAAATTTGATAGGTCAATGACGAATCAATTTTCAACAATGCGTAAAAATATTTTTTCACTATGTTACATCTAATTGTTTTTTCAATTACTCACTCTATGCTTGCTGCTACCATTAATATTGTGATGTTTTAAATGTTAAACTAAAATATATGTTGCGTTGTTAAGCAATTAAGCACATTTTCTTATCAGGCTACTTAATTTTTTCATCAGAATTTATGATAGTTTTAAACAATGTTATTTGGGGCAAAGAAATGCATGTTATTAAGGCAATGGACCACATTAAAAATTTATGAAGAAAATGCAGAAGTCATGAGGAAGTTCGTTGATCTAAAGCTGGGCGAGACCTATATACATATATACATAATATATAATATATATAATATATATACATATATATAATTACAATGATCATCCATCTTAACAAAGATATTACTAGCTTTAAAATGGAACTTACCAACAATATTTTTCCTAATTTTTTCCCCTCCAGATTAAAGTTATGAAACTACCAGTATACATATCTATTCTTGACACACATATATACACACTGGTTTGCTAGAACTGTCGCAGTGGCAATCTTCATCAATTATATAATGGTTTATATCACCTTTTTTGCCTGCGGATCTTTGCCTCATCACACGGGGCAAGAATCCGCATTTACCTATGCTCATAAACTCTCATTCTATTGTCTACATGTAAGACATGCTTTCAATACTATCACTAATGTAAGATAGATAGATAAGCTATACAATAATGACAGTTTGTTGTTTTGTAGTTAGGTCTAGGAGTCAGAATACAATAAAGTATAAAAAGTGTGGATCTTTGCCCCACCTAACTATATTGAAAGAAGCTAATTTAAAAAGAGAACTGCTCACTCGCATCAGAAGAAGACAGTCCACATTCTTTGAACACATTGTGAGAAGAGAGAAAATAAATGAAGTACATCATGACAAAAGACAGATTGTAGAATAGGATGGGTATGTGAAGATCAAGAGAGAAGATGCTGAACAACTTGGCATTGTTGCATATTGGGGCTTGGATATCAGCATAAACAATTAATGTCCATACATGAGACAGAAGGTTGAGATAAACATGATGACCAACACCACATGACATTGACTATAAGAAGACCAATAGCAACACCACATGACATTGACTATAAGAAGACCAATAGCAACACCACATGACATTGACTATAAGAAGACCAATAGCAGCTGTGACATTAAGTAAAAAATAAGGTGACTGTGTTCTAACTGTAAGTGCATGTTTTGGAGGTGTCTTGGGTTATAACTTATACTCTGGAGTTATGTGCTCTGAGTGATACTTTCAGCTGGCAGCATGATACTCATGATTGAAAGGGATGAAGCATAAGGTGGAAACAACAAAGTCAATCTTCTGTTAGCTTTGATTAAGCAAAATTTAAGTGTTGACTATAGGAATGTTGAGGATAAAAATGAAGGTGTAATCATGAAAATATAATTCTTTATCTCGTATTGAAGGATGAAACAACACTGGACACATCAGTAGTGCAGAGACTGCAATAGTTTAGGATCAAGCAGAGAAGGGAAAAAGAGGAGTTGAATTTGGCACAAGAAAAATCAGTGCACATAGACAGTAATATGCTCTCTTCACCATCTGCTCAAAGAGACTGAGCACCTATGGGTCTGCCCAGAGTGCAGTGACTTAATTTTTTAAATACTTGAAATACAATATCTACACTTTCAGCCTAACACATCTGACTCAGCTTTTCTAGGACACTATGACCCTCTTGATGGGACAGTCACGCCCCTCCAATCTTTTTCACACACACCCATTCCCCCTTAAAAAAAATCTTAGCCACCTCTTATAACATGCATGACAGGTTACAGTGTTGCTATTATCTCCTGTTTCAGGCTCTAGCAAAACATGGGTGGCAAAGTGAGCAAATACTGTTTGCCAATGTGAGGCAGATTTCAAAATTGGAGTGACCTGGACACCAGTTTGAATCTTTTACAATATACTTACCAGGTATATTAAAGTGATTGTTTAAATCTACTAAAGTAAAATAAATATATTTCAGTATTGGCATGCATTGAACTATTCTTTTGGTACCCCATGTTTTCTTAAGGAGTGCATGGTGGCTTTTTATAGACAGTGGAATAAAAGCAGCTTTGCTGTAATAGTAGCCATGACATGTACAGGAAGTGATTCTTGAAATTTAAAAACTACAAATAAATGTGCATTAAGTGTTTTAGGTTTTTGTAAGGTTATTTTTATCTTTCTGAGTCTTTTGTGTAGGTTTTCATCTCATGAATGTGAGTGAACGATGTAATAAAGATTAATTTTAAAAAATGTTTACTGTAACAGGTACAAAGTGCTTAAAAGTATTTGTTTTGTGATAAATAAGGCTATATGGTGCTACACATCTTGACAGATGGTCGGTAGCAAATCCTGTACCAGAGGGAATTTATTGGACTCAAGCCGAACATGTCTTCTCATGGCTAAATTCATGAAAATTTTGGTTTGTTGCAGAATAAAAATGGGAAAAAATCATTCCTGGATTGTTGCATTTTACATCTGAGCCTTCATTCTTCTGCTCTACTCAATATTGAATTCTCAAATGTCATCCATGCACTACTACATTGGATTGTTCATAAAACGTGATCTCAAGCAATGACAAATTTATTAGTTGATCTCTATCCTCTACAATCCTGATGAGTTTGGAAACTTCACACCCTGTCCATTCTTTAACTGATTCCGGCCGGAATATTTTTAGCGTTTAAACGTAATTAAATTTTATTAGATTTTTGTGTGTGCACATGCATCACGGAAACAAGAAATACTACTTCTAAATATATTTATATTATAATGTAATATATATATTTCGAAACAGAAATGGACAGAGAATGTAATTTTCACAAGATCATTTTGAAAATTTTTTTTTGTTAATATAAAAAAATTATTTTAGACAAAAGAAAATATGTAAATGGCAAATAAATATTATTTTAAGATATGATATTTGACCTCACCGCATTTTTTAAATCAATAAATTCCACTCAAACTGTATCATTTCTGTAGATAATCCAATTACGAACACAATAATGTATAATATATATGCATAGTGCGTCAAAAATGTATTATTTAGAAAGAATTTTGACATCTATAAAAAACAGTAGACTTAACTTTACATGAAAGTCAAATGAAAATATGGCTAATTTTTCTTTCAAAATGGCATAAATTAGCAAACACGATGCTAGAAGCATTTGCCAGATTGGATTTCATAATAAATTAGACCAAAGTAAATAAAATAGTTATTATTTTACGAAAACAAGTAAATTGGAAAATATATATGAAACATATAAGGAAAAATGACGTCACAGACCCCCATTATCAAAACTTATCAATAACTTAACAAAATTGATATCAGTACACATAAAAAATCATGCAAGAAGTAATGTGGACATATTACACTTTATTTTGGAAACATTCTTATGTTGATATAAATACCAAAAAAAACAAACATGAATGTCATTGGAGTATGATATTATTATATGATATTAATATTATCCAGCCATGTCTTCTTCTGGCCACCTCATCATCTTACTTCCTCTACCATACCTTCAAGAACATCTGTTATCATCAAGGAATGTCTCATCAGGTGCCCGTACCATTGGCATTTACAAAGTTTCATGATTGCCAACAGTGGTTCTTGTTGCCCAGCTAATGAATTAATTATATCATGCACAAAAAACATTGGTCTTGTGTTCTGGATAACAGATAACCAAAACAATTCTATAGCATTTGTTTTCAAATTCCTGCATTCTTCTCTCTAAATCTACTTTTAAAGTCCAGGTCTTACAACCATATAGAAATATTGACAAAACCAAAGATTTATATAAGTTGATCTTAACACAGGTGGTGATCCTGTTTTTTCTGAGTTCCCCATACAGTGTTTGGGATATGGCTGTTGTTCCTTCTTGGGATATACCCAAAGCACATGAGTCGTCTGTAACTGAGTTTGGAAAATATTGTTGGAAGTCTTATCCTGCCACTAGATATTCAATTTTTTTGTAAAAATAGAAGATATTCAATATCTTTTCATGTTGTGAGTATGGTGTCCATGTTGCAGACCTATAAAGGAGTACACTGAGTATATATATGCCTATTAGATCGATATCTTTGTTTCCATTTTCACAACTTTGTACTATTCCAGACTCTGTCTTAGAATTTACCAAAATTGATGGCAATGTTTGCTGTTTGAATACTTTTTTCTTCATCAAGAGAGAGATCTGTAGTTACTCTGGAGCCCAGGTAGTTGAAGCTATGTACTGACTAAAGTTGCAGGTTATTTAGTGTGATGTTTACTACTGTATCAGTATTTTGGATAAGTTTTATTGTTGTTTATTGATAGTGAGAACAAATCACAGGCCCTTGCCAAGTTGTAAATCAGGTCTTGCAGTATAGGATATTAGGGCTGCTTTATCAGCTGCCTGAGAATAATCTCAGCTGTCTGTTTTCACTTCAAGATGGGATTGGTTAAAAACATGGAGCCATCATGTCTTATATGAATAAAGACATTGCCCACAGAGTTGTATATAAATGTGTCTTATAATTGTGGCAATATTTGTTAAAATGCATGTTGCCATGCTGGTAATGATAAAAGTTGCTGAATACAAGTTTTAATAGCGACCAGAGATTTGTGATGATACTTTAGTTATCCAATGGATCATCATCACTGTACTCCGGACACGTCCATAAGTGCTCAGATCTCTCCTTGAGTGCATTCGCCATTACACGTTGACTGAAGGTCCCAGTAGACCATTGATTAACCATGATTCTTCCTCACCTACGAAACCGCTCCTTTCTAATGACACCACATTTCAATCCAAGCTCCCTTATTCTAGTCACAGAACAAGAGTCATCATTACTTATAAAGTCATTTGTTTGTGCGCTTTCCCGTAGGACGTTCAAAATTTCTGCCCAATGCATCGCTCCGCCAACAGCCGTTGTAGATGCGTGTGTGGCCAAACTATCTGCTCTCTCATTACCCAGGACTCTGCATGTCTCGGCACAAAAATAAAAGTCACTTTCTGCACACAGGAAGTCCTCACCGTACCCAGCCACTGTTCACAAACGTACACCGCCTGCACTTGATGATACTTTGCAAATCACAAATGAGATTAACGACTAATTGATAGAATGAGATGTGCACATCAAGTCAGTGCCAATGTAACAATAGCAGATCATACTTACTGCTAGACTGTTATATAATTTCTTTACATCTCTTTTTCAGTCCAAGAATAGCTGATGAAAATATGATTCTTTGAAGTTTGTGCGCTGTGTTGACCTGCAAATGCATATGCAATCACCATTGTATGATTGAGTAGATGTCTATCACAAAACAGAAAACATATACAAATTTATGAAGCTAAAATTTATCACACAGAACACTTGCGAACTTATGAAGCTAAAATTTATCACACAGAACACTTGCGAACTTATGAAGCTAAAATTTATCACACAGAACACTTGCGAACTTATGAAGCTAAAATTTATCGCACAGAACACTTGCGAACTTATGTAGTAAATAACTATCAAATAAAATCACTGCTATCTGTCTCCAAGTCCATAACTAGTCAGGGTTGTAGTATACCACATAGGATGCTTTAGCACAGAGACCTCCAGCGATTTCTATCTTCAACAATGCATATGAGTGAGGAAAAATTGTGTCTTGTCCAGTCCTTGATGTTGTCTGTCCATGTTTTTATTTAACCTCCTTTGCTCCTTCCACCTTCGTCGGTTCCCTGAGGTAATGTTTTTGACAAGGAATCATGTCGGTATACATGTCCAAACCATGCAAGTTTTCGTCATTTCACTTTTGTAAATAATGGTTCTTGTGGTCCTTTATACATTTCTATTTATTTCTTATGTACACATTAGTCTTATGCTCTCTATTGGAAATTCGTATAACTTATCTGTAATATTTGTTTTCAAAGGCCTGTAGACGTGTTCGCATGAGTGTCAAACTCTCACAACCGCACAGCACAATAGAAAGCACTAGTTAGTTATAAACTTAATTTTCACTCTAACACTGATGTTGCTTTTCTGAATTAAGTTTAGCCTTGACATAGAAGCTAATGTCATCTCCAGCCTTATCTTTAATTCTGCTTTGCATTTTCCATTACAGCATATGCTAGATTCGAGATATTTTAATGAATTCAGTTTATATCCCTTTGCAGAAGACAATAACGTCAAAGTCAGCCCAGACAAACAACAGGAGGTTCGAGAGAACCAGCAAAACATTGGACAAGGCGAACCTATACCTGAAGTCATGGAGGCACCAATCACAATGAGAGAACTGGAGCATGCTATATCCAAATTAAAAATGAAAAAGTCCCCTGGAGCTGATGGAGTGTCCAATGAAATGATTAGAAACCTGGGAATTGCAGCAAGAGCAAAGCTACTGCAGATCTTTAACACAAGCTGGTCCACGGGTAATGTACCACAGGCGTGGAGAGAAGCAATAATGATACCACTCCTCAAATCAGGAAAAGATGGCAACACAGTCTCCAACTACAGGCCCATCAGCCTCACAAGCTGTCTATGTAAAACAATGAAACGCATTATCAATCTTAGGAGGCAGTGGTACCTTGAAAGTGAAAACCTTCTGGTATCACAGCAAGCAGGCTTCAGACAGTGCTACTCTACTGAAGATCAGGCAACCTACCTCTCCCAAGAGATTGAGGATGCCTTCCAAGAAAAGAAACTGGTACTAGCAGCATGGATAGACCTCAGGAAAGCATTTGATACGGTCTGGAAAGAAGGGCTCCTAAAGAAATTGCGAAATTGCAGGGTTAGAACAAGAATGTACAAATGGGTAAAAGCATACCTGCATAATAGAAGAGCCAGGGTACAATTAGATGGTCGCAAGAGCAAGAAAGTTCTACTGCGTCATGGCGTCCCCCAGGGAGGAGTCCTGTCACCCACACTTTTCTTGGTTTACATCAATGACCTAGTTGCTGAACTACCACACTGGATCAAAGTGGCAATGTATGCTGACGACCTGGTGATCTGGTGCACGAAAGAACATGCAACAGTGGCCACTAAACAAATACAAAGAGCTATCGATGCCCTAACTTTATGGGCAAAATGAAGGTGCGTCAGCATTAACACAGATAAGTGCAGCACTACACTCTTTACCCTCTCACCAAAACAAAAAGCTGGTCATATCAAGATAGACGGAGAACTCTTGAAAGAAGACAAACAACCCACATACCTCGGAGTTACTTTTGATGATAAGCTGACATGGAAGCAGCACATAAACAAAGCAACAACAAAAGCCAGGAGGAAGTTAGCTATCCTGAGAAAACTAAGTGGAACCACATGGGGAGCCAGTGGAAATATACTTAGTAAAGTTTACCAGCAAGGCATAAGACCACACCTGGAATATGGTTCAGCTGCGTGGTGTCCTACATCAAACACCACATTACAAGATCTAGATAAAGTGCAAAACCAGGAACTTAGAATAATGTTGGGAGCAATGAAATCAACACCCATAGCAGAGATGCAGAAAATGGGAAGAATGCAAACACTTGGCGAACGTAGAGACACAAAAGTACTAATTCAAGCAGAAAAGTTCCAGTGTGTGCCAAGTCATCCAATGAAGGAAAGATTCCAAAATCTAGCAATGGGGCAACTGAAAAGGAGCAGCTTTATCCATCAAGCTAAACGACTCCGTAGACAACTTACAGACCTACCTGAAGTTGATAGCCCCTTAAGGTCTGTACCAGAACAAACCCCGTGGAGTGAAAGCCATGGAATGCCAATACACATTCAGACCCATGTGAAAGGAATACTAAGCGAGGACGAACAGAACAGTGTGCAGCGAATGACAGTCACCCTCAGTTTCCTGGATGAGGAATATCCACAAGATATATGGGTCAGAGTGTACACAGATGGGTCAGCACAGAATGCTGTGAGGAATGTAGGTGCAGGTGTATATATAGAATATCCACACAAGCCTAGAGATACAATCAGAACACCGACGGGAAAATTCTGCAATAATTATGAGGCAGAAATCCAGGCAATTAGTGTGGCAGCTAAAAAACTGCTGAACTCCAACTCTGGCCTACAGCCTGTGGTATTCCTGACAGATGCAAGGTCAGTGCTTCAAGCTCTCCAGTCTGGAAAACTAATAGACTTGAAAAAACTACTTAGCGAATTGTCTTACCAGTATAGGGTAACCATGCAGTGGATACCCTCTCACTGTGGAATACCAGGAAATGAAAAAGCAGACCAACTGGCTAAGGAAGGTGCTGCAGAAGACCAACCAGATACACCAATCACCTACCATCAGAAAAAACAATTGATCTCGTCAATAAGAAAGCCACAAACGCCAACACAAGATGACTATCACATTATGAACAGATCAGAGCAAGTTATAATTCTACGTCTCAGAACAGGACACAACCGACTCCGCAGTCACATGTATACAAAGTTCAAGATTGGCAACACGGCCATGTGTACATGTGGACAGGCAGCACAGAGTGCCAAACATATACTTCAAGAGTGTTCTGAGCATGAAACGCTGAGGCATACATATTGGACGGAGGAAACAAAACTGGAATCAAAGCTCTATGGGACACTGTATGAACTACAAAAGACAGTGAGTTTTATTAAGGAGACAGAATTACAGATATAGACATGTTTCAAGTGAACGAAAGAAGAAGTTTATATCCATTTATCATTATGTTGGTCTGTTCTTAAATAAAAGTCACTTTACGCACACAAGAATTCTTCACTTCATCCAGCCACTGTTCCTGAATGTACTTTGCCTGTACTTTGCCAATTATGCTCATCAAATCACTGAGTATACAAGCATGTGTCACAGTCTACGAGCACACCCGTTTAAAAGCTTTGGTTACTGCCAAAATTTCCATTGTCGTGCTGCTTGTTGTCTGAGCGAATTCACCACATTCCTCTCTGGTGGTCTTCCCTCACCTTTGAGCCGTGAAGGCCCAGGCACTCCTGATGTGTCTCTCAACTGACCCATCTGTATTATGAGAACTGTAAGAGCTGCAAGTGTGCACACTGCTAGGCATATTGTACTTATTAAGGTTTTATTTGTGTAAAAATAATTCGCTACATAATTACATTTATTTTATCTTAAAACTAATCAACCCTATAGCATACTTGCCCATACCTGTAAGGTTTTTCCCTTGTCTGCCATATTTGGCAATGTAACCCTTACATTACTGATTACATTAAAAAGAAATATCAAGACAAATCATTCATGACAATGTATTCTGGCATATATTCTGTAAGTCTATTAGAAGGCAGGATTTACATACATTTTGGTCAAGTTTGTAATAAAGATAGTAAAGAAGTGGTTTCAATATGATGTTATAGAACAAATAAGACAAACAATTACTATAAGAATTTAACATACATTATTTTAGCACTGATTTGTGATTCCTGTATTGAAATATTGTACTTTATAAATAATGCTCTGTAAGAGGTTTTTTTAACTGACTTATTTGGGCATGTTGTATGAGTTTTCATTTCACCAGGTTAACAGATATACTATAGTATTTAATACATTCCCCAAATGATATATTGTTTTTAAAGAATTGATTATCAACGTCAATGCATATATGACCTTTGCTTTGTTGGAATCATTGACTGCCAGCTTGGCAAGTCCCTGGGTAAGTTCTGAGGGTGTGAAGCCACAGAACCTTCTCTTTTGTTTGCTCTCTAGGGCTTTGTGTATCCAGCGTACAATGTTTTTAATCGCATCTGAAAAAAATAGTCCACACAACAGAAGTTATTCACCAGTCAAGTATATGCATTTATTAAGCATTAGATACACAAATATTTGGGAGATACTTGTGTGTCACAGACAGAAACACACATACCAATATCATGCTTCAAATTCTTGTATCATTCATTGACTATAGCCTTATTTTGATAGTCAAGCATGGATCAATATGATCTCCATGGAGTCTCAAGTCTAAGTACTGGGGAAAAAAACTACATCTCTGAGTGCCTTTGAGGTAGAGAGTCATGGAAAAGTCTCAGTCATATTAAATAATAAACCTTTGGATTTTTACAAAGAATTGAAAACCTGTCCATGTCAAAGAATCACAGGGAGAAATATATCCAAGAGAAAACTTTCCCATGACAAAGAATCAGCAGGAAAAAGAGCTCAAAGAGAAAACTTTCCCATTTTAATGAATCACCAGGAGAAAGATACCCCCAAGAGAAAACTTTCCTATGACAAAGAATCAGCAGGAAAAAGATCTCAAAGAGAAAACTTTCCCATGATAATGTACCAGGAGAAAGATACCCCCAAGAGAAAACTTTCCTATGACAAAGAATTACCAGGAGATATCCAAGAAAAAACTCCCATGACAAAGAATCACCAGGAAAAAGACCTCAAAGTGAAAAACTTTTCCATGAAATACAATCACCATAAGAAATATCTCCAAGAGAAAACTTTCACATGACAAAGATCCACAGAAGACAGGTGTGTGCAAATAAAATTTCAACACAGTGCATTTCTATTTTTTAAACTAGATTCTGCTGGAAATCTATTAGGACCATTTCCCTGCTACAAGATAGATCCAGCGGGAGATTGAGGATGAATGCTAAAGAAGACATGACAAAGGAGAAGAAGAAGATATGAATCACCAGGAGAAAGACCTCGAAGAGAAATCTTTTTCAAGATAAAGAATCACAGAGAGAAAGACCTCTAAGAGAAATCTTTCTCATGACAAAGAATCACTATGAGAAAGATCTCCACGAGAAATTTTTCCATGACAAAGAATTACAGAAAGACCTCCAAAAGAAATCTTCCACACGACAAAGAATCACCAGGAGGAAGATCTCCAAGAGGTCAAACACCAATACCTTGACACTAATAAAAAGATATAAATCCTTTATGGATTAAAACAAATAGAAATTAGAATTGGATCATACCTGCAACAACAAAAGCCAGGAGGAAGTTAGCTATCCTGAGAAAACTAAGTGGAACCACATGGGGAGCCAGTGGGAATATACTCAGTAAAGTTTACCAGCAAGGCATAAGACCACACCTGGAATATGGTTCAGCTGCGTGGTGTCCTGCATCAAACACCACATTACAAGATCTAGATAAAGTGCAAAACCAGGCACTTAGAATAATGTTGGGAGCAATGAAATCAACACCTATAGCAGAGATGCAGAAAATGGGAAGAATGCAAACACTTGGCGAACGCAGAGACACAAAAGTACTAATTCAAGCAGAAAAGTTTCAGTGTATGCCAAGTCATCCAATGAAGGAAAGATTCCAAAATCTAGCAATGGGACGACTGAAAAGAAGCAGCTTTATCCATCAAGCTAAACGACTCCGCAGACAACTTACAGACCTACCTGAAGTTGACAGCCCCTTAAGGCCTGTACCAGAACAAACCCCGTGGAGTGAAAGACATGGAATGCCAATATACATTCAGACCCATGTGAAAGGAATACTAAGCGTGGATGAACAGAACAGTGTGCAGCGAAGGACAGTCACCCTCAGTTTCCTGGATGAGGAATATCCACAAGATATATGGGTCAGAGTATACACAGATGGATCAGCACAGAATGCCGTGAGGAATGGAGGTGCAGGTGTATATATAGAATATCCACACAAGCCTAGAGATACAATCAGAACACCGACAGGAAAATTCTGCAATAATTATGATGCAGAAATCCAGGCAATTAGTGTGGCAGCTAAAAAACTGCTGAACTCCAACTCTGACCTACAGCCTGTGGTATTCCTGACAGATGCAAGGTCAGTGCTTCAAGCTCTCCAGTCTGAAAAACTAACAGACTTGAAAAAACTACTTAGCGAATTGTCTTACCAGTATAGGGTAACCATGCAGTGGATACCCTCTCACTGTGGAATACCAGGAAATGAAAAAGCAGACCAACTGGCTAAGGAAGGTGCTGCCGAAGACCAACCAGATATACCAATCACCTACCATCAGAAAAAACAGATGATCAAGTCAATAAGAAAGCCACAAACACCAACACAAGATGACTATCATATTATGAACAGACCAGAACAAGTTATAATTCTACGTCTCAGAACAGGACACAACCGACTCCGCAGTCACATGTATACAAAGTTCAAGATTGGCAACACTGCCATGTGTACATGTGGACAGGCAGCACAGAGTGCCAAACATACTTCAAGAGTGTTCTGAGCATGAAACGCTGAGGCAGACATATTGGCCAGAGGAAACAACACTGGAATCAAAACTCTATGGGACACTGTATGAACTACAAAAGACAGTGAGTTTTATTAAGGAGACAGAATTACAGATATAGACATGTTTCAAGTGAACGAAAGAAGAAGTTTATATCCATTTATCATTATGTTGGTCTGTTCTTAAATAAAAGTCACTTTACGCACACAAGAATTCTTCACTTCATCCAGCCACTGTTCCTGAATGTACTTTGCCTGTACTTTGCCAATTATGCTCATCAAATCACTGAGTATACAAGCATGTGTCACAGTCTACGAGCACACCCGTTTAAAAGCTTTGGTTACTGCCAAAATTTCCATTGTCGTGCTGCTTGTTGTCTGAGCGAATTCACCACATTCCTCTCTGGTGGTCTTCCCTCACCTTTGAGCCGTGAAGGCCCAGGCACTCCTGATGTGTCTCTCAACTGACCCATCTGTATTATGAGAACTGTAAGAGCTGCAAGTGTGCACACTGCTAGGCATATTGTACTTATTAAGGTTTTATTTGTGTAAAAATAATTCGCTACATAATTACATTTATTTTATCTTAAAACTAATCAACCCTATAGCATACTTGCCCATACCTGTAAGGTTTTTCCCTTGTCTGCCATATTTGGCAATGTAACCCTTACATTACTGATTACATTAAAAAGAAATATCAAGACAAATCATTCATGACAATGTATTCTGGCATATATTCTGTAAGTCTATTAGAAGGCAGGATTTACATACATTTTGGTCAAGTTTGTAATAAAGATAATAAAGAAGTGGTTTCAATATGATGTTATAGAACAAATAAGACAAACAATTACTATAAGAATTTAACATACATTATTTTAGCACTGATTTGTGATTCCTGTATTGAAATATTGTACTTTATAAATAATGCTCTGTAAGAGGTTTTTTTAACTGACTTATTTGGGCATGTTGTATGAGTTTTCATTTCACCAGGTTAACAGATATACTATAGTATTTAATACATTCCCCAAATGATATATTGTTTTTAAAGAATTGATTATCAACGTCAATGCATATATGACCTTTGCTTTGTTGGAATCATTGACTGCCAGCTTGGCAAGTCCCTGGGTAAGTTCTGAGGGTGTGAAGCCACAGAACCTTCTCTTTTGTTTGCTCTCTAGGGCTTTGTGTATCCAGCGTACAATGTTTTTAATCGCATCTGAAAAAAATAGTCCACACAACAGAAGTTATTCACCAGTCAAGTATATGCATTTATTAAGCATTAGATACACAAATATTTGGGAGATACTTGTGTGTCACAGACAGAAACACACATACCAATATCATGCTTCAAATTCTTGTATCATTCATTGACTATAGCCTTATTTTGATAGTCAAGCATGGATCAATATGATCTCCATGGAGTCTCAAGTCTAAGTACTGGGGAAAAAAACTACATCTCTGAGTGCCTTTGAGGTAGAGAGTCATGGAAAAGTCTCAGTCATATTAAATAATAAACCTTTGGATTTTTACAAAGAATTGAAAACCTGTCCATGTCAAAGAATCACAGGGAGAAATATATCCAAGAGAAAACTTTCCCATGACAAAGAATCAGCAGGAAAAAGATCTCAAAGAGAAAACTTTCCCATTTTAATGAATCACCAGGAGAAAGATACCCCCAAGAGAAAACTTTCCTATGACAAAGAATCAGCAGGAAAAAGATCTCAAAGAGAAAACTTTCCCATGATAATGTACCAGGAGAAAGATACCCCCAAGAGAAAACTTTCCTATGACAAAGAATTACCAGGAGATATCCAAGAAAAAACTCCCATGACAAAGAATCACCAGGAAAAAGACCTCAAAGTGAAAAACTTTTCCATGAAATACAATCACCATAAGAAATATCTCCAAGAGAAAACTTTCACATGACAAAGATCCACAGAAGACAGGTGTGTGCAAATAAAATTTCAACACAGTGCATTTCTATTTTTTGGACTAGATTCTGCTGGAAATCTATTAGGACCATTTCCCTGCTACAAGATAGATCCAGCGGGAGATTGAGGATGAATGCTAAAGAAGACATGACAAAGGAGAAGAAGAAGATATGAATCACCAGGAGAAAGACCTCGAAGAGAAATCTTTTTCAAGATAAAGAATCACAGAGAGAAAGACCTCTAAGAGAAATCTTTCTCATGACAAAGAATCACTATGAGAAAGATCTCCACGAGAAATTTTTCCATGACAAAGAATTACAGAAAGACCTCCAAAAGAAATCTTCCACACGACAAAGAATCACCAGGAGGAAGATCTCCAAGAGGTCAAACACCAATACCTTGACACTAATAAAAAGATATAAATCCTTTATGGATTAAAACAAATAGAAATTAGAATTGGATCATACCTGCAACAACAAAAGCCAGGAGGAAGTTAGCTATCCTGAGAAAACTAAGTGGAACCACATGGGGAGCCAGTGGGAATATACTCAGTAAAGTTTACCAGCAAGGCATAAGACCACACCTGGAATATGGTTCAGCTGCGTGGTGTCCTGCATCAAACACCACATTACAAGATCTAGATAAAGTGCAAAACCAGGCACTTAGAATAATGTTGGGAGCAATGAAATCAACACCTATAGCAGAGATGCAGAAAATGGGAAGAATGCAAACACTTGGCGAACGCAGAGACACAAAAGTACTAATTCAAGCAGAAAAGTTTCAGTGTATGCCAAGTCATCCAATGAAGGAAAGATTCCAAAATCTAGCAATGGGACGACTGAAAAGAAGCAGCTTTATCCATCAAGCTAAACGACTCCGCAGACAACTTACAGACCTACCTGAAGTTGACAGCCCCTTAAGGCCTGTACCAGAACAAACCCCGTGGAGTGAAAGACATGGAATGCCAATATACATTCAGACCCATGTGAAAGGAATACTAAGCGTGGATGAACAGAACAGTGTGCAGCGAAGGACAGTCACCCTCAGTTTCCTGGATGAGGAATATCCACAAGATATATGGGTCAGAGTATACACAGATGGATCAGCACAGAATGCCGTGAGGAATGGAGGTGCAGGTGTATATATAGAATATCCACACAAGCCTAGAGATACAATCAGAACACCGACAGGAAAATTCTGCAATAATTATGATGCAGAAATCCAGGCAATTAGTGTGGCAGCTAAAAAACTGCTGAACTCCAACTCTGACCTACAGCCTGTGGTATTCCTGACAGATGCAAGGTCAGTGCTTCAAGCTCTCCAGTCTGAAAAACTAACAGACTTGAAAAAACTACTTAGCGAATTGTCTTACCAGTATAGGGTAACCATGCAGTGGATACCCTCTCACTGTGGAATACCAGGAAATGAAAAAGCAGACCAACTGGCTAAGGAAGGTGCTGCCGAAGACCAACCAGATATACCAATCACCTACCATCAGAAAAAACAGATGATCAAGTCAATAAGAAAGCCACAAACACCAACACAAGATGACTATCATATTATGAACAGACCAGAACAAGTTATAATTCTACGTCTCAGAACAGGACACAACCGACTCCGCAGTCACATGTATACAAAGTTCAAGATTGGCAACACTGCCATGTGTACATGTGGACAGGCAGCACAGAGTGCCAAACATATACTTCAAGAGTGTTCTGAGCATGAAACGCTGAGGCAGACATATTGGCCAGAGGAAACAACACTGGAATCAAAACTCTATGGGACACTGTATGAACTACAAAAGACAGTGAGTTTTATTAAGGAGACAGAATTACAGATATAGACATGTTTCAAGTGAACGAAAGAAGAAGTTTATATCCATTTATCATTATGTTGGTCTGTTCTTAAATAAAAGTCACTTTACGCACACAAGAATTCTTCACTTCATCCAGCCACTGTTCCTGAATGTACTTTGCCTGTACTTTGCCAATTATGCTCATCAAATCACTGAGTATACAAGCATGTGTCACAGTCTACGAGCACACCCGTTTAAAAGCTTTGGTTACTGCCAAAATTTCCATTGTCGTGCTGCTTGTTGTCTGAGCGAATTCACCACATTCCTCTCTGGTGGTCTTCCCTCACCTTTGAGCCGTGAAGGCCCAGGCACTCCTGATGTGTCTCTCAACTGACCCATCTGTATTATGAGAACTGTAAGAGCTGCAAGTGTGCACACTGCTAGGCATATTGTACTTATTAAGGTTTTATTTGTGTAAAAATAATTCGCTACATAATTACATTTATTTTATCTTAAAACTAATCAACCCTATAGCATACTTGCCCATACCTGTAAGGTTTTTCCCTTGTCTGCCATATTTGGCAATGTAACCCTTACATTACTGATTACATTAAAAAGAAATATCAAGACAAATCATTCATGACAATGTATTCTGGCATATATTCTGTAAGTCTATTAGAAGGCAGGATTTACATACATTTTGGTCAAGTTTGTAATAAAGATAGTAAAGAAGTGGTTTCAATATGATGTTATAGAACAAATAAGACAAACAATTACTATAAGAATTTAACATACATTATTTTAGCACTGATTTGTGATTCCTGTATTGAAATATTGTACTTTATAAATAATGCTCTGTAAGAGGTTTTTTTAACTGACTTATTTGGGCATGTTGTATGAGTTTTCATTTCACCAGGTTAACAGATATACTATAGTATTTAATACATTCCCCAAATGATATATTGTTTTTAAAGAATTGATTATCAACGTCAATGCATATATGACCTTTGCTTTGTTGGAATCATTGACTGCCAGCTTGGCAAGTCCCTGGGTAAGTTCTGAGGGTGTGAAGCCACAGAACCTTCTCTTTTGTTTGCTCTCTAGGGCTTTGTGTATCCAGCGTACAATGTTTTTAATCGCATCTGAAAAAAATAGTCCACACAACAGAAGTTATTCACCAGTCAAGTATATGCATTTATTAAGCATTAGATACACAAATATTTGGGAGATACTTGTGTGTCACAGACAGAAACACACATACCAATATCATGCTTCAAATTCTTGTATCATTCATTGACTATAGCCTTATTTTGATAGTCAAGCATGGATCAATATGATCTCCATGGAGTCTCAAGTCTAAGTACTGGGGAAAAAAACTACATCTCTGAGTGCCTTTGAGGTAGAGAGTCATGGAAAAGTCTCAGTCATATTAAATAATAAACCTTTGGATTTTTACAAAGAATTGAAAACCTGTCCATGTCAAAGAATCACAGGGAGAAATATATCCAAGAGAAAACTTTCCCATGACAAAGAATCAGCAGGAAAAAGATCTCAAAGAGAAAACTTTCCCATTTTAATGAATCACCAGGAGAAAGATACCCCCAAGAGAAAACTTTCCTATGACAAAGAATCAGCAGGAAAAAGATCTCAAAGAGAAAACTTTCCCATGATAATGTACCAGGAGAAAGATACCCCCAAGAGAAAACTTTCCTATGACAAAGAATTACCAGGAGATATCCAAGAAAAAACTCCCATGACAAAGAATCACCAGGAAAAAGACCTCAAAGTGAAAAACTTTTCCATGAAATACAATCACCATAAGAAATATCTCCAAGAGAAAACTTTCACATGACAAAGATCCACAGAAGACAGGTGTGTGCAAATAAAATTTCAACACAGTGCATTTCTATTTTTTGGACTAGATTCTGCTGGAAATCTATTAGGACCATTTCCCTGCTACAAGATAGATCCAGCGGGAGATTGAGGATGAATGCTAAAGAAGACATGACAAAGGAGAAGAAGAAGATATG
Source organism: Meghimatium bilineatum (assembly GCA_034231615.1). Lineage (NCBI taxonomy): Eukaryota > Metazoa > Mollusca > Gastropoda > Stylommatophora > Philomycidae > Meghimatium > Meghimatium bilineatum. Next base: position 44,845,090 of record CM067317.1, on the reverse strand, counting down.
AATCACCAGGAGAAAGACCTCGAAGAGAAATCTTTTTCAAGATAAAGAATCACAGAGAGAAAGACCTCTAAGAGAAATCTTTCTCATGACAAAGAATCACTATGAGAAAGATCTCCACGAGAAATTTTTCCATGACAAAGAATTACAGAAAGACCTCCAAAAGAAATCTTCCACACGACAAAGAATCACCAGGAGGAAGATCTCCAAGAGGTCAAACACCAATACCTTGACACTAATAAAAAGATATAAATCCTTTATGGATTAAAACAAATAGAAATTAGAATTGGATCATACCTGCAACAACAAAAGCCAGGAGGAAGTTAGCTATCCTGAGAAAACTAAGTGGAACCACATGGGGAGCCAGTGGGAATATACTCAGTAAAGTTTACCAGCAAGGCATAAGACCACACCTGGAATATGGTTCAGCTGCGTGGTGTCCTGCATCAAACACCACATTACAAGATCTAGATAAAGTGCAAAACCAGGCACTTAGAATAATGTTGGGAGCAATGAAATCAACACCTATAGCAGAGATGCAGAAAATGGGAAGAATGCAAACACTTGGCGAACGCAGAGACACAAAAGTACTAATTCAAGCAGAAAAGTTTCAGTGTATGCCAAGTCATCCAATGAAGGAAAGATTCCAAAATCTAGCAATGGGACGACTGAAAAGAAGCAGCTTTATCCATCAAGCTAAACGACTCCGCAGACAACTTACAGACCTACCTGAAGTTGACAGCCCCTTAAGGCCTGTACCAGAACAAACCCCGTGGAGTGAAAGACATGGAATGCCAATATACATTCAGACCCATGTGAAAGGAATACTAAGCGTGGATGAACAGAACAGTGTGCAGCGAAGGACAGTCACCCTCAGTTTCCTGGATGAGGAATATCCACAAGATATATGGGTCAGAGTATACACAGATGGATCAGCACAGAATGCCGTGAGGAATGGAGGTGCAGGTGTATATATAGAATATCCACACAAGCCTAGAGATACAATCAGAACACCGACAGGAAAATTCTGCAATAATTATGATGCAGAAATCCAGGCAATTAGTGTGGCAGCTAAAAAACTGCTGAACTCCAACTCTGACCTACAGCCTGTGGTATTCCTGACAGATGCAAGGTCAGTGCTTCAAGCTCTCCAGTCTGAAAAACTAACAGACTTGAAAAAACTACTTAGCGAATTGTCTTACCAGTATAGGGTAACCATGCAGTGGATACCCTCTCACTGTGGAATACCAGGAAATGAAAAAGCAGACCAACTGGCTAAGGAAGGTGCTGCCGAAGACCAACCAGATATACCAATCACCTACCATCAGAAAAAACAGATGATCAAGTCAATAAGAAAGCCACAAACACCAACACAAGATGACTATCATATTATGAACAGACCAGAACAAGTTATAATTCTACGTCTCAGAACAGGACACAACCGACTCCGCAGTCACATGTATACAAAGTTCAAGATTGGCAACACTGCCATGTGTACATGTGGACAGGCAGCACAGAGTGCCAAACATATACTTCAAGAGTGTTCTGAGCATGAAACGCTGAGGCAGACATATTGGCCAGAGGAAACAACACTGGAATCAAAACTCTATGGGACACTGTATGAACTACAAAAGACAGTGAGTTTTATTAAGGAGACAGAATTACAGATATAGACATGTTTCAAGTGAACGAAAGAAGAAGAAGAAGAAGGATCATACCTACTCTCCGATGGGGGACCTCAATATCAATAACCATCATTGCCATTATTTGAACCTCATAGGATAACAACAGATAAATCACCCAAATGTTGCTTAGGTCTGAAAGGTGAAAAAAGAATTGTTCCCCTTTAATGTATTCCCTATATATAGCAATACTAAGGAGGTTTTGGGGATGGAATTGACTGCCAATACCAAATATTTAGGTGAGACAAGTCGAATGTGTCAGTTCAAAGGATGCAGATATCACAGTCGATCTGTAAACTATGGTATAATACATTTTATTATCTGGGTTACATGCTATAAACAAGCAATAGTGTGAGAAAGAATGCAGAAGAAGAAGAATAGGTCATAGATCTATATAGATGAAACAAGCTTTGTAACTAAGAAAATATACATAGATATAAGGGAGAAAAATAATATATACAACTAGATATGAGAATCTGAATATTGTGTATTTCTACATTTTTCTTCAACATTTATTTCTATTTGATCTGCTCTTTGTTTATAAATATCCTAATCATATTTTAAGCTATACTCTTGGAGAAGCAGCTATACTCACAAGATCATTTCTGAAGTACTCACCTGTTTCATAAGTTTATCATTCTCATCCTCCTCTACTATGTATGCAAGTGTCAACATAGCAATAGATTTGAGGAACTCATCATTAGAGTTTATGTAAGGGCATCACTACCTGCAGATCACACATCACAGAAAAAACAGTCACTAAACAGTCTCAGACTTGCATCAACACTAACTTCTTGTAAAACATCGTATAGTTAGTTAGTCGTTGGATCATCATGACTGCAAACTGGATACATCCATAGTTGCTCCAATCTCTTTCTGAGTGTATCTGCCATTACACTTCTGCTGACAGTACCGATCTTCTGCTGGTTGACTATCATTCTTCTGCACCCTCTAAAATATTCACTTTTAGCAACACTGCATTTCAAACCCTGATCTTTAATCCTGGACATTGAAAAAATAATCACCATCCACACTTGTCTCACTCTCACGTGCTATATCTTTTAAGGAGTTCAAAATGTAAGTTCGATAATCCATTGCCCCATCGCCCTAAGCCACAATCGCGCATGACTCCAGTTGATCTGCTCTTTCGTTGCCTCGAACACCCACATGTTCCAGCAATAAAATAAATGTAACAACTTTCAGCCTCATCCTCCTCAAGGCCTCAATCCACTGTTCGTGAACAAGATCCACTTGTCATCTACTAAGGTTTTCTGTTTCTTGGTTGGTTTGTCTAGTTAACCATTGGTGAGACCCACAGACGCAACCGCATGCACGACCATGCAACAGAAAACCTTAGTAGATGACATGCCTTTATATTGAGGTTATCTTCTTATAGAAGCTTCATGGCACGCCATCTATACAATCCTGTAGTCGTAACCTTCGATAATAGTTACCATGTTGTTCCGACAGGCCGACATTGTGCTTGAACTAGTTACAGGCACGGTGTGGGTGGGCGGAACAACAAAGAAACCTGTCGCAACGGCCAGAGTTGTGCCCTGATGTCAACGTCTGTTTCTGCAGCATTAGACTCGAAACACCATCGAGTCGAATGGCTGCTGGAACAGAGGGCAGAGCACTTACGGGAATGCCCCATGTGCTGTGAGGCCAGTTTCTAATCATGAATCATAGAATCACTCAAGATGCATACCTGTGTTACCTTCTGTGTGCCTACCCACTCAAATGCTTTGGTCACCACCATAATCTCCATGGTCATGCTACTCTTAGTAACAGCTAAGGCCCCACTCACCTCCCTGAATGTTTTACCTGCGCACTGAGCTGTGAAGGCCCAAGCACTGTGAACATTCATGAGGTAAGATTCTTTATAGAACATAGTCTTGAACTCCTCATGACCCTGGGTGAGCAGAGCTGTTGAAGCTAAAGGCACGCTGAAACAATCTGAGATGTCTCTTATTCATCATAATCTTGGATGGACCAGCATCTATAGCATCCATTATTAATCTGTATATGCAGTTGTGTCTCTTCACGTGGCCAAAATACCTCAGCTTTCTTGTTAATAATGTTAATTAGAAGCCAACCATCTTTGATATTTTCTTATCACCTTTTGATTCATCTTTCTTCACTATCTATGGTATTCTCAAAATCCTTCTACATCATCTTCTGTAGCACTAGGAGTGGGAAATATTAATACTAACATCAACTAATATTCTGTCACATTGTACTAAGAAAAATATATATATATATGAATGTTGAAATAAGACTTGCTAGCCCCCACAATAAGACTTGCTAGCCCCCACAATAAGACTTGCTAGCCCCCACAATAAGACTTGCTAGCCCCCACAATAAGACTTGCTAGCCCCCACAATAAGACTTGCTAGCCCCCACAATAAGACTTGCTAGCCCCCACAATAAGACTTGCTAGCCCCCACAATAAGACTTGCTAGCCCCCACAATAAGACTTGCTAGCCCCCACAATAAGACTTGCTAGCCCCCACAATAAGACTTGCTAGCCCCCACAATAAGACTTGCTAGCCCCCACAATTGTATAGAAGGTGAATGATATTCTACACATCACCTGGAAAGTCAGAGCTTGAATTGTTTGAATGAACATACGGTAGAACAGATAACTCTGGAGGAACATACGGTAAAACAGACAACTCTGGAGTGAGGGTAGTGAAATACAAAAGTGACACTAGTGCTTCAATTATTTCTTCTGAGTTCATTCTCAAACTCTCCTGCTGTTTAGCTGGATGTAATCCAGAGAACAGAATGAAAGTAATAATAATATCTATAACTCATCAATGTTGTAGGAGTGCCACATTGGAGACATCAACAGACAAGTCATCCAAACACTTGTACTCAGTCATTTGATAAGTGTGGAAAAATCATGCCCTGACCATTTCTTGATGTTGCCAATACAAGACTTTTGCAGCTCTTCTTCTTCCAATATCAACTGTTTTTTTGCACAATAGTTTTAGAAAGGAAACAATGCCTCATCATACATTCAAATGAAATAAGCTTATGCCACTTCGCTACCACTAAAGTGGTTGTTTGTCTATTTGGCTGTGAACAAATATATTTATCTTATGGCTGATTTGTAACAGGTGTCAGTAATATTTATACAGTGGAATCCCTTTATAGTTCATCACTTTATATAATATATTACTCCATTTAACAAAACTTTTCAAATGTAGGCATATTCTGTATTTCTTTATATTGTATATAGAAAACATTTCTGTTATAATTTTTGGATTCAGACTAAATTGTTATAATGGGATTTGACTGTATTCATAAGTTAATAAGACGCTCATAAGCTAGAATTGTTCTTTCTGAGTCTCCATATAGTGTCTAGTTCTCACATTTATATAAATGTATTTTCATGCAGGTCATGATCTACGAATGGTCAAAAAATGATCATTCAACCTTATAAAAATTAGCTTTAAAACGGAATTTACCATTATTATTCTTTTTTTTTTGCAGATTAAAGATAGAAACTATACACATCTATTCTTAACACACAACTACACACTGGCGGTTTGCTGGACCCGTTGAAGTGGTGATCCCACTCAATTTTATAATAGTCTGTAGGCACCATCACTTTTTTTGATGCGGCTCTTTGCTCCATAAAACGAGACAAAATAAAGCATTTACCCAAGTGCATAAACTGTTATGTCACACTTAAATGGACAATGCGTTGATATTTAAGACACTACATTCTGGCACAAAACAGTAGTGTTTAAGACACAAAACAGTAGACGACAGAAATGATGCCTTTGAGATGTGGGTATATAGACGAATAGGGAGAACATCATGGAAAGAGAAGAAAACACAAAGAGAGGTGCTAAAAACACTTAATATGAAGAAAGAACTACTAAGAGAAATAAAGATCAAGCAAATAAAATATTTTGGACACATTAAAAGACATGACACCTTATTGAAGATCTTACTTGAGGGAAAAGTCAAAGGGAAGCGAGCAAGAGGTAGGCAGAGACACAAGTGGGAGAGTAGCATCACAAGATGGACAGGTTACAGTATAGTAGAGTGCACCACCAAGACAAGAGACAGGGGATGTTGGAGATCCGTTGCAGCCAACCTTCGTTGCGAAGACGGCACTTGATGATAAACTATCATTGTATTGTCTACACGTAAGAATTATGTTTTCAATATCCTCATGTAAGATTGATAGATAAGCTAAACACTGAATAGAGTTTGGTGTCCCGTAGTTAGATCTAGGTGTCAGAATACACTAAAGTGTAAAGTGTGCAGTTTTTGCCCCCACCTATCCTATATGATGCATGCAGGGCCAGCCCTAACAATTGTGGGGCCCAATGCGAAACGGATTGTGCGGGGCCCAATCTGGGTAGGGAAGAGGATAATAAAATAAATTCTAATATGAATTTATGGGCCTATGAAGTGCGGGGCCCACTGCGGCCACATAGGTTGCAATGGCCTAAGACCAGCCCTGGATGCATCCCATAAAACTATACCTCCGAGCAAGGCAACATTAACAAATTGAACAGTAATTAACACAGGATATTTCTACTGAGAACGTGACACTACTATCTAAACTCGCACTCACACAGAATTGGTATTAGCAGCTCTGCAGCCTACATATGTGGGGCAGCAGCACAGACACCAGAACACGTAGGCCTACTACATGATTGTCACAGTTTCACTGTTCTCGAAATGACAATCGGACTTACAGGAGCTTCTGTGCAAAATAAGTTGTTGGGAACTCAAGATGACCTAAAACAAAGCGCTCTATACATGACCAATATTGGACTAGATGTTTAACAATTGATCGCAGAAAAAGAAAATACATCCCAAAAATAATCACTGAAATAAATAGGCAGGACTATATATTTTTAAATATGTACAATAGGCCAATAGCCTATGACATCAAACGTAGCATACCAATCGCATAATCTCTCATCATCATTAAGTATCCTCTCCGCAACGTAGGTTGGCTGCAATGCACCCGCAACATTCCCTGTATTTTACCTTAGTGCGGCCAGGGTCCAACTCCTCTGTTGAGTTTTTCCCCTTAAGGAACCAGGCTCATGGATGAGAAACGGTTCAGTACCCAATGGGCACAGGCACAGCACGTCCAATTACACAAGGCAAGTTCATAGACAGTGGAACACCTCGTGCGAGTCAGACGAGAGCAAAAATCGTCTGGGCGAAGAGTCTCCACTACGCGTGCCTGGAGACAGATATAGAGGCTGTCACAGGCTAAGGGAAGCCTACCCGAATTGTCAAGGCATGCCGAAATTGGATGTGCTAGGCCTACAAGGCGCATAACGGTGGCACAACGTAATCACGCTCCCGGTGGAAATCGCACGGATATCCGTGATGGTTACAATGGAGCGAACGCAAAACAAACAAACAAACCTTAGTGCTTATGTAGAGCACAAGATGTTTGTAATTGTATGATAACCAACAGACTATCGGTCTACGTGGTATACATATGAAAACATACACATGATAATATACAAGATATTTTCAACCATAAGGTCTTTTCAAGAATATACAAAACAGTGAACAAACAATAGAAACAGTAAAAATAATGTTATCCTACTAAAACAGAGGCACCAGAATGCAGACATTAAAACAGTACGATGTCAAAGACGCCAATGACATACGAGTAAAAAAGTTGTCCTGGAAGCGGGTTTAAAAAAAAAAGGAAACGGGGGGAAATTAAAACGGTATGAAAAAAGTATTACTGAAAACAACATGGACAGCAATAAAATCCAAAATGTAAACAAATGAGTGATCGCAATTAAGGCTTAAGGGTACTAAACTCAAATGTAAACCGATTTTAAAGGGCGTATCTAGATTTAGCATCAGTCGTAACGACAGTGACCTGGATATGAAAGCACCATGATGACAATCACCACTGAATTGTATGGCGACAGGAGTAGGTTTGCTTTTTTTTTAATGGCATGAAGATGCCTACAGAAGCGGCCACTCAATCTTAAGTCTGTCTCACCTATTAGTTAGTTGTTGGATCATCGTCACTGCACTAGGACAAGTCCATAGGTGCTCAGATCTCTCCTTGAGTGTGTCCGCCATTGTACGTTGACTGACCATCTTTCTATCTCGCCCATGAAACCTCTCCTTTCTAGCGACACCACATTTCAAATCAAGCTGACTTATTCTAGTCATGGAACAAGAGTCTCATCTATTGGCCTATATAGGCCTAACCCATGACAACTTGTGTACACATGTTATTGTCACTTTGGACGCCCTACTATTTTAATGTCTGCGTTCTAGTGTCTCTATGATAGTACTATTGTTTTTACTGCTTTTATTGTTTGTTCACTGTTTGCTGTATATATTCTTTAAAAAGAATATGATGAAAATATCTTGTATATTGTTATTTGTATGTTTTCATATGTAGGCCTATACCACATAGACTGATAGTCTGTTGGTGGTTGTAAAACTAAACAAATCTGGTGTTCTCATCATCATCAAGTGCCGTCTCCGCAACAAAGGTTGGCTGCAACGTATCTCAACGTATCTCCAACATCTCCTGTCTCGGTGGTGCACTCTGCTAGACTGTAACCTGTCCATCGTGTAATGTTACTCTCCCACTTGTATCTCTGCCTATCTCTTGCTCGCTTCCCTTTGACTTTACCCTCAAGTAAGGTCTTCAATAGGGTGTCATGTCTTTTAATGTGTCCAAAGTATTTTATTTGCCTGATCTTTATTTCTCTTAGTAGTTCTTTCTTCATATTAAGTGTCTTTAGCACCTCTTTATTTGTTTTCTTCTCTTTCCATGATGTTCTCCCTATTCTTCTATATACCCACATCTCAAAGGCATCAATTTTGTCTTCTAATTGTTTATTTAGTGTCCATGTTTCTGAGCCATACATTAATATGGAATAGATGTAGCATTTTATAATTCTCATTTTTAACTTTGTAATTTGTTTAGATATTAATATTTTCCTCATGTCATTGAAGGTACTTTTAGCCATTCCTATTCTCCTTTTAACTTCTGTTTCACATCACTGGTGTTCTACCTATGCCTAAGTAATTGTATATTCCTACAATTTTACAGAAGTCTTATTTATTATCGATTGCCGAATTTTACCTCAGTGGTGCACTCTTCTAGACTGTAACCTGTCCATATCATGATTTTTCTCTCCTATCTGCATCTCTTGTTCTCATGCCCTCGACTTTACCCTCAAGTAAGGTCTTCAACATGTTCTCATGTCTTTTAAGATGTCCAAAATACTTTATTTGTTTGATTTTTATTTTCTTCAATAATTCTTTCTTCATACGACGTGTTATTAGAACTTCTTTGTTCGTTTTTGTCTTCAATTCTGCCTCCTAGTTGTTTGTTCATTGTCCAATTTCTGAGCCATAGGAATACATCAATATAGAATAAATGTATCATTTTATAATTCCAATATTTTAGTATGTCTGTAATTTGTTTAGATGTTAATATTTTTATCATGTCATTGAAAGTAATTTTAGCCATTTCTATTCTCCTTTTAACTTCTTTTTAACATCTACCATTTGTGATTATGTGTCCAATATATTGGAAATGATCCACGTGTTACAGTATCTCTACATGTATGTTCATGTCTAGCACATGTTCTTCTGATTCTATGGTTTTATATATTTTTTTCCTACATCTAGTCCATATTCTGTACTTGATCTATTAGCCAGTAGTTCCTTTTCACTTTCTGCTAAAAGGATAGTGTCATCTGCATATCCACAAGATGACTATCATATTATGAACAGATCAGAACAAGTTATAATTCTACGTCTCAGAATAGGACACTACCGACTCCGCAGTCACATGTATACAAAGTTCAAGATTGGCAACACAGCCATGTGTACATGTGGACAGGCAGCACAGAGTGCCAAACATATACTTCAAGAGTGTTCTGAGCATGAAACGCTGAGGCAGACATATTGGCCAGAGGAAACAACACTGGAATCAAAACTCTATGGGACACTGTATGAACTACAAAAGACAGTGAGTTTTATTAAGGAGACAAAATTACAGATATAGACATGTTTCAAGTGAACGAAAGAAGAAGAAGAATCTGCATATCGAAGACAATCTCTAGTGATTAGTGAATTTCTACGCCGATGGCATTACACTCCAGACAACCCAATAAGAGTTCTTTTCCTTTATTTAGATGGCAAAAGGGTATGTATGATGATACTATCCATAACTCGGAAATTATCTTACTCAGTCCACTCCTTATCGTCATCATCCGCTATCCCCTCAAGCTATTGCAAACTAACTCAATCTCTTACTAAAAGTCTTGTCTGTCACTGTGTTCTCATCCAAAATACGCACACAAAATGAAATCAAAATGCACCATATGTCGATTGTCATATGTCCTGATATCTTTGCCCATGAAGCCAACCTATCAGCTGTTTCAATACACTGAAATCCAGCATGATCAAGGCAACATATCAAGGAAGGTGTAGAATCCCAATGTACTCCATTCACGCATGGCGCAGTCATCCATTCTTAAAGTCCTGTGGTTCATAGAGTGATCATCGACATAATAATGACCATGACAATAGCCACAGCCTAATCTTGACCCCTAGTTACTAGTTATTTCCTCTCCTTCCGCTTTCACTGAAATAACCAACACGAATGTACGTCGTGTGATTTCTGCCGAGTAGTAGGACTATGAAATAGGCCCCTACGTTGTGCAGCCTTTTAAATTTGTGCCAAGTAGTATTCGTTTTCGGTATATTAATTCTTTAGTTTCTAGATCAGCTAGTAAGGCATAAGTGGTTGACAATGATTATGAACTCACCCTGGCCAGGCTCTCACTAGCATCACTGTAGTTCCAGCATGTGTTGTAAGTGTAATATGTTGGGAACCAAATGTCATCATTCTTGAAGATTCCCAAACTGTTCATCTGTTTCAGCATGGTTACTGTTATCTCTAGTGATGACAAGATCAACAAATAGCACGTCTAATACACGGTTTACTGAACAGAAATATTTGTAAGAACTCAAAATGGCGTAAAGGGGGTAAAGGATTGACTTCATTTTACTCGGGTTACCCATATGAACTCCGTTCTTTTTAACGAAGCGGCATGCCGCCTGCTGATAGTACTGTTCACTGCTTATAGGTTCAAGCGATAATTTTCACGGATCTCTGTGAAAAATCCACTTTATAAGCAAGATACTGTCAGTGGGATTCGAACTCGCGATCTCTTGGCTTAAACTTAAAATTTGTCAATGGTGATTTGTAGATCAGCCTCAGAGTTGGCATTTAGGACACAGTCATCAGCAAATAGGAGATCACTGATGATGTTTGATTTGACTTTGGTTTGTGCTCGAAGCTACCGAAATGAACAATTTCCCATCAATGCGATATCTGTTGTCTACTCCCAAGTCCAGATCTCTGAAAGCATCATCCAACATAGCAGAGAACATGATGCTAAACAGGATAAGTGCTAATACACATCCCTATTTAACTCCGTTTGAGAAAGCAAAAGTTGCAAAGTCTCTATAATTCTAAACTGTAGAATTCCATCATACAATTCCTGCACCACTGTATCGCAAATTTATTTGCTCAAATATGTCCAGTTTGTATCCACACCCCGCCGAAGACGGATGTGTCGGGCCACTGGAGCAAATAAAAATTGTGACACAGCGCATTTGCATTCTCTGGACTACATCCTGCTGGAAATCTAGTAGGACCATTGTTCTGCTACAATAGATATCCAGCGGGAGTTTAATGATGAGCGTTGAAGAAGAAGTATGCACACCATGCTCATCTAGTAGTGAAGATTGTAAATATTCGTCTAGAGCAGTGTTTCTCAACGTGGGCAATTTGAATACCTTGTAATTAAGGCTTCATTTATTGAATAATTCAATTTTTCAATATAAAAAATATGTGCACGTTAGATGGGGGGGGGGGGGGTGTCCATAACAATTTTAGAAAGACGTGGGGCATGGTTAAAAAAAACGGTTGAGAAACACTGGTCTAGAGCATAGATTCCCATAGTGGGTGGTACCGTCGCCCAGTGGGTGATGAAGACTTCTTGGGGTGCTGGTAGGTTCAGAAACAACTTGAGGGGCGGGCTCTCAGGCGGTCTAGGGGGTCGGTGGCTACATGCAGTAGAAATTACTAATATACCTTTAAAAATTCATTATTTTCATGATTTTGCAATTGGATTATCATTTAAAATTTAAATTTTAAATTTTGCAATTTAATTCATTGTATACCAATTTTATGCAATTATGACTCTTGTGGTCTCGGGTTCAATCAACGGTTGGTACAACATTTTTTTCTTTCGAAGGTACAATCAAAAACGTCGCGGTGTCTGCTATTGCAAAGCGGCCTTTATTTCTACAGCCCACAAAAAAGTCTCACTGCACTCCTTCACAGCAAAACATGCAGTAACGAAAGCAATGTTTTCATCAATGTTTTATTTCAATTATTTAATAATTTGAAAATTAACCATATTTGGACAGAAATAGATGTCATTTTCTATGTCAATGAGAAAATATAACATGTATAAATGTGTGAGACAACTTCATCTGTTCAAGATGAATTTGCCAGGGAGAATATAAGGGACATGAAAAATTACAATCTCGATATACTCGGAGTAAATGACTGCAGATGGCTAGACTCGGGTAGGAACTATTTTCCGAATGATATAACCAACAAACTGTGCACACTTGCAGATCAGCGTGACCTCAAGATAACACATACACAACAAAATGATGGAACTTACCATTTCAACAAACAACATCTCAGTAAACAACCAAATACTGGAAAAAGTCTCCAACTTCAATTACTTGGTCAGCCAAATGTTTGTTGACTGAGACTAAATGAAAGAAATACATACACTCATAGCAGTTGCAGATAGCACATTCACTAAACTAATATCTGGAAATCCAAATATCTAGGAAGAAAACCAAGCTAACAGGATATAAACCCTGTATTGTCCCAGTATTAACATATGGAAGTGAAAGCTGGAAATCAACTCAAGCAACAAACCAAAAATTAAACAACTCCGAAAACAAATGTCTCAGGAAACTAAGGAACATTAAAAAGGAGCGATTTTGTCATAAATGGTGATTTAAGAAATAAAACACACCAATAATATGTGTCAAATGTCATAAGAAAACGCAGATGAAATACATCGATCCCATTTTAAGACTAGATGAAAACAGAATAAACCAACAAACCCTTCTGTGGACACCTGAGGGTAAAAAAAACAACAAGGAAGGCCTAAACAAATCTTAAAAAACAACATACTCTGTTCACATACAGAAGGGGAATAATAGTCTGTAAGACCATACAAGAACTAAAATTGCAGAGAGCAGACCGCAACAAATGGAGAATCAACTCCTCGCCTGTGGCACGAAAGGAACAAACAACAAACTATTATAACCACTTTTCAAATTTATCTGTAGTGTCTATCAGAAAAGAAAATTTACTTACATACTGCTAACACATGGTGGTTCTCCATGTTGATTTCAATTGTGCGATTCAAAAATCACTAATTTTGGTGCCTGCACAAATCAATGAACTACCCAAGGAAGCGTATAACAATCCCCAATTTTCAAAAGCACAGGCTTAGTATGGCAGAAGACAGTTGAGAATAAGGGTGCAGAACCGCTGGCTCATTATAAGGCACAAATTGGTCAGAGGAACATAGGAAATTACAATGAAATAATGAAAACAGTCACAGACATGTGCAATAAGCAAGTTATATAAAGCGATAATGCAATTACTCTTGAAGATATTACAGCCGCACTAAAAAGATCAAGAAACTCAGTGCCAGGACCTGGCGGCATTAGGTATGACGATCTTAGAAGCAGGTCAGACGAGGACCTTAAGGAGCTGGCAATGTTGTTCAACAAGAGCCTTGTGAATAGCTCAGTAGAAGAAAACTGGCTGTATAGTTATTTAATCCTACTACCCAAGCCTGACAAGAGTCATTCAAAGATACAGGGTTTCAGGCTCATAACCATGCAGAATACGATCGGCAAGTTGTTAGAAAAGATTGTTGAGTGGAAATTGTCCCTACATCTAGAGAGTAATAGACTGCCCTCAACATTGGGAGGCTATCATCCAGGTAAGCAGACTCGGCACAACGTTGCCGTATTCGCGCAAGAAGTGTTTGAAAGTTTTGACGAACGAATGGAGACTGTAATAGACCAGGAAGATGCTTAAAACAGAGTTCCCGTGAACTTCTTGATGACCATAATGATGCAACTCCAAGTAAGTAATTTTATTGTCAGGTGGATTGTCTCGAGACTTTTTCAGAGACAGGTTGTTCTTAAGTGTGGGAGTTGATCTTTGGCGCCAATAGTCACAAGGGTCATCTCTGTCCCCATTATTATTTAATGTGTATACAGTTCAAATTACAAGCTGTCAAATTGCAGGACCAATGAGAACTATGTCCTATGCTGATGACATCTTGGTGTATAGTCAAGGTAGAGATAGAGAAACGAGCGCCAGGAATTTGCAGAGGGAGCTTGATCGTCTGGGAGGGGGGGGGCAATAAATCTGGAGCTTTTGTTAATCCATCAATAGCATCGATAACATGGGTTTTCATAAATAATTACATAGTTTGTTTGTTTTGCGTTCGATCCATTGTAACCAGCACGGATATCCGTATGATTTCCGCCAGGAGCATGATTACGTTGTGCCACCGTTATGCGCCTTGTAGGCCTAGCACATCCGATTTCGGCATGTCTTGACAATTCGGGTGGGCTACCCTAGCCTGTGACAGCCTCCATATCTGTCTCCAGGCACGCGCGTATGTGGTGACTCTTCGCCCAGACGATTTTTGCTCTCGTCTGTCTCGCACGAGGTGTTCCACTGTCTATGAACTTGCCTCGTGTAATTGGGCGTATTGTGCCTGTGCCCATTAGGTACTGAACCGTTTCTCATCCGTGAGCCTGGTTCCTTAAGGGGAAGAACTCAACAGAAGAGTCGGACCCTGTCTCTTTCGCCCTCTTAGCAGAGGTGTTATTCACCGACATTGTGTACCCCTTGTCCAAGTTCGAGTCTCACACCATGCGTTTGAGAGCAAGGCGTTCTCAAGCTGAGCGACCTTGTCCCAATAGCGCCTGAGCCCATCAGGTACTGAACCCTTTCTCTCTGCAAGTGTAATTCCGGTATAGGAAAACCTGATAGTAGAGTTTGGCCAGGGCGAAAGTCGTTGTCACTTTCTTGCCTAAGCCCATCGGGTACGGAACCCTTTCTCTTTGCGAGCATATTTCCGGTTTAGGAAGGCTCGACATTAGAGTTGGGTTATTTCTTCTTGTTTTTCCAAACGCCAATGATTGGGTCTGGGTCTCTGTCTGTAAGGAGCACAGGTATCTAGAAGCTCGGCTAGAGCTGACGGAGCTTGTAGTTCCCCTTTCCTAGGTACTTTCACTTTCTATTTGCAGTTCGCTCTGCCCTTTCATTTTTTCATTGTACTCAGTATGAAATCTATTTGTCCCTCGCCATGCATCTACCTTTGCGTGGATTTTACATTGTCCGCCCCTCCAATGTTCGGACTGGACAAAACTAGCTTCACAGTATGTCGACAGTGTCACTATATGTGGTGATGCTGGTGGTGTCGGAGATATTGTCTGTCTCTTAAGCAGTCAAATCTCTTTCCATCTGCTACCTCCACATTCTCGGACACGATCCCCAAATGATTTGGCCAGAATCAGCTCGAGCTGCTGTATTTCTGTTTCCAGGCTGCACCGCGAGGAGGTACATTTGGAATCTTGGTTATCTGCTAACCCTGGGTCCGCCTAGATAACCTGCCTGTCTGATAAAGTGACAAAAGGGGTATTTTTCTTATCTTTTTCTTTTATTATTCTTGCACTCATCTATAGTGTCTCTAATTTCCCACTTTCGGTTTGTTTATAATGAATGCACACATTTTCACTTTTACTAGATGCGTTGCCATCCCTGCGCTATGGAGACGGGGCTTGATGAAATATAGACATCTATTTTGTTTTTTATTTTGTCGTTTTCTGTTGTTTGTCTCTTGAAAAAGGTTCAATTTGAGCCGATACATGGAGAATTGTCCTGTTTAGTTTTATTGTATGTTTTTTATATATACTTTTTAAAATATATTTTTATTAATAGGCTAGGTAAGTGTTTTAGTAACCTGTTTACCTCATTTTGCGTTACTATTTGTTCATTAGGTTACTGCGGCACCATCCACTTTGTCGGACACCCTCTGACCATTTGGTTATTTATATTTGTCCGCCTAGAGCGATGCGTTCCCTTTGCACCCCAATTACATAGTAAACACGCCCACGTTATCGGTTACTTTGAAAGGGGATGTCCGCGAGAGAACCAGCACAATGAAGTACGTGTTGGTTATGTTGGACCGAAGTCTGAGTTTCAAAGATCATGTCGACATCATTGTAAAGGCATATAAAGGTCTTGCGGCGATGAAAGTTATGGCTGCTGCTCAATGTGAGCAGAGGTTGCTATTTCTGCTGTATCAGGGATTGGTGGTGGCGATGGAAGAGACGCAATTGCGATTCTGACAATGATTCAGACTCAAACAGAAAGATTGGATAGAATCCAGAATGAGGCAATGCGAATAATTTTGGGGTACACGAGAGACACATCGGCACGGGCTATGCAATACTTACTTGATTCCCCAACTGCAGAGAATACAAATATGCCGAGCGTGGGAATATCTACAAATCCCAGCTGATAAAGAGCACCATCTACAACCTGAAATTCTCAAAGGCAGTCAACTTAAGAGAGGAAAGTCGTGGATGGGACGAGCAGATGATATTATACAAAGCGTGTCCAGATTGGAGGATTTGCTACCTGGTGCGGAAAAGAGTCGGGCGCCCTTAGATTGTCCGACAGCCTTCAAAGTAATAATATCACTCAATAGAGAATGCAGGGAATGGTGTCCGACAGTGGTGGAGTCGGAGAATTATTGCATATTTCTTACCAAAAAGCAGGTAGACTTACCGTCATGAGGCGATCATTTATTCCCTTTGGTGAGCCTGCTAGTTTGCATAAAGTGATGTTTTAATAGCGAAGCATACTCACGCACTACGTCTTTCTTTAACCTTTAGAGCCCTGGCTTAAAATTACAAAACTTCCCCCAGGGCCTGACTTATTTTTTGGAAAATTTGCGTTATTGATGGTGGGTGTTTTGAAAACGTCATAACTTTTTTGTTTTAAAAGATATCAAAATAATTTTTGCACATCTAAATAAAGGAGTGAATAGTGAATATTATCGTGTTTTTGTTGTTGTTGTATGTGTGATATGACAGTTGTGAGCACGTTTTGAAGTTGAAAATTCTGGCGAAAAACGCAAAACGTCATTTTCAAAATCGCAAATATATCTTCGTGACGACCCTAATACATGAGCAATGTGTGGCAACATTGATAAAATCCTCATAAATACCTATACTTATTGTATATGTATTGTTTTATATCAAAACTAATATAATATGAACTAAAAAGACTAATAAAACGTGAAGAAATTGCATATAACGTCCGTCCGGTCAACACTAGGTCTATGCCGACACGCAGTGTAATTATTGTCCATGCACACACGTGTCACCCCTGATACATATTATTTTTGTGTTTTTGAACGACTACACAAACATTCTTATCAAATAACAACATATTAAACACAAAAAACAACAATTAGAACATGTAGTCACGATCACTTACCCATGCCACGCGGTACTCAATTTGATAGTAAAATACGGCCGAAAATGGCTAAAGTCGCTCTAGAAATGCGTTGACAAATTCAACCGGCTTTCTCTCTCTTACAATCGTAATGAGTAAAGGAATTTGACCTTTAAACTGTGACGTATTCCTAGCTTCGTGTTGCGGGAATTCTACGTCATATAAGCTTTAACTTCGTGAAGTTACGTACTCGGGAATTGAGTGATATCGTATGTTGCGTGATTGCGACCACAGGGGCCTAAAGGTTAATGTCTCTTCTGCCCCAAAATCATGTATAACCAGCAGCTCTTTCACAAAACTGACCAACACCAGCAAGGCGAGTTTCACTCAGATTTTCTATGTCAATATTGGATCTTTCTAGCTCTCTCCCAATCAAGCTCTTGGAAATTCGAGAATCGTCTTTGAGCAAGTGCATTAGGCGACGCTAGTAAGGTAATTTTTGGTCAACCTGATATACTGAGAGGGATTTGGCAGCTGAGCACTTATGGGAAAAGAGTGTTGTTACATCGGTTCATAGCTCAGCTGACCATTACCTTTCTTTTCCACAAGTAAAATTAATGACAAGAGTGAATGACACTTATAACTCATGACACTAGTAAACAATTAATTGGAGCTGATATAACTTAAACGTAATAGGAACCATTTAAAATATAATCTTACATTTATTTATTATTGATATGTACTGACATAAAGGAAGATTGGTCTTGTGCATATTGTACTAATAATAGATCTCACCTGCATACCCCAAGTCCGCCAGAAAGTCACCTAGCTCTGTTCTCCTGTAGTCCCAGTAAAGGTCTCCAATAGCCTTTTGATACTTCATGCCGTCTCCATGGTGATACTCCTCCATATTTTTCAGCTCTGTAACAGCAACAGACACCTTCTCCTTCACCTGCTCAATAGAAAGGTTTTTGCTTCAGGAATCTATGTCATTCTTTGATGTTGAATTCTGAAATTGAATGACAACATATTCAGTTTCTTGACACAATAGTCTTCAGGTGTTTTGATACATTGATACATATACAATCTAAGCAAACTCAAACATTAGTGATTGTGATTTCCTTGACTGCAATCTCTCCGTAAATATCACACCGTATTGCATTGGCTGCTAACTCATTCAATAAACTATCAAATAGCTGGCATTCAAAAACACTAAGAAATAACACAAAACTCAAAATCTTCAACTGCATAATTCCAACATTAACATATGGATGCGAAAGTTGGAAAGCAACATCAAAATTAGAGCAAGGACTAAACACCTTTGAAAATAAATGTCTTAGAAGGCTACTGAACATACGTTGGTCAGACTTCAAATCAAACACAGTTGTCAGACAAGAATCAAAACAAGAATATGTATCCACCTATATTAGAAAGCGTCACTGGAATTACATCGGACAGGCACTACGAATGGATACTGAAAGACTCCCCTGTCAAGCTTTGATGTAGTCACCAAAAGGCAAGAGGTAACGAGGAAGACCAAAAGAAATTTTACGTAGAACTATTACAAGGGAACGTTTCACCATCGTTAGTAGAAACAATGAAGATCTAAAGCAAATTGCAATGATATGAGAGACATGGAAATCTATGACATCCGTCTTTGGCCCTAGAGGAATAACTAACTAAATCTCTCCAGCTTTCTATCACACCTGAGGTTATTTAGATAGTAGGCACATTATCAGTTGCAGTCTTTGTGCATTCCTCTAGCCAAGTATTTCTTGTACACGCCTTTGAGGAATAAGGTATTTAAATCTGTATTTTTCATTGACAAACTAGAAAGCCATGGAATGCCAATATACATTCAGACCCATGTGAAAGGAATACTAAGCGAGGATGAACAGAACAGTGTGCAGCGAATGACAGTCACCCTCAGTTTCCTGGATGAGGAATATCCACAAGATATATGGGTCAGAGTATACACAGATGGGTCAGCACAGAATGCTGTGAGGAATGGAGGTGCAGGTGTATATATAGAATATCCACACAAGCCTAGAGATACAATCAGAACACCAACGGGAAAATTCTGCAATAATTATGATGCAGAAATCCAGGCAATTAGTGTGGCAGCTAAAAAACTGCTGAACTCCAACTCTGGCCTACAGCCTGTGGTATTCCTGATAGATGCAAGGTCAGTGCTTCAAGCTCTCCAGTCTGGAAAACTAACAGACTTGAAAAAACTAATTAGCGAATTGTCTTACCAGTATAGGGTAACCATGCAGTGGATACCCTCTCACTGTGGAATACCAGGAAATGAAAAAGCAGACCAACTGGCTAATGAAGGTGCTGCCGAAGACCAACCAGATATACCAATCACCTACCATCAGAAAAAACAGATGATCAAGTCAATAAGAAAGCCACAAACACCAACACAAGATGACTATCACATTATGAACAGATCAGAACAAGTTATAATTCTACGTCTCAGAACAGGACACAACCGACTCCGCAGTCACATGTATACAAAGTTCAAGATTGGCAACACGGCCAGGTGTACATGTGGCAGCACAGAGTGCCAAACATATACTTCAAGAGTGTTCTGAGCATGCAACGCTGAGGATGACATATTGGCCAGAGGAAACAACACTGGAATCAAAGCTCTATGGGACACTGTATGAACTACAGAGGACAGTGAGTTTTATTAAGGAGACAGAATTACAGATATAGACATGTTTCAAGTGAACGAAAGAAGAAGAAAAAAAAATTTGACAAACTGCATACACAGGGACGATGAAGAAGCCTGCTCAACCTCCTGAGAAAGTAATGTCACAAGAACAAAACACCAACCACCTTTAGTTTTCCAGGACACATGATACCCACTTCCTCAGACTGAGCAGCCGTTGTTAATTTGTATAACTATTTCCAGATAAACTGAAATGAAACCACAATACACCAGACTATAAAGCCAGTGCACTAACTAGTTCTCAATAGTACAGTATAGTAAGAAACTATTCCACCAACACGTTCCTACAAATACTTATGGCATCTCATTAGGACTATGATATGTGCCATCACTATGACCACAACGTTAATCAACTGCTATTTGAAATTAATGATTGCTGAATAGTCTGGTTACATCAACTTCGATCTGTCAAAATTTCATGATGCTGTTACTCCTAATATAACCGATATGGAATCCCATCCATAGTTGTTTTGTTAGTGTTCGTTCTCAAACTCACGCTGAATTTCTCTTGAAGCAGAACAATGCTTCTACTAGATATTAATTATTGAGACAAACAGGAATTGAACCATGTCTGTTCTAGCGGTACCAATCGCATTGCAGCTCGAATAAATGGGTCCTTCCGTACTTGACTAACCTCATTCCATCCTTCCCTCCCCACAAAATGTGATTTTTAAAGACATTCAAACTGTGTGCTCAAGTCACTGAAAACACAACATTGCACTGTCTCTGTGCTATTTATGTTTACAAGGAGGCATATTGACTCTTGTAGTACGAATGTGGATGTTCTGTTTTTGTGGTAATAATGATACTTCAACGCGTGTTCTATGTTATTGTAATAGTCCTTGTTTCGATTGGTCCGTTTCAGTGACTTGAGTACACAGTTTGAATGTCTTGACAACATTGCATCCTTTTAAGGGATGTGGTTCGTCAAGTATGGATTGTTTGCTGTTGTGTTGGAGCATGCGTTGAAAATATTACGCACTGCTAGACGTATACTGAAGAATCTGATAAGATTCAGGTTCGTATTATGTCCATCTAGTAACTTGGTTGTATTGGGTCCATCTAGTATAATACAAGTCCATCTAGTAACTTTCTTTGTCGTCCCCTGTCTCTTCTCCCCTTAATCTTTTCATCGTGGTCTGCCTTTACTGTATCTGTGTAGCATAGCTTGCTTTGGTATGCTGTCTGGTGGTAGTCTGCTGATGTGTGCAAACCATTTGATCGGTTGGCTCTTAATAATTATTCTAAGATTGGGATGGTGCCAGTTCTTTGTCTAATTAATGATAATAATGTCCACATTTCTCACTCTCTGCGATATTTCTAGGATTCTGCGTAAGTATGACATACTGTATGCCATTTCAACTGTCATAAGTTTACGTTTGTCTTGTGCTGTCGTTGTCCATGTCTGGCATTGGTAGCACAGCGTTGGCATAATAATCGATGTGAATAGTGTTTTGTTATATGTTATTTTGGTGTTTAAATCTTAAATCTACAATGTTGTTTCTGAAGATTGGTGCCATTTGCGCCCTAGGGCTTGGCTTTACTAACCTCTATTGTGTATTCCTTTACTGCTCTTGTCGTTATAAATTTGTTAGTAAAGTGTAAATTTGTTAGTAAAGTGTGTAAACTTAGTAAAACTATATATGTCTTTTAATAAGTCTTGATCTGAAAGTGAAAGAAGATCAGTTTTGCAACATATCGAAAACAGGTAATTGTGATATTCTTACTTTACTTTGCTACTTGTAACAGTGCATAAAGATTACCTCATGAATCCAGTGTTTGCTGTGGTAATATCTCCAGGTGTAACAATATTTCCTGGATTCTCTCCATGATACAAATCTGCTCCTGTCTCACGAGAACTGGCAAGTCTAATATCCACCGACATGTTAGCTGTTGATAACGAAAGTACAACACAGATCTCATATCGCCTCCGATATTGTTTTACCAGAAATTGCCAGCTTGCCATGAAGCTTAATGTGATTATTAAATTGTTTGAGAATATAATTTATCTCAATTTATTTTGCATAATCCGTAAAAACTAACTATTTTATGCAATTTTACTTATTTGTATGAATTTTCAAAAATGAATTTAGTATTAAATTTGTAAAAATCACACTTAACTTCATTACATTAAAAAATGATTGAATCTTCTACGAGTCACTGGTAACAATAACAACTGCTAGAACTAGAAGTTTGTAATTCAAAATCAATGTCAATGTAGAAACAAGAAAAGTCCAATAACTGAAAGTGAAATATAGATAGAAAGAGAGAGAGAGAGAGAGATATGTGAGTTTGCAGTTATATACTAAACAAAAAAGAATATATGAGTTCATATTGTACTTGGTTGTCCTGGTAATTTATAGGCAATATTTACTATCAATCAATACTCAATAGAGTGTCATGCCGAGTGTCAGATCATGTGTGTCACTACTGTCACCACGACTCTGCCTCGGCTCTTGTGTTGTCAATAGCTCGGTTGATGAACTGCTACCGATAATACTAGTCCATCTAGCAACTTTTATCTTTGTCGTACCCTATCTCTTCTCCCCTTGATCTTTCCAGTGGTTATTATATATTTACCTTAATATTTTTGGGCTGAAGTACATTATTATAGTTCTCCACTGTAACATTTGATTTAGTTTCCATGTGTTTTCTGACCTTTGTTTTGGGATTGCCTTGTAGAGTGCTATTAATAAGGGACATGCGCAGTGGTATACAGTAGCAGACGGAAAGAAACGAACAGGAGCAGACAATACAAATACTATGGAGGGTAGTTTATGGGGTAGTGTTAAAAGAGAATTTAGAATTCAGGGTGGAAGATGTTCAGGGCAATTTTCATCGTATTTATGTATTATCAGTATATATGAAGAAGGAAGCATGTCGGTTCGAATGATATATTCATGAAGTTCCTTTCAGAGTTAAAAAAGTGTATCCTGCAGAAAATTCTGAATAAGGTGAGTGTCATATAATTCATGTTGTTACACAAGTTGCTTTTAATGCTACGTTGTGACCGTACCTCTAGTGTCGTGGTATATCGTCACCTGTGGGCTAGCCGTAGGGATTAGGATTAGGGAGTGGGTTTGGGGAATAGGGATTAGTTTGGGGAATAGGGAATAGGGATTCGTTTTGGGGAATAGGGAGTAGGTTTGGGGAATAGGGAGTAGGTTTGGGGAATAGGGATTAGTTTGGGGAATAGGGATTAGTTTGGGGAATAGGGAGTAGGTTTGGGGAATAGGGAGTAGTTTTGGGGAATAGGGAGTAGTTTTGGGGAATAGGGAGTAGGTTTAGGGAGTAAGTTTGGGAAATAGGGATTAGTTTGGGGAATAGGGATTAGTTTTGGGGAATAGGGAGTAGGTTTGGGTAATAGGGATTAGTTTAGGGATTACGGGATATGATTAGGTTTAGGGGTTGGGGATTAGGAACCGCAATAGCACACCGTTTACATCTTTAACTATTCGACCTCATGGATTTCTGTGTAACACCAGTGAAATTGATAGATGCCGATACGTAGAAAACACTAAAACACAAACGTTAGTGCATTTTCGGCAGGTAGAGACAGCACACTGCGTAACAAAATGTCATTTTCTTTAGTGCTATTATGTGCAGCGATAGTGATAACTAAAACTCGTTTGCGTCGGGACATGTGACATCACTGCATCTATTTCAACTTCATGTGTGTTACACAGGAATCCGTGACGTCACCTAGTTAAAAATGTAAACAGCTTGCTATTTATAGCACAGCAGAGAGCTATTCTGTACTTTCACCTATTTTTGTAACCACTGGAAAGGTCAACGGGAGAAGAGACAGGAAGACAAATTTCTGGATGTGTTGACAGTTGTGGTTGTCACTGTGGCACAAAAAGAAGTCACCAGCTGAACTTATTAACAACACCAAAGAGTTGTGGAGAAACATGATTGCCTATGCCACTCGGCATGACACTTGAGATTGGTTGAATATTAGTGTTTTCGGTAGGCTTGAAGTGGTAATTTTTTCTTTCCACTGCTCATGTCCACGCACTCCTAAAACTGTTTTCCCCACCAGCAATTGCACATGCGCCACAATGAAAGACATGCTGCAACTCTCAATGCAGACAGTGAGATTTATTTTTTTTGCAATAACTTTATGGCACATCTTTCGTTTCTATGGTCACAGTGAAATTTGACCTAGTTTTTATGTATTTCCTAATATGATAAGAATGATGATCCCGGCAGAATGACAATCTTGTACCATAGCTTTTGGTAAAGGGGGGTGAAAAGGATTGGAATTAGTTTATAGATATTTTTAGGAGGGGGAGAAGGGTTAGAAAAATGTTTAGAATTAATAATTAATTCTCTAAGAATTCTTGTGTAAGGGTGAATCGATATGATTTATAGCTCCACGGCACACAATCACTTGGTGGGGTGTGACATCACTGCACGCATCACAGTGATTGGTTTTCTCACGGAACTCCATGACGTCATCTGCTTAAACATGAAAACAGTGTGCTATTTATAGTGCAGTGACCGTAGAAAAGAACAATTTACCAATTTTATTATTTGCAATTAGGGGGGGGGAGAGAAGATCCCTTTTTTAACCATACCAAAAACCACACCAGCTTGCCCAATGCTGATTTCCCCTATTCCAACCTTGACCTTTGATCATATCTCATCTTACTTGGGAAATGTTAGGGAATACATCGAAACTAGATCAAAGGTCACAGTGTAGCCCTGAATGACGAATGTGCCAAAATTGCAATTCAACGATACCTCAACCAAGTCTGTACGTCAACCATGTAAAAAGTTATGAATTTTTACAAAATTAATTTAGCATCAAAATAATTTACATGACATATATAGAAAAATATAAATAAAACTTGTGACCACAAAATATAGCAAAACTGATAATTTTTAAATTATCTTTGTTATTTTCAATAATACAACACACAAACTATACATTTTTTTTTGCGAAGACAACACACAACTGTTGATCCTATTTCTGTATATTTCAGAAGCACGACCACTAATTAATATTGAAAAATGGCAGCTAATTAGCATATTTAAAATAAAAAAAGAATTATATACTAATTAAATATATTTAAATGCCACATAATATATATATTTTTGTGTTTGCAAAGACAAGATGGATCTGTTGATCACATTTCTGTAATTTTTAGATGCAAGCAGAACTAATTAATATTCAAAATGGCACTTTATTAGCATAATTAAAATGGAAATAAATTATATAACTATTGAATATAATAAAATACCACATAAACTATATTTTTTGTGCGCACAGACAAGACACATCTGTTTATTACATTGTGCTAATTTTCTGAAGAAATTGGGGTTATTAAATATTCAAAATGGCGGCTAATTTGCATAATTAACATTGAATTTAGTGTAATTATTAAATATTTCAATTATTTACGAGAAAAATTATCCTATATACTATACATTTTTGTGTTCTGGAAAACTAGACGAATCTGTGGATTACACAGCCATAATTTATAAATACAACCACAGCTAATTAATATTCATAATGGGTAATTTACATAATTAAAATTGATTTTAATATAGAATTGTTAACCCCTTAGCTGCGGAGGTATTCTTAAGGATGCAATGAAAAGCCACTGCTATTTTGCGGAGATCCTCCTCTTCTTAGCTTCCCAGGGAAAACATTTATTTCTAATTTTGTCAGAAAATTTGATTATAAAAAACTGTTATTTTTTACTTCCAGTACACAAGAGCTTCAAGTCTACTTTCTTGGGAAGGTGTACGGCACCAGTTCTCTGTCCCAGAAAATGTCAAGTTATCTCTGTGTACCTCTGAGTTCATGCATGACATCAAATGTCATCTGTTAAATGTGAGTTTTACCGTGACTTCAGTCTCTGTGTTCCTCTGAGTTCATGCGTGACATCAAATATCATCTGTTAAACGTGAGTTTTACCGTGACTTCAGTCTCTGTGTGCCTCTGAGTTCATGCATGACATCAAATATCATCTGAGTGTTAAATGTGAGTTTTACTGTGACTTCGGTTATGAACTAAAAATATATTTGCTTCTCATCTATTCCTGAGTTAACTCTAAAATAACTGCTAGATGGGTATGAAGTGGTGTCCTCCTGTCTCCAGATGTGGAAAGTGGTAATCTAATACTGTCGTCCTGCTAACATTCTTCCCATACAGTGTTGTATGGCATGAGATTATTGATGTTTGTACCTGTAAGCTAGTATTAATTATGTTTCTATAACCACTTACTTCAAATTATTTTTTATGTATGCGAGTCCCCTTCAGAGTAGAATACTGCAGGTTGCTAGTATACAAAGATTTGGCACTGCATCCAAGTGTCACATTGAGTCGAACAATCTTCTAGCTAGAACTGGAAAACTCAGGACACATTGAGTCAAACAATCTTCTGGAACTTGAATTCTCTGAAAACATTGAGTCAAACAATATTCTTGAAGTTAAAAATTCTGAAAACATTGAGTCGAACAATCTTCTGGAACTTGAAAACTCTGGAAACTTCTGGAGCTTGAAAACTCTGGACACATTGAGTCAAACAATCTTCTATAACTTGAAAACTCTGTACACATTTATTTTAATTTAATACAAATTGTGTATGCACATTTTTTCAGATGAAGGTCCACCTGATATACAATTTAACCACCAAGGTTATCTTATCCTTGCCAGGGAAAATGAAGCAGAACAATTAGCGGTGAACGTAGATATGCAAAAGTAAGAGTTAGAAGTAATTGTGGCTTGGATTATGTTTTGTGTTTGTGATTAATTTGTTTATGATTCAAAACAAACTTCAACTTTGCTTGTTTGTCACTTTTACCTAAAAAGGAAAATGGCAACACTGTGACACCTGACATGCATGTTGTAAAAGACAATTAAGGAGAATTCAGGGTAGAATTGACTGTCCCATCCTATAGGTCAAAGCATGGCCGACTCCAGTATAGATCTATCACCAGAACGTAAACTAGACTTCATTCGTTATGTTTTTTTATTATTTTCATATTATTTGTTGGTCACTCATTATATACTTTGGGTTGCATGCCAAAGAGAAACAAGACTGACCAATGAAATTCATGAAAATGATAAATAACACTGCGCAACACATAAAAAATTACAGACATGAAAATAATTATTTCCTACTGAAAATGTGGTGAGAAAAACGAATATCACATTAAAAATTCTCAGTTTGCTCTTGTTGTTGTGATATTCCTTGTTTATTGTGTCGAAAAAAGTGGAAAATTTTTCTAACGAAAAATTTATTCAGCGACGAATGCATGTTGACACCGTGCAACTTCTCTCAATGGCCGCTATATTGTTTAAATCGTGTGTTGATGTAAAAAACAAACCACATATTTCAAAATGTGTATATAATTAAAATTTTCAAGTAGTATATATATATTTTATTTTCCAGTGCTATAAATGTCTGAATTTGTATAAAGATTGGATTCCATAATGTCACGAAAGTGCGTTAATAGTGCTAACAATTTTTGCTATGTTTGTGGCGAGGGGACGTTGTCGTCTCAAAAACGTAATATTACACCTTTAATTAAAACTGCATATCATCTTTACTTCGGCTGTAAGATAGGTGATCAAGACAAACCCTGGGCACCTCACATTTGCTGTATTACATGTACTGTGAAACTCTGTGGTTGGCTGAATGGCAAAGTGCGGTCAATGCCTTTCGCGATTCCTATGATATGGAGAGAGCCGAGAGATCATGTAAGTGACTGCTATTTTTGTATGGTGCCTCCTCTCCAACACGGAATATCTAAAAAGAAGAAGTGGACTTTGAATTACCCCAATATTCCATCAGCTATACGGCCAGTACCACATGGAAAAGATCTGCCTGTTCCTACCTCACCCAACCAGAAAGTTATAGAGCTTGATGCAGATTGTGGTCAAGAAATACAACCTGAGTTTGAACAGGAAGATACTCAATTCACACCAATAGGTTCTGTTGATATTCTACATAGAATTTCTCAAAATGAACTAAGTGACTTAATTCGAGATCTTGACTTATCTAAAACAAAAGCTGAACTTCTTGCATCAAGACTTCAGCAGTGGAATCTCCTGGATAAAAATGTTAAGGTGTCTATGTACAGCACACCTGTAACTAGATGGACTCTTAGTTTTTAAGGAGATATCAATAAACCAGAGGTGGGCGTGTTCACTGTTCACGCCCACTGTCAATTCAATTGCAATTAGAAAATTCAAGGGAAATAAGAGAAACCCTTCAATTGTCCCCTGGTGAAATCAGGGGACACAAGCCAGAAACTTGGCAGGTAGACATCATCTAGTACCATTTCTGCAACAAAGGTTGGCTGCAACAGATCTCAACATCCCCTGCCTCTTGTTTTGGTGATGCACTCTGCTAGACTGTACCCTGTCCATCTTGTTATGTTATTCTCCCACATGTATCGCGTATCTCATGCAATATGTTTCCGTACACTGCATAGCAAATTAGTTCTTCTTCTTTTTGTTGGTGTGCCAATTAGATTTGTTTGTTTTCGTGGAACTATTATTCTTTGAAACACTAAAGGTTGTCCTCCTGTTTTGCACCGTAAAAGTTTATTAGGGTTGTTGTAAAGCTTCCTTCTAATTAGATGTGTGAGTAATAATTCCTCCTTATTTGTCAAGGTTCTGTTCTGATATAGGTTTGCTGATAGATTTTTTAAAACTAAAGTCATGTTTCATCATGGGAGAAGTGGCGCTGTCTGATGTTAACTTTCTGAATTCAGAAACTGTACATGTTGTAACTGCAGGTTATATGCTAGATATAGCAGAATCGTGTATGTTATTGGGCGTTGAAGGTCTAAAATATGTGGAGGGTGTGCTGGTATAACTACATTGTGGATATGCAGGTGTTGTAAATGTGGAAGGTGTGCTGGTATAGCTACATTGTGGATATGCAGTTGTTGCAAATGTGGAAAATATTCCATTATTATATTGAAGACAACGGCGAGCTGTGGGTACTGTTAAATTTGTTGGATTGTTATTACTATTGGTGAGTTGTGGAGACAATCTTGCTGTCACTGGCATTAGAATATCTTCCTCTGTTTCTGTAGCAGGAAATAACACATACACAGATACATCATGATCATTATCAGAATTATCAAAAACTCTCTTTCTTTTTATGCTGCCACAGTTCATACTTTGATGATGACTACACACGGAACATTCTAAAACAGTTAGGTTAGGATTAAAATCCATCCAGATGTGGGCACTGTTAGTAGCTATCAATTTGGCTCGAGCTAGAGATTTACTATCCTTGTTGATTTTGAGTTTATGATTTCGCATTACACACTTGACACACAATGTGGTTGAATTTTTTGTTTCACTATCGTCCATGATATGTATCCCATAAATACTAGCCAGGTCACTTTGATATAAGCTACAGGACCGTGGTTTCTTCTGCATCCTTTTATCTTTCTTAGATAATGTTCTTCCTACACAAATTCTGCACAAATCATTCAAAAATCGCATGTGTAGTGAACTGCAGTGATCCATCCTGTTTTGAAATAAATTTTAAAATATTATTAACACATTTTCACAAAAGAAACGTATAACATATACTTATTACAATAGTAAATTACTTTTCTGTGTATGTGTAGCATGCAACGAACTTATTCGAACGGTTATGGGGAAACAACCGCGATTGATAACTATCACACAGAACAAGTTCGTAGCGTTAATGCTACACAAAGAATGAATCTTTTACATGATCTAATTGCGCAATGTAACTAATTTCGATCATATTTGCACAAGTAAAATGAGATCTAACTAGATATACAAGCTAAACTAGTATTTGATGGTGGCATAATAGGTTTATTTTGGACTTATATTTGCCGACCACGAATTGAAAAATTATCATGAAGACAAGTTCGTAGCGTTAATGCTACACAAAGAATGAATCTTTTACATGATCTAATTGCGCAATGTAACTAATTTCAATCATATTTGCACAAGTAAAATGAGATCTAACTAGATATACAAGCTAAACTAGTATTTGATGGTGGCATAATAGGTTTATTTTGGACTTATATTTGCCGACCACGAATAGAAAAATTATCATGAAGACAAGTTCGTAGCGTTAATGCTACACAAAGAATGAATCTTTTACATGATCTAATTGCGCAATGTAACTAATTTCGATCATATTTGCACAAGTAAAATGAGATCTAACTAGATATACAAGCTAAACTAGTATTTGATGGTGGCATAATAGGTTTATTTTGGACTTATATTTGCCGACCACGAATTGAAAAATTATCATGAAGACAAGTTCGTAGCGTTAATGCTACACAAAGAATGAATCTTTTACATGATCTAATTGCGCAATGTAACTAATTTCAATCATATTTGCACAAGTAAAATGAGATCTAACTAGATATACAAGCTAAACTAGTATTTGATGGTGGCATAATAGGTTTATTTTGGACTTATATTTGCCGACCACGAATTGAAAAATTATCATGAAGACAAGTTCGTAGCGTTAATGCTACACAAAGAATGAATCTTTTACATGATCTAATTGCGCAGTGTAACTAATTTCGATCATATTTGCACAAGTAAAATGAGATCTAACTAGATATACAAGCTAAACTAGTATTTGATGGTGGCATAATAGGTTTATTTTGGACTTATATTTGCCGACCACGAATTGAAAAATTATCATGAAGACAAGTTCGTAGCGTTAATGCTACACAAAGAATGAATCTTTTACATGATCTAATTGCGCAATGTAACTAATTTCGATCATATTTGCACAAGTAAAATGAGATCTAACTAGATATACAAGCTAAACTAGTATTTGATGGTGGCATAATAGGTTTATTTTGGACTTATATTTGCCGACCACGAATAGAAAAATTATCATGAAGACAAGTTCGTAACGTTAATGCTACACAAAGAATGAATCTTTTACATGATCTAATTGCGCAATGTAACTAATTTTGATCATATTTGCACAAGTAAAATGAGATCTAATTAGATATACATGCTAAACTAGTGTTTGATCGTGGCATAATAGGTTTAATTTGTACATTCTTATGGTAAACGATGATCTAACAAATTTGACACTGTATGTAAAGTAATGATATTAGGCCTACTAAATTAACATGAAGAACAACGAAATTGTCTTACCTGTATAAATATTGAATGTGCACTGGTCAAAAACAATGACAACCTAATAGGACTTGTACAAAAATATGATGATGGAAAATGTTGAGTTGTGCTTGCAAATGCACAAACTCTGGCTGCTGTATAAAATTCGCAAAATTGAGAAACGGTATCTTTGAACCAGAAGCGAAATCCAAGCCTCCACGCGAATTTTTTCATTCAGCGCTGGGTAATAAATATGTCAGGTCTGTAACGCCCTTCAGGACTACAATAGCTGAAATGCCTCCTGTGTGGCCTAACTAAGAGTGAACATTTTGGTAAAGAATAACAGGTGTGACAGAGAACGTCAGAAATCTCTAACTCCATTTTTCACAATGAATAATAGCATTGTTGCTTGCCATGATGTTAATGGGCTTATGGAAGCTTTGAAAATAGAGCACATACAACAAGAGTGGAGGTTATTCATTGACTCATCAAAGTTAAGTTTGAAAGCAGTTTTGCTACACAATGGCAATTCATTACCTTCTATCCCTATAGGCCATGCTGTCCACATGAAGGAGACTTATGAAAATATGAAATTACTTCTTAAAACAATAAAATATGATGATCATCAGTGGCAGATTTGTGCAGACTTGAAAGTTATTGCAATTTTACTTGGAATGCAATTAGGTTACACAAAATATTGTTGCTTTCTGTGTGAATGGGACAGTCGACAGAGAACTTCTCATTACATTAGGAAAACTTGGCCTGATAGGAAGGTTATGGAGCCTGGTGAAAAGAATGTACAGCAAATTTCTTTGGTTGATAGAAATAAAATAATTCTACCTCCTCTTCATATTAAATTGGGGCTAATGAAGAACTTTATCAAGGGCATGAATAGGGAGGGAGAGGCATTTAAGTACTTGAGGACAAAATTTCATTACCTTAGTGATGGTAAAATAAAGGAAGGATTATTTGTAGGCCCACAGATAAGGGAACTGTTGAAAGATGAGCATTTTGATGCCATTATTCATGGGAATGAGAAAGGTGCATGGCAATCTTTCAAATGTGTTGTACAAAATTTCCTGGGCAATCATAGAAGTGAGAACTATCCTGTTGCTATTAATGAACTTCTGACAGCATATCAACAATTAGGTTGCAACATGTCACTTAAGATCCACTTCCTGGATTCTCATCTTGATTTCTTCCCTCCAAATTGTGGTGCAGTAAGTGATGAACATGGGGAGCGTTTCCACCAAGACATTGCATTGATGGAAAAAAGGTACCAGGGTAAGTGGAATACATCCATGCTTGCTGACTACTGCTGGAATGTCACAAGAGAAGCTCCAGAAGTGGTATACAAGAGGAAAAGGAAACAATAAGAAATAGGATTTTTAATACAAATATTGAAATTACAATAACTCAAAAACTAGAGCTAATAAACATTTTCTGATGTCATATTCATTTTTCTCAACCCATTTTCAGTAGGAATTGACTAATTTTATACTTGTAAGAAAAAAAAAAAACTTTTTTTTGTTGCGCAGTGTAATTAGCATTTCAGGTCATGTTTACTTTTTGCACACAGGTCTTTACTGCAGGTGGTTTCGGTCATAGTGACCCAAAAGTCATGCTGAATTCAGATGTATAGGCACATCTATCGAAACCAAGCTGTAAACTACGATAGCACATTCCGTTCTCTAGACTATCATTACATGGCATTAGATCAAAGAGTTAGAGCTAGTATACAAAGATGTAGATGACAGAATCAACCTCGGGGGCATGTTTTATATGTATGTATGCATATGTGCAGAGTAGCGAAGTGGTTAGTGCACTGGCTTCGCATATGAGTGATCCTGGGTTTTCTCTCCAGTTGACGCAGAAATGTTTTTCAGATCGCAACGGCTCCCGGTCCCCCAGCCTTAATTGGGTCTATCTATTTTTCCTTCCTCTTTTACCCTTTACAGGTGTCGAGGGAGATACAATGTTCTTGTTCTCGCTTTTCTGGCAGCTTCAGAAAATGTAATTTGGTGTTCATGTAATCTCTCTTTGATGTTGTCATCCAGCGTACTCTAGGTCTACCTCTCGCTCTTATTTCTGCTTCTCCTCTCTTCATATATGATTTATAAACTAATGAATCACACAGCATTCTTTCCAGATGACCAAACCATTGTATCTGTTGGTTTTGTATGTATTGTAGAATTGATATGACACCCACTCTTTCTCTTATGACATTGTTTCTAATTCTGTGTCTTCTGGTCACCCCTGTGGCCTGGATGATGGAAAACAAACTAATTCTAATAAACCAGCCAGATGATAACACCAACATTCTAATCCAGAGCCTGGAAAAAAATTAGCTCACCAGATCTTGCCATGGCAACAGATGACTAGACACATTACAAGAACAGTAGAAAGTCAACTGGGAGGAAGTGACCATGTACCAGTTTCCATGTACAGAATCTTACAAGAGGTCTAAATGAAGAAAAAAAGAATCCACACTACAAGACTGTCATCAAAGAAGCGGGGAAATTCCACACAGGTAAAATGGCAGCAAACATTTTAGCTGACTTCTATAAGGAAGAAAGTACAACAACACTTTCTCATGAAGGTATCAAAGACGTAAAAACAGAAATTCAAGAAAACTGAATTCAAATCCCAAGCCATGCATGAAGACACCTTTTACCATCGCAGAACTAAATGATGCCATAGGAAAACTAAAAACCAAAAAGGCCCCAGAAAAGGATGGCATAACCAATGATTTGATCAGGAACCTAGGGCCAGTGAGCAGAAACAAGCTCCTTACCATCTTCAACCAGTCATGGAGAACTGGCAAAATTCCAGACTTGGCGTGAAGCTGTCATCATCCCATTCGGTAAAAAAAACCAAAAGAAAAATAACCAGCAAGTCAAGCTACCGACCAGTCAGCCTCTTGAGTTGCATAGGAAAAAGCAATGGAATGAGGTCAACTCTAGACTGATAAAATACCTAGAAGGAAACCAAAAGCTCACCAAGAGATACAGTCGGCCTATAGAAAAAATCGAAGCACTGAAGACCAGCTCATATACCTAGCACAGGAAATTGAAAATGCTTTTCAAAAGAAGGAAAAAGTGCTGGCAACTTTTATGGACTTGACTAAGGCCTTTGATAAGGTGTGAAAAGATGGAGTCCTCTTCAAGCTTCTCGAAAACAAAATTGAAGGAAGAATGTTTAACTGGGTAAAAGATTTCCTCTGCTACCGCACTGCAAAAGTAAAAGTAGATGGTAAACTAAGCAAACATGTTTGTACTCCAACAAGGAGTATCTCAAGGAGGAGTGATCTCTCCTACCCTCTTCCTAGTATTCATCAGTGGTATTGGAGAGAAACTGTCACATCATATTTCAAAGACCCTTCATGCAGATGACTTTGCTGGAGTGTGGCAGGCAACCTGTCCACTGCAAAAACAGAATGCAGACCACACTTGACACCCTAAGTGAATGGACATCTGACTGGGGAGTCCAGATCAACCTCTCCAAAAATGTGAAAAACCATCTTCTCACTTTCAAACCACCAAGAAAAACAAATCTACCAATAAATGAAAGTGAGTTAGCACATGAGGAGATTATCTCAGGGTCAAACTAGACAAGCGACTCACCTGGAAACCACACCTGATAACCACTGAGCAAAAAGCAACCAGGAAACTATCCTTGATGGAGAAACTTGTAGGCACAAGTTGGGGAGAAAATGGAAGTATTCTCTGAAAAGTCTACATCAGTACAGTCAGACCTGTAGTAGAATGTGGAATAACATCCTGGGCATCAGAATCGAAAACAAATACTGATCACCTATCGAAAGTAAAAAATGCAGGATGTCAAATAAACTCATGAGGGATAAAAACCACTCTAATGCATGCAATGGAAAAACATGTAAACATCCACCCCATTGGATGACAGAAAAAAGGAAAGAGTGCTTGTACAAAGGGGAAAAAAATGAAACGCATGCCAAACCATCTAATGCATACGCAAATTTCTAAATCAACCACAATCAGGCAGAAGAGAACCAACTTCTGTCACATCTCCAACCATCAGGATCGCCCAACATACAAAGAGCAGAGAAACCAGACCTGGCCATAGGATACAGATTTGAGGCAAAAGCTATGGGGTAATCGCTCTGACCTGGAGTAGACAGTGGACTTTGCCCTGATGCCAGGACAGGCCTGACAATATAACGTGACCGTAGATGCTGAACTCAGAAGAAAAAGAAAGAACAGAATACTTCCCCCGCGACATCTAACACCATTGGTAAAAAAGATAATAGATAGACAAAGAAACGTAAGCTCAGCGGAAACAAATGACATAAGAACTATTGAATCATATGGGTGAAAATTTATATAAACAGTTTTATAAAATTTACTTTGTATGTAAATATGCGACTTATAAACACATTCTTTTTCTACTTACCGGTAGTTCCTATATTGCAAAATTCAAAAATAAACATTAAAAAAAATTTACTTTTTTCTTTTTATGCTACATATAAACACATTCTTTTTCTACTTAGTTTCTATAGTGCAAAATTCAGAAGTAAACATTTTTATAAAATATACTTTGTATGTAAATATGCAACATATTAACACATTATTTTTTTCTACTTAGTTCCTATAGTGCAAAATTCAAAAATAAACATTTAAAAAAAAATTTACTCTTTTCTTTTTATGAGACATATAAACACATTCTTTTTCTACTTAGTTCCTATAGTCCGAAATTCAGAAGTAAACATTAAAAAAAAATTTTACTTTTTTCTTTTTATGCGACATATAAACACATTCTATTTCTACTTAGTTCCTATAGTGCAAAAATCAGAAGTAAATATTGTAATAAAATTTGCCTTGTATGTAAATATGCGACATATTAACACATTATTTTTTTTCTACTTAGTTCCTATAGTGCAAAATCCAAAAATAAACATTAAAAAAAATTTACTCTTTTCGTTTTATGCGACATATAAACACATTCTTCTTCTACTTAGATCCTATTTTTCAAAATACAAAAAATAAACATTAAAAATAATGTTCATTTTTCTTTTTATGCGACATATAAACACATACTATTTCTACTTAGTTCCTATAGTGCAAAAATTAGAAGTAAATATTATTATAAATTTTGCCTTGTATATAAATATATTACATATAAACACATTCTTTTTTTACTTAGATCCTATAGTGCAAAATTAAAAGATAAACATTTTTATAAAATTTCCTTTTTTCTTTTTATGCGACATATAAACACATTATTTTTCTACTTAGATCCTATAGTGCAAAATTCAAAAATAAACATTTTAAAAAAAATTTCCTTTTTTATGCGACATATAAACACATTCTATTTCTACTTAGTTCCTATAGTGCAAAAATCAGAAGTAAATATTTTTATAAAATTTAACTTGTATATAAATATATGACATATAAAAATATTTTTTTTCTACTTAGTTCCTATAGTGCAAAAATCAGAAGTAAATAATTTTATAAAATTTACCTTGTATATAAATATATGACATATAAACACATTCTTTTTCTACTTAGTTCCTATAGTGCACAGATCAGAAGTAAATATTTTAATAAAATTTACCTTGTATATAAATATATGACATAGAAACACATTCTTTTTCTACTTAGTTCCTATAGTGCAAAATTCAGAAGTAAACATTTTTATAAAATATATTTTGTATGTAAATATGCGACATATAAACACATTCTTTTTCTACTTAGTTCCTATAGTGCAAACATCAGAAGTAAATATTTTTCAAAATTTATCTTGTATATAAATATATGTCATATAAACACATTCTTTTTCTGCTTAGTTCCAATAGTGCAAAATTCAGAAGTAAACATTTTTATAAAATATACTTTGTATGTAAATATGCGCTATATTAACACATTCGTATAAACATTTAAAATTTTTTCTTTTCTTAAAAATCTGACAACATAAAAATAAATGGAGCAGCCATATGGCGGATAACAAGGTTGACGACAAGAAATTTCGTTATCATTAAAAATTATTAATCATTCATTCATTTTCCTTTTGTTGAATTAACAGCATGAAGGATATATAACATGGTACAGCAGATCAAAATTAAAGCACAATAGCAAATGCTGAAGTGCCGATGGAAAAATTATTTCTAATTTTGTCAGAAAATTTGATTATAAAAAACTGTTAATTTTTACTTCCAGTACACAAGAGCTTCAAATCTACTTTCATGGGAATGTGTGCGACACCAGTTCTCTGTCCCAGAAAATGTCAAGTTATCTCTGTGTACCTCTGAGTTCATGCGTGACATCAAATGTCATCTGAGTGTTAAACGTGAGTTTTACCGTGACTGCAGTCTCTGTGTGCCTTCAAACTTTTCAACACATCTCATAAATGTATCTACCGGTAGATTATCACTAGAAATATATCTTTTCATTTTCTTTTTCAAACATTTCAACACATTTCATAAATGTATCTAGTTTATCATTAGAAATATTTTTTTTCAATTTTATTGTTCAAACTTTTCAACATATTTCATAAATGTATCTAGATTATCACTAGAAATATATCTTTTCGTTTTCTTTTTCAAACTTTTCAACACATTTCATAAATGTATATAGTTTATCATTAGAAATATTTTTTTTCAATTTTATTGTTCAAACTTTTCAACATATTTCATAAATGTATCTAGATTATCACTAGAAATATATTTTTTGATTTTCTTTTCCAAACTTTTCAACACATTTCATAAATGTATCTAGTTTATCATTAGAAATATGTTTTTTTTTAATTTCACACTATTCAACACATTTCATAAATGTATCAGTTTATCATTAGAAATATATTTTTTTTTTAATTTCAAACTTTTAAACACATTTCATAAATGTATCTAGTTTATCACTAGAAATATATTTTTTGATTTTCAAACTGTTCAACACATCTCATAAATGTATCTAGTTTATCATTAGAAATATATTTTTTTGATTTTCAAACTGTTCAACACATCTCATAAATGTATCTACCGGTAGAGTATCAATAGAAATATATTTTTTTATTCTCTTTTTCAAACGTTTCAACACATTTAATAAGTGTATATAGTTTATCATTAGAAATATTTTATTTATTTTCTTGTTCAAACTTTTCAACATATTTCATAAATGTATCTAGATTATCACTAGAAATATATTTTTTGATTTTCTTTTCCAAACTTTTCAACACATTTCATAAATGTATCTAGTTTATCATTAGAAATATATTTTTTTTAAATTTCACACTATTCAACACATTTCATAAATGTATCAGTTTATCATTAGAAATATATTTTTTTTAAATTTAAAACTTTTAAACACATTTCATAAATGTATCTAGTTTATCATTAGAAATATTTTTTTTCAATTTTCTTTTTCAAACTTTTCAACACATCTCATAAATGTATCTACCTGTAGATTATCACTAGAAATATATCTTTTCATTTTCTTTTTCAAACATTTCAACACATTTCATTAATGTATCTAGTTTATCATTAGAAATATGTTTTTTTTAAATTTCACACTATTCAACACATTTCATAAATGTATCTAGTTTATCACTAGAAATATATTTTTTTATTTTCATTTCCAAACTTTTCAACACATTTCACAAATGTATCTAGTTTATCATTAGAAATATATTTTTTACTTTCTTTTTCAAACTTTTCAACACATCTCATAAATGTATCTAGTTTATCATTAGAAATATATTTTTTTGATTTTCAAACTGTTCAACACATCTCATAAATGTATCTACCGGTAGAGTATCAATAGTAATTTATTTTTTTATTCTCTTTTTCAAACGTTTCAACACATTTAATAATTGTATATAGTTTATCATTATAAATATTTTTTTGTATTTTCTTGTTCAAACTTTTCAACATATTTCATAAATGTATCTAGATTATCACTAGAAATATATTTTTTGATTTTCTTTTCCAAACTTTTCAACACATTTCATAAATGTATATAGTTTATCATTATAAATATTTTTTTATGATTTTGAAACTTTTCAACACATTTCATAAGTGTATATAGTTTATCAATAGAAATTTATTTTTTGATTACATTTTTGAAATTTTTCAACACATGTCATAAATGTATCTACCGGTAGTTTATCATTAGAAATATATTTTTTAATTTTCTTTTTCAATCTTTTCAACACATCTCATAAATGTATCTAATTTATCATTAGAAAAATATTTCTTTGATTTTGAAACTTTTCAACACATTTCAGCAATGTATCAAGTTTATCATTAGAAATATATTTTTTAATTTTCTTTTTCAAACGTTTCAACACATCTCATAAATTGATTGTCAAATTATTAGAAATATATTTTTTGATTTTCTTTTTCAAACTTTTCAACACATCTCATAAATGTATCTACCGGTAGATTATCACTAGAAATATACATTTTTATTGTCTTTTTCAAAGTTTTGAACACATTTCATAAGTGTATATAGTTTATCAATAGAAATTTATTATTCGATTTTCTTTTTGAAATTTTTCAACACATTTCATAAATGTATCTAGTTTTTATCATTAGAAATATATTTTTTTGATTTTGAAACTTTTCAACACATCTCATAAATGTATCTAGCTGTAGTTTATCATTAGAAATATGTCTTTTCATTTTATTTTTCAAACTTTTCAACACATTTCATAAATGTATATAGTTTATCATTAAAAATATTTATTTTTATTTTCTTGTTCAAACTTTTCAACACATTTCATAAATGTATCTGATTTATCATTAGAAAAATATTTCTTTGATTTCGTAACTTTTCAACACATTTCAGCAATGTATCTAGTTTATCATTAGAAATATATTTTTTTATTTTCTTTTTCAAACATTTCATATATGTATCTACCAGTAGATTATCACTGGAAATATATCTTTTCATTTTCTTTTTCAAACGTTTCAACACATAAATTGATTGTCAAATTATTAGAAATACCGTTAATTTCCGAATATAAACCCATCCGATTGTAGGCCGACAACCTAACTATCCCTTCCCAAAAGTGGAGAAAGTCGAAAGTCCGACTATAGACCGACATCCCCAACTTAACAAAGCCGGCAATAATGAACTTCATCATCATAAGAAAGAACCGACATGCTAAATGGAAATTAACACAAACTTTTGCAACTCTAAGAAAATAGCATTCCTTTCATTTGCTTCACTCACGTAACTTGAATGAATCAAGGAATGAAAC
Organism: Meghimatium bilineatum; assembly: GCA_034231615.1. Lineage (NCBI taxonomy): Eukaryota > Metazoa > Mollusca > Gastropoda > Stylommatophora > Philomycidae > Meghimatium > Meghimatium bilineatum. The sequence goes on along the minus strand of CM067317.1, from coordinate 44,804,711 downwards.
CCCGGTGGCTACTGTATTCTGGATCAATATATCCGAAAATAATGAATACCCGGTAGGCTGACTTCCCTATCCATGACTATAGATGGTTTATGAGGTGGCGAGACTTTGGGGAACAAAGATTTTCCTGAATGAATTGTCTGTGTTGGGTGTCTGGGCGTTATGACGCGGAACAGCCCTAGTGAATAGTAATTACTACGTAACTATTATGTCACCGGCTTCTGACAGTGACGTTTAAGTGGGAAATGATGAAAGGCAAGACAGCGAGATCACGTTTGTTTTTATAAGATACAGAAGAGTTTGAACTTTGTTCCTGGTTATGTTTACCGTGTGGGGAGAATACGGTAATAAAATAAACATAACAGAGGATTGTGAAATTGATCTCGTCTTCCACTAAATGTACAGTGGTTGGGGGAGGGAATCAATTACGGCGCAATTTTACTACAAAATGCCTATGATGTGTTGTGATTTGGAACCTCGTTTCAAATCTTCTATAAAGAAAGATTGCATTTAGTCACTTATCTGAATGGCATCACATAATGTGAGGGAAACTTGGATTGGTTGAGCCGATTGAAATGGGTAGGGCCAGTAGGCCATCTGCGGCCTCAGTGGGCTGGACTAATTAATAGAATATAAGGCTGACTTAGCTAGCCAAGAATACTGCACAAGTAGTTTAGCTTCCAGTTCATACATTTTTATTGTCATTGATTTTATTCGTGTTTTATAAGAAGGATGCCTGGACAGAAACGAACATCGTATACTGCTGGTTTTAAGTTGGATGTTATCGCTTTTGCGGAGAAGTCCAACAATTCCATGGCTTCCCGCCACTTCATTGTGAATGAAAAGCAAGTGCGAGAATGGAGGAAAAAAAAGGAAGAATTGTCTTTGATGCCAAGATCAAAGAGAGCATCACGTGGCCGTACAGCTTCATTCCCTGCGCTGGAGAAGAAATTATCAGAATGGATAATGGAGTCTAGACAGATCGGATTAATTATAACCCGCACCAATATTCGAATCAGGGCGCTCTCGATATTGAAAGATCCTGCATTCCAGAATAACAAATCTGAGGACTTCGTTGCGTCAATGGGATGGTGCAATCGCTTTATGAACAGACATCACTTGTGTCTACGAACACGCACTAAGCTGGCGCAAAAGTTGCCGAAGGAGCTAGAAACAAAAATTGATTTGTTTCAACGTTTCACTATCAACCTGAGGAAGAGATTTAACTACGATCTATCTCAAATAGGAAACATGGACGAGACACCTGTCTGCTTTGATATGCCTTCTAATCGCACCGTTGAATGCAAAGGTGCGAAGACAGTTTTTGTAAAGACAACTGGGCATGAAAAAACACGATTCACTGTTGTATTAGCTTGCATGGCAGATGGGTCACGTTTGCCCCCCGTGATTATATTTAAACGCAAGACTCTGCCTAAGGGTATTAAATTCCCAAGTGGCGTATTTGTGCGTGCTCACACGAAAGGTTGGATGGACGAAAGTGGTACTCTGGAATGGCTGGATAAAGTGTGGGGGCAGAGGAAGGGGGCCGCTTTAAAAAAACCATCCATGCTAGTCTGGGATTCATTTAGGGCGCATCTCACAGAGAAAGTGGTACAACGATGCCGTGAGATGGGGTTGTCTGTTTCCGTCATTCCTGGGGGACTTACATCCCTCTTACAGCCACTAGATGTCTGCCTGAACAAACCATTCAAGGACAGACTCCGAGCAAAATGGAATGACTGGATGGCATCATCTGATTTAGCAGTGACGAAGGGTGGTAACATTAAAAAAGTTGACATCACCACAATCGTTACGTGGGTCAAAGAATCGTGGTCTGATATTTCATCCGAAATGATCATCAGATCTTTCAAAAAGTGTTCAATAAGTAACGCAATGGATGGAAGTGAGGGCGACGCTATCTTTGAGGACGATGCCGACGACGACAATGTACCAGAGACTGACGATATCCACCCTGATGTTTCCATGACAGATGATGACATTCATGAGTTATTTCAGACTTCAGACAGTGATTCGGACTTCGAAGGATTTCAATGACTGTTTCGACTGGCACCGGTAAGTTTTTCCTAAATTTTATCGATATTTGATGTTATTCTGTGTTCTGTTTTTGTGTCTACACTACAGATAATTGTGTTTAAACATTTTGCTGTACGCAAGCCAAACCTCCTATAATTTAGTCTGTTACTATCAAACACTACCCAGTAAGGCTAGACTATAAACGCCAGTTACCGTTATATAGATGTCATTTGTTATCACAGACATTATATGCACCCGGTAACTACCGGTACCTACACTTTACTGTAGTTAATAAATAACATCAGATACTGGTATACTTTTCTGACCAATTTCGATGATCAATTGAAACCTTTATGATAGAAATATATGTACTATAAACGGTAAAAAAAACCGGTAATACCCATTGCTAAAAATAGCATTTCCGGGAAATTTTGCTAAAAAAATGGCGGCGTGTTGGAAATAACGATATAGACCTAGTAAGTGAGTTTTTATCAAGAAATATCGGAGATTTCGAAGGAAATATTGTATGATATATAGAAATTAATGTAATTAGAGGCCTAGCATTATGGTAAGTACGCTCTAGATTGCTGGTGAGCCCTAGTCATTTTATCCTGGCTTAATATATCGGGACATGTGACTGTAATTTTTTTTAAAGTGTTTTTCTCCATTTTTACTGTGATTTGGACGTAATTTTTTTTTTTAATTTGATGTTACTCGATTATAAGACGAAGAGTATGAAGACATCTCTGTTTATTGTCCAAAAATTCTCGGGTTATACACGGAAATTAACGGTATATCATTTCATTTTCTTGTTCAAACTTTTCAACATATTTCATAAATGTATCTAGTTTATCACTAGAAATATATGTTTTGATTTTCATTTCCAAACTTTTCAACACATTTCACAAATGTATCTAGTTTATCATTAGAAATATATTTTTAATTTTCTTTTTCAAAATTTTCAACACATCTCATAAATGTATCTACCGGTAGTTTATTATTAGAAATATTTTTTTTTATTTTCTTTTTCAATCTTTTCCACACATCTCATAAATGTATTTACGGGTAGATTATCACTAGAAATATATCTTTTCATTTTCTTTTTCAAACTTTTCAACACATTTCATAAATGTTTATAGTTTATCATTAGAAATATTTATTTTTATTTTCTTGTTAAAACTTTTCAACAAATATTTCATAAATGTATCTAGTTTATCACTAGAAATATATTTTTTACTTTCTTTTTCAAACTTTTCAACACATCTCATAAATGTATCTAGTTTATCATTAGAAATAAAAATTTTTGATTTTCAAACTGTTCAACACATCTCATAAATGTATCTACCGGTAGAGTATCAATAGAAATATATTTTTTTATTCTCTTTTTCAAACGTTTCAACACATTTAATAAGTGTATATAGTTTATCATTAGAAATATTTTTTTTTATTTTCTTGTTCAAACTTTTCAACATATTTCATAAATGTATCTAGATTATCACTAGAAATATATTTTTTGATTTTCTTTTCCAAACTTTTCAACACATTTCATAAATGTATCTAGTTTATCATTAGAAATATGTTTTTTTTAAATTTCACACTATTCAACACATTTCATAAATGTATCAGTTTATCATTAGAAATATATTTTTTTTAAATTTAAAACTTTTAAACACATTTCATAAATGTATCTAGTTTATCACTAGAAATATATTTTTTGATTTTCATTTCCAAACTTTCAACACATTTCATAAATGTATCTAGTTTATCATTAGAAATAATTTTTTAAAAATTTCAAACTTTTCAACACATTTCATAAGTGTATATAGTTTATCAATAGAAATTTATTTTTTGAATTTCTTTTTGAAATTTTTCAACACATGTCATAAATGTATCTACCGGTAGTTTATCATTAGAAATATATTTTTTAATTTTCTTTTTCAATCTTTTCAACACATCTCATAAATGTATCTAATTTATCATTAGAAAAATATGTCTTTGATTTTGAAACTTTTCAACACATTTCAGCAATGTATCAAGTTTATCATTAGAAATATATTTTTATTTTTTTTTTCAAACTTTTCAACACATCTCATAAATGTATCTACCAGTAGAGTATCACTAGAAATATATTTTTTAATTTTCTTTTTCAAACGTTTCAACACATCTCATAAATTGATTGTCAAATTATTAGAAATATATTTTTTGATTTTCTTTTTCAAACTTTTCAACACATCTCATAAATGTATCTACCGGTAGATTATCACTAGAAATATATATTTTTATTGTCTTTTTCAAAGTTTTGAACACATTTCATAAGTGTATATAATTTATCAATAGAAATTTATTTTTTGATTTTCTTTTTGAAATTTTTCAACACATTTCATAAATGTATCTAGTTTTTATCATTAGAAATATATTTTTTTGATTTTGAAACTTTTCAACACATTTCATAAATGTATCTAGTTTATCATTAGAAATATTTTTTATTTTTCAAACTTTTCAACACATTTCATAAATGTATATAGTTTATCATTAAAAATATTTATTTTTTATTTTCTTGTTCAAACTTTTCAACACATTTCATAAATGTATCTGATTTATCATTAGAAAAATATTTCTTTGATTTCGTAACTTTTCAACACATTTCAGCAATGTATCTAGTTTATCATTAGAAATATATTTTTTTATTTTCTTTTTCAAACATTTCATATATGTATCTAACAGTAGATTATCACTGCAAATATATCTTTTCATTTTCTTTTTCAAACGTTTCAACACATAAATTGATTGTCAAATTATTAGAAATATATCATTTCATTTTCTTGTTCAAACTTTTCAACATATTTCATAAATGTATCTAGTTTATCACTAGAAATATATTTTTTGATTTTCATTTCCAAACTTTTCAACACATTTCACAAATGTATCTAGTTTATCATTAGAAATATATTTTTTATTTTCTTTTTCAAACTTTTCAACACATCTCATAAATGTATCTACCGGTAGTTTATCATTAGAAATATTTTATTTTATTTTCTTTTTCAATCTTTTCCACACATCTCATAAATATATTTACCGGTAGATTATCACTAGAAATATATCTTTTCATTTTCTTTTTCAAACTTTTCAACACATTTCATAAATGTATATAGTTTATCATTAGAAATATTTATTTTTATTTTCTTGTTAAAACTTTTCAACAAATATTTCATAAATGTATCTAGTTTATCACTAGAAATTTATTTTTTGATTTTCTTTTCCAAACTTTTCAACACATTTCAGTAATGTATCTAGTTTAACATTAGAAATATATTTTGTGATTTTCTTTTTCAAACTTTTCAAAAAATTTAATAAATGTATCTAGTTTATCATTAGAAATATTTTTTTTCAATTTTATTGTTCAAACTTTTCAACATATTTCATAAATGTATCTAGATTATCACTAGAAATATATTTTTTGATTTTCTTTTCCAAACTTTTCAACACATTTCATAAATGTATCTAGTTTATCACTAGAAATATGTTTTTTTTAAAGATCACACTATTCAACACATTTCATAAATGTATCAGTTTATCATTAGAAATATATTTTTTTTAAATTTCAAACTAATAAACACATTTAAAAAAATATTTCTATTGATAAACTATATACATTTATGAAAAGTTTGAAAAAGAAAATGAAAAGATATATTTCTAGTGATAATCTACCGGTAGATGCATTTATGAGATGTGTTGAACAGTTTGAAAATCCAAAAAAATATATTTCTAATGATAAACTAGATACATTTATGACATGTGTTGAAAAGTTTGAAAAAGAAAATAAAAGGTATATTTCTAATCATAAGCTAGATACATTTATGAGATGTGTTGAAAAGTTGTTTAAAAATCAAAAAAATATATTTCTAATGATAAAAACTAGATACATTTATGAAATGTGTTGAAAAATTTCAAAAAGTCAATCAAAAAATAAATTTTCATTGATAAACTATATACACTTATGAAATGTGTTCAAAACTTTGAAAATAAAAAAAAATATTTCTAATGATAAACTATATACATTTATGAAATGTGTTGAAAAGTTTGAAAAAGAAAATGAAAAGATATATTTCTAATGATAAACTAGATACATTGCTGAAATGTGTTGAAAAGTTTCAAAATAAAAGAAATATATTTCTAGTGATAAACTAGATACTTTTATGAAATGTGTTGAAAAGATTGAAAAAGAAAATTAAAAAATATATTTCTAATGATAAACTACCGGTAGATACATTTATGAGATGTGTTGAAAAGTTGTTTAAAAATCAAAAAAATATATTTCTAATTATAAAAACTAGATACATTTATGACATGTGTTGAAAAATTTCAAAAAGTAAATCAAAAAATTAATTTCTATTGATAAACTATATACACTTATGAAATGTGTTCAAAACTTTGAAAATAAAAAAAAAATATTTATAATGATAAACTATATACATTTATGAAATGTATTGAAAAGTTTGAAAAAGAAAATGAAAAGATATATTTCTAGTGATAATCTACCTGTAGATACATTTATGAGATGTGTTGAAAAGTTTGAAAAGGAAAATTAAAAATAATATTTCTAATAATTTGACAATCGATTTATGTGTTGAATCGTTTGAAAAAGAAAATAAAAAAATATATTTCTAGTGATACTCTACTGGTAGATACATTTATGAGATGTGTTGAAAAGTTTGAAAAAGAAAATTAAAAAATATATTTCTAATGATAAACTATATACATTTATGAAATGTGTTGAAAATTTGGAAAAGAAAATAAAAAAATATATTTCTAATGATAAACTATATTCATTTATGAAATGTGTTGAAAAGTTTGAACAAGAAAATAAGATAAAAATATTTCTATTGATAAACTATATACATTTATGAAAAGTTTGAAAAAGAAAATGAAAAGATATATTTCTAGTGATAATCTACCGGTAGATACATTTATGAGATGTGTTGAAAAGTTTGAAAAAGACAATCAAAAAATATATTTCTAATGATAAACTAGATACATTGCTGAAATGTGTTGAAAAGTTTGAAAAAGAAAATGAAAAGATATATTTCTAATGATAAACTAGATACATTGCTGAAATGTGTTGAAAAGTTTCAAAATCAAAGAAATATATTTCTAGTGATAAACTAGATACTTTTATGAAATGTGTTGAAAAGATTGAAAAAGAAAATAAAAAAATATATTTCTAATGATAAACTACCGGTAGATACATTTATGAGATGTGTTGAAAAGTTGTTTAAAAATCAAAAAAATATATTTCTAATTATAAAAACTAGATACATTTATGACATGTGTTGAAAAATTTCAAAAAGTAAATCAAAAAATTAATTTCTATTGATAAACTATATACACTTATGAAATGTGTTCAAAACTTTGAAAATAAAAAAAAAATATTTATAATGATAAACTATATACATTTATGAAATGTATTGAAAAGTTTGAAAAAGAAAATGAAAAGATATATTTCTAGTGATTATCTAACTGTAGATACATTTATGAGATGTGTTGAAAAGTTTCAAAAAGTCAATCAAAAAATAAATTTTCATTGATAAACTATATACATTTATGAAATGTGTTGAAAAGTTTGAAAAAGAAAATGAAAAGATATATTTCTAGTGATAATCTACCGGTAGATACATTTATGAGATGTGTTGAAAAGTTTGAAAAAGACAATCAAAAAATATATTTCTAATGATAAACTAGATACATTGCTGAAATGTGTTGAAAAGTTTGAAAAAGAAAATGAAAAGATATATTTCTAATGATAAACTAGATACATTGCTGAAATGTGTTGAAAAGTTTCAAAATCAAAGAAATATATTTCTAGTGATAAACTAGATACTTTTATGAAATGTGTTGAAAAGATTGAAAAAGAAAATAAAAAAAAATATTTCTAATGATAAACTACCGGTAGATACATTTATGAGATGTGTTGAAAAGTTGTTTAAAAATCAAAAAAATATATTTCTAATTATAAAAACTAGATACATTTATGACATGTGTTGAAAAATTTCAAAAAGTAAATCAAAAAATTAATTTCTATTGATAAACTATATACACTTATGAAATGAAATGTGTTCAAAACTTTGAAAATAAAAAAAAAATATTTATAATGATAAACTATATACATTTATGAAATGTATTGAAAAGTTTGAAAAAGAAAATGAAAAGATATATTTCTAGTGATTATCTACCTGTAGATACATTTATGAGATGTGTTGAAAAGTTTGAAAAGGAAAATAAAAAATAATATTTCTAATAATTTGACAATCAATTTATGTGTTGAATCGTTTGAAAAAGAAAATAAAAAAATATATTTCTAGTGATACTCTACTGGTAGATACATTTATGAGATGTGTTGAAAAGTTTGAAAAAGTCAATCAAAAAATAAATTTTCATTGATAAACTATATACACTTATGAAATGTGTTCAAAACTTTGAAAATAAAAAAAAATATTTATAATGATAAACTATATACATTTATGAAATGTGTTGAAAAGTTTGAAAAAGAAAATGAAAAGATATATTTCTAGTGATAATCTACCGGTAGATACATTTATGAGATGTGTTGAAAAGTTTGAAAAAGACAATCAAAAAATATATTTCTAATGATAAACTAGATACATTGCTGAAATGTGTTGAAAAGTTTCAAAATCAAAGAAATATTTTTCTAATGATAAATTAGATACATCTATGAAATGTGTTGAAAAGTTTGAACAAGAAAATAAAAATATTTCTATGATAAACTATATACATTTATGAAAAGTTTGAAAAAGAAAATGAAAAGATATATTTCTAGTGATAATCTACCGGTAGATACATTTATGAGATGTGTTGAAAAGATTGAAAAAGAAAATAAAAAAATATATTTCTAATGATAAACTACCGGTAGATACATTTATGAGATGTGTTGAAAAGTTGTTTAAAAATCAAAAAAATATATTTCTAATTATAAAAACTAGATACATTTATGACATGTGTTGAAAAATTTCAAAAAGTAAATCAAAAAATTAATTTCTATTGATAAACTATATACACTTATGAAATGTGTTCAAAACTTTGAAAATAAAAAAAAAATATTTATAATGATAAACTATATACATTTATGAAATGTATTGAAAAGTTTGAAAAAGAAAATGAAAAGATATATTTCTAGTGATTATCTACCTGTAGATACATTTATGAGATGTGTTGAAAAGTTTCAAAAAGTCAATCAAAAAATAAATTTTCATTGATAAACTATATACATTTATGAAATGTGTTGAAAAGTTTGAAAAAGAAAATGAAAAGATATATTTCTAGTGATAATCTACCGGTAGATACATTTATGAGATGTGTTGAAAAGTTTGAAAAAGACAATCAAAAAATATATTTCTAATGATAAACTAGATACATTGCTGAAATGTGTTGAAAAGTTTGAAAAAGAAAATGAAAAGATATATTTCTAATGATAAACTAGATACATTGCTGAAATGTGTTGAAAAGTTTCAAAATCAAAGAAATATATTTCTAGTGATAAACTAGATACTTTTATGAAATGTGTTGAAAAGATTGAAAAAGAAAATAAAAAAATATATTTCTAATTATAAACTACCGGTACATACATTTATGAGATGTGTTGAAAAGTTGTTTAAAAATCAAAAAAATATATTTCTAATTATAAAAACTAGATACATTTATGACATGTGTTGAAAAATTTCAAAAAGTAAATCAAAAAATTAATTTCTATTGATAAACTATATACACTTATGAAATGAAATGTGTTCAAAACTTTGAAAATAAAAAATAAATATTTATAATGATAAACTATATACATTTATGAAATGTATTGAAAAGTTTGAAAAAGAAAATGAAAAGATATATTTCTAGTGATTATCTACCTGTAGATACATTTATGAGATGTGTTGAAAAGTTTGAAAAGGAAAATAAAAAATAATATTTCTAATAATTTGACAATCAATTTATGTGTTGAATCGTTTGAAAAAGAAAATAAAAAAATATATTTCTAGTGATACTCTACTGGTAGATACATTTATGAGATGTGTTGAAAAGTTTGAAAAAGTCAATCAAAAAATAAATTTTCATTGATAAACTATATACACTTATGAAATGTGTTCAAAACTTTGAAAATAAAAAAAAATATTTATAATGATAAACTATATACATTTATGAAATGTGTTGAAAAGTTTGAAAAAGAAAATGAAAAGATATATTTCTAGTGATAATCTACCTGTAGATACATTTATGAGATGTGTTGAAAAGTTTGAAAGGGAAAATTAAAAATAATATTTCTAATAATTTGACAATCAATTTATGTGTTGAATCGTTTGAAAAAGAAAATAAAAAAATATATTTCTAGTGATACTCTACTAGTAGATACATTTATGAGATGTGTTGAAAAGTTTGAAAAAGAAAATTAAAAAATATATTTCTAATGATAAACTATATACATTTATGAAATGTGTTGAAAATTTAGAAAAGAAAATTAAAAAATATATTTCTAATGATAAACTATATTCATTTATGAAATGTGTTGAAAAGTTTGAACAAGAAAATAAGATAAAAATATTTCTATTGATAAACTATATACATTTATGAAAAGTTTGAAAAAGAAAATGAAAAGATATATTTCTAGTGATAATCTACCGGTAGATACATTTATGAGATGTGTTGAAAAGTTTGAAAAAGACAATCAAAAAATATATTTCTAATGATAAACTAGATACATTGCTGAAATGTGTTGAAAAGTTTGAAAAAGAAAATGAAAAGATATATTTCTAATGATAAACTAGATACATTGCTGAAATGTGTTGAAAAGTTTCAAAATCAAAGAAATATATTTCTAGTGATAAACTAGATACTTTTATGAAATGTGTTGAAAAGATTGAAAAAGAAAATAAAAAAAAATATTTCTAATGATAAACTACCGGTAGATACATTTATGAGATGTGTTGAAAAGTTGTTTAAAAATCAAAAAAATATATTTCTAATTATAAAAACTAGATACATTTATGACATGTGTTGAAAAATTTCAAAAAGTAAATCAAAAAATTAATTTCTATTGATAAACTATATACACTTATGAAATGAAATGTGTTCAAAACTTTGAAAATAAAAAAAAAATATTTATAATGATAAACTATATACATTTATGAAATGTATTGAAAAGTTTGAAAAAGAAAATGAAAAGATATATTTCTAGTGATTATCTAACTGTAGATACATTTATGAGATGTGTTGAAAAGTTTCAAAAAGTCAATCAAAAAATAAATTTTCATTGATAAACTATATACATTTATGAAATGTGTTGAAAAGTTTGAAAAAGAAAATGAAAAGATATATTTCTAGTGATAATCTACCGGTAGATACATTTATGAGATGTGTTGAAAAGTTTGAAAAAGACAATCAAAAAATATATTTCTAATGATAAACTAGATACATTGCTGAAATGTGTTGAAAAGTTTGAAAAAGAAAATGAAAAGATATATTTCTAATGATAAACTAGATACATTGCTGAAATGTGTTGAAAAGTTTCAAAATCAAAGAAATATATTTCTAGTGATAAACTAGATACTTTTATGAAATGTGTTGAAAAGATTGAAAAAGAAAATAAAAAAAAATATTTCTAATGATAAACTACCGGTAGATACATTTATGAGATGTGTTGAAAAGTTGTTTAAAAATCAAAAAAATATATTTCTAATTATAAAAACTAGATACATTTATGACATGTGTTGAAAAATTTCAAAAAGTAAATCAAAAAATTAATTTCTATTGATAAACTATATACACTTATGAAATGAAATGTGTTCAAAACTTTGAAAATAAAAAAAAAATATTTATAATAATAAACTATATACATTTATGAAATGTATTGAAAAGTTTGAAAAAGAAAATGAAAAGATATATTTCTAATAATTTGACAATCAATTTATTTGTTGAAACGTTTGAAAAAGAAAATGAAAAGATATATTTCTAGTGATAATCTACCGGTAGATACATTTATGAGATGTGTTGAAAAGTTGTTTAAAAATCAAAAAAATATATTTCTAATTATAAAAACTAGATATATTTATGACATGTGTTGAAAAATTTCAAAAAGTAAATCAAAAAATTAATTTCTATTGATAAACTATATACACTTATGAAATGTGTTCAAAACTTTGAAAATAAAAAAAAAATATTTATAATGATAAACTATATACATTTATGAAATGTATTGAAAAGTTTGAAAAAGAAAATGAAAAGATATATTTCTAGTGATTATCTACCTGTAGATACATTTATGAGATGTGTTGAAAAGTTTCAAAAAGTCAATCAAAAAATAAATTTTCATTGATAAACTATATACATTTATGAAATGTGTTGAAAAGTTTGAAAAAGAAAATGAAAAGATATATTTCTAGTGATAATCTACCGGTAGATACATTTATGAGATGTGTTGAAAAGTTTGAAAAAGACAATCAAAAAATATATTTCTAATGATAAACTAGATACATTGCTGAAATGTGTTGAAAAGTTTGAAAAAGAAAATGAAAAGATATATTTCTAATGATAAACTAGATACATTGCTGAAATGTGTTGAAAAGTTTCAAAATCAAAGAAATATATTTCTAGTGATAAACTAGATACTTTTATGAAATGTGTTGAAAAGATTGAAAAAGAAAATAAAAAAATATATTTCTAATTATAAACTACCGGTAGATACATTTATGAGATGTGTTGAAAAGTTGTTTAAAAATCAAAAAATTTATTTCTAATTATAAAAACTAGATACATTTATGACATGTGTTGAAAAATTTCAAAAAGTAAATCAAAAAATTAATTTCTATTGATAAACTATATACACTTATGAAATGAAATGTGTTCAAAACTTTGAAAATAAAAAATAAATATTTATAATGATAAACTATATACATTTATGAAATGTATTGAAAAGTTTGAAAAAGAAAATGAAAAGATATATTTCTAGTGATTATCTAACTGTAGATACATTTATGAGATGTGTTGAAAAGTTTCAAAAAGTCAATCAAAAAATAAATTTTCATTGATAAACTATATACATTTATGAAATGTGTTGAAAAGTTTGAAAAAGAAAATGAAAAGATATATTTCTAGTGATAATCTACCGGTAGATACATTTATGAGATGTGTTGAAAAGTTTGAAAAAGACAATCAAAAAATATATTTCTAATGATAAACTAGATACATTGCTGAAATGTGTTGAAAAGTTTGAAAAAGAAAATGAAAAGATATATTTCTAATGATAAACTAGATACATTGCTGAAATGTGTTGAAAAGTTTCAAAATCAAAGAAATATATTTCTAGTGATAAACTAGATACTTTTATGAAATGTGTTGAAAAGATTGAAAAAGAAAATAAAAAAAAATATTTCTAATAATTTGACAATCAATTTATGTGTTGAAACGTTTGAAAAAGAAAATGAAAAGATATATTTCTAGTGATAATCTACCGGTAGATACATTTATGAGATGTGTTGAAAAGATTGAAAAAGAAAATAAAAAAATATATTTCTAATGATAAACTACCGGTAGATACATTTATGAGATGTGTTGAAAAGTTGTTTAAAAATCAAAAAAATATATTTCTAATTATAAAAACTAGATACATTTATGACATGTGTTGAAAAATTTCAAAAAGTAAATCAAAAAATTAATTTCTATTGATAAACTATATACACTTATGAAATGAAATGTGTTCAAAACTTTGAAAATAAAAAATAAATATTTATAATGATAAACTATATACATTTATGAAATGTATTGAAAAGTTTGAAAAAGAAAATGAAAAGATATATTTCTAGTGATACTCTACTGGTAGATACATTCATGAGATGTGTTGAAAAGTTTGAAAAAGAAAATAAAAAAATATATTTCAAATGATAAACTATATACATTTATGAAATGTGTTGAAAAGTTTGAAAAATAAAATGAAAAGACATATTTCTAATGATATACTACCGGTAGATACATTTATGAGATATGTTCAAAAGTTTCAAAATCAAAAATTCTAATGATAAACTAGATACATTTATGAAATGTGTGGAAAAGTTTCAAAATCAAAAAAATAAATTTCTAATGATAAAAACTAGATACATTTATGAAATGTGTTGAAAAATTTCAAAAAGAAAATCAAAAAATAAATTTCATTTGATAAACTATATTCACTTATGAAATGTGTTGAAAAGTTTGAAAAAGAAAATGAAAAAATATATTTCTAGTGATAATCTACCGGTAGATACATTTATGAGATGTGTTGAAAAGATTGAAAAAGAAAATTAAAAAATATATTTCTAATGATAAACTACCGGTAGATACATTTATGACGTGTTGAAAAATTTCAAAAAGAAAATCAAAAAATAAATTTCTATTGATAAACTAGATACATTGCTGAAATGTGTTGAAAAGTTTCAAAATCAAAGAAATATTTTCTAATGATAAATTAGATACATTTATGAAATGTGTTGAAAAGTTTGAACAAGAAAACAAAAATATTTATAATGATAAACTATATACATTTATGAAATGTATTGAAAAGTTTTAAAAAGAAAATGAAAAGATATATTTCTAGTGATAATCTACCGGTAGATACATTTATGAGATGTGTTGAAAAGATTGAAAAAGAAAATTAAAAAATATATTTCTAATGATAAACTACCGGTAGATACATTTATGACGTGTTGAAAAATTTCAAAAAGTAAATCAAAAAATTAATTTCTATTGATAAACTATATACACTTATGAAATGAAATGTGTTCAAAACTTTGAAAATAAAAAAAAAATATTTATAATGATAAACTATATACATTTATGAAATGTATTGAAAAGTTTGAAAAAGAAAATGAAAAGATATATTTCTAGTGATTATCTACCTGTAGATACATTTATGAGATGTGTTGAAAAGTTTGAAAAGGAAAATAAAAAATAATATTTCTAATAATTTGACAATCAATTTATGTGTTGAATCGTTTGAAAAAGAAAATAAAAAAATATATTTCTAGTGATACTCTACTGGTAGATACATTTATGAGATGTGTTGAAAAGTTTGAAAAAGTCAATCAAAAAATAAATTTTCATTGATAAACTATATACACTTATGAAATGTGTTCAAAACTTTGAAAATAAAATAAAATATTTATAATGATAAACTATATACATTTATGAAATGTGTTGAAAAGTTTGAAAAAGAAAATGAAAAGATATATTTCTAGTGATAATCTACCGGTAGATACATTTATGAGATGTGTTGAAAAGTTTGAAAAAGACAATCAAAAAATATATTTCTAATGATAAACTAGATACATTGCTGAAATGTGTTGAAAAGTTTCAAAATCAAAGAAATATTTTTCTAATGATAAATTAGATACATCTATGAAATGTGTTGAAAAGTTTGAACAAGAAAATAAAAATATTTCTATGATAAACTATATACATTTATGAAAAGTTTGAAAAAGAAAATGAAAAGATATATTTCTAGTGATAATCTACCGGTAGATACATTTATGAGATGTGTTGAAAAGATTGAAAAAGAAAATAAAAAAATATATTTCTAATGATAAACTACCGGTAGATACATTTATGAGATGTGTTGAAAAGTTGTTTAAAAATCAAAAAAATATATTTCTAATTATAAAAACTAGATACATTTATGACATGTGTTGAAAAATTTCAAAAAGTAAATCAAAAAATTAATTTCTATTGATAAACTATATACACTTATGAAATGTGTTCAAAACTTTGAAAATAAAAAAAAAATATTTATAATGATAAACTATATACATTTATGAAATGTATTGAAAAGTTTGAAAAAGAAAATGAAAAGATATATTTCTAGTGATTATCTACCTGTAGATACATTTATGAGATGTGTTGAAAAGTTTCAAAAAGTCAATCAAAAAATAAATTTTCATTGATAAACTATATACATTTATGAAATGTGTTGAAAAGTTTGAAAAAGAAAATGAAAAGATATATTTCTAGTGATAATCTACCGGTAGATACATTTATGAGATGTGTTGAAAAGTTTGAAAAAGACAATCAAAAAATATATTTCTAATGATAAACTAGATACATTGCTGAAATGTGTTGAAAAGTTTGAAAAAGAAAATGAAAAGATATATTTCTAATGATAAACTAGATACATTGCTGAAATGTGTTGAAAAGTTTCAAAATCAAAGAAATATATTTCTAGTGATAAACTAGATACTTTTATGAAATGTGTTGAAAAGATTGAAAAAGAAAATAAAAAAATATATTTCTAATTATAAACTACCGGTACATACATTTATGAGATGTGTTGAAAAGTTGTTTAAAAATCAAAAAAATATATTTCTAATTATAAAAACTAGATACATTTATGACATGTGTTGAAAAATTTCAAAAAGTAAATCAAAAAATTAATTTCTATTGATAAACTATATACACTTATGAAATGAAATGTGTTCAAAACTTTGAAAATAAAAAATAAATATTTATAATGATAAACTATATACATTTATGAAATGTATTGAAAAGTTTGAAAAAGAAAATGAAAAGATATATTTCTAGTGATTATCTACCTGTAGATACATTTATGAGATGTGTTGAAAAGTTTGAAAAGGAAAATAAAAAATAATATTTCTAATAATTTGACAATCAATTTATGTGTTGAATCGTTTGAAAAAGAAAATAAAAAAATATATTTCTAGTGATACTCTACTGGTAGATACATTTATGAGATGTGTTGAAAAGTTTGAAAAAGTCAATCAAAAAATAAATTTTCATTGATAAACTATATACACTTATGAAATGTGTTCAAAACTTTGAAAATAAAAAAAAATATTTATAATGATAAACTATATACATTTATGAAATGTGTTGAAAAGTTTGAAAAAGAAAATGAAAAGATATATTTCTAGTGATAATCTACCTGTAGATACATTTATGAGATGTGTTGAAAAGTTTGAAAGGGAAAATTAAAAATAATATTTCTAATAATTTGACAATCAATTTATGTGTTGAATCGTTTGAAAAAGAAAATAAAAAAATATATTTCTAGTGATACTCTACTAGTAGATACATTTATGAGATGTGTTGAAAAGTTTGAAAAAGAAAATTAAAAAATATATTTCTAATGATAAACTATATACATTTATGAAATGTGTTGAAAATTTAGAAAAGAAAATTAAAAAATATATTTCTAATGATAAACTATATTCATTTATGAAATGTGTTGAAAAGTTTGAACAAGAAAATAAGATAAAAATATTTCTATTGATAAACTATATACATTTATGAAAAGTTTGAAAAAGAAAATGAAAAGATATATTTCTAGTGATAATCTACCGGTAGATACATTTATGAGATGTGTTGAAAAGTTTGAAAAAGACAATCAAAAAATATATTTCTAATGATAAACTAGATACATTGCTGAAATGTGTTGAAAAGTTTGAAAAAGAAAATGAAAAGATATATTTCTAATGATAAACTAGATACATTGCTGAAATGTGTTGAAAAGTATCAAAATCAAAGAAATATATTTCTAGTGATAAACTAGATACTTTTATGAAATGTGTTGAAAAGATTGAAAAAGAAAATAAAAAAATATATTTCTAATGATAAACTACCGGTAGATACATTTATGAGATGTGTTGAAAAGTTGTTTAAAAATCAAAAAAATTTATTTCTAATTATAAAAACTAGATACATTTATGACATGTGTTGAAAAATTTCAAAAAGTAAATCAAAAAATTAATTTCTATTGATAAACTATATACACTTATGAAATGTGTTCAAAACTTTGAAAATAAAAAAAAAATATTTATAATGATAAACTATATACATTTATGAAATGTATTGAAAAGTTTGAAAAAGAAAATGAAAAGATATATTTCTAGTGATTATCTAACTGTAGATACATTTATGAGATGTGTTGAAAAGTTTCAAAAAGTCAATCAAAAAATAAATTTTCATTGATAAACTATATACATTTATGAAATGTGTTGAAAAGTTTGAAAAAGAAAATGAAAAGATATATTTCTAGTGATAATCTACCGGTAGATACATTTATGAGATGTGTTGAAAAGTTTGAAAAAGACAATCAAAAAATATATTTCTAATGATAAACTAGATACATTGCTGAAATGTGTTGAAAAGTTTGAAAAAGAAAATGAAAAGATATATTTCTAATGATAAACTAGATACATTGCTGAAATGTGTTGAAAAGTTTCAAAATCAAAGAAATATATTTCTAGTGATAAACTAGATACTTTTATGAAATGTGTTGAAAAGATTGAAAAAGAAAATAAAAAAAAATATTTCTAATGATAAACTACCGGTAGATACATTTATGAGATGTGTTGAAAAGTTGTTTAAAAATCAAAAAAATATATTTCTAATTATAAAAACTAGATACATTTATGACATGTGTTGAAAAATTTCAAAAAGTAAATCAAAAAATTAATTTCTATTGATAAACTATATACACTTATGAAATGAAATGTGTTCAAAACTTTGAAAATAAAAAAAAAATATTTATAATAATAAACTATATACATTTATGAAATGTATTGAAAAGTTTGAAAAAGAAAATGAAAAGATATATTTCTAATAATTTGACAATCAATTTATTTGTTGAAACGTTTGAAAAAGAAAATGAAAAGATATATTTCTAGTGATAATCTACCGGTAGATACATTTATGAGATGTGTTGAAAAGTTGTTTAAAAATCAAAAAAATATATTTCTAATTATAAAAACTAGATATATTTATGACATGTGTTGAAAAATTTCAAAAAGTAAATCAAAAAATTAATTTCTATTGATAAACTATATACACTTATGAAATGTGTTCAAAACTTTGAAAATAAAAAAAAAATATTTATAATGATAAACTATATACATTTATGAAATGTATTGAAAAGTTTGAAAAAGAAAATGAAAAGATATATTTCTAGTGATTATCTACCTGTAGATACATTTATGAGATGTGTTGAAAAGTTTCAAAAAGTCAATCAAAAAATAAATTTTCATTGATAAACTATATACATTTATGAAATGTGTTGAAAAGTTTGAAAAAGAAAATGAAAAGATATATTTCTAGTGATAATCTACCGGTAGATACATTTATGAGATGTGTTGAAAAGTTTGAAAAAGACAATCAAAAAATATATTTCTAATGATAAACTAGATACATTGCTGAAATGTGTTGAAAAGTTTGAAAAAGAAAATGAAAAGATATATTTCTAATGATAAACTAGATACATTGCTGAAATGTGTTGAAAAGTTTCAAAATCAAAGAAATATATTTCTAGTGATAAACTAGATACTTTTATGAAATGTGTTGAAAAGATTGAAAAAGAAAATAAAAAAATATATTTCTAATTATAAACTACCGGTAGATACATTTATGAGATGTGTTGAAAAGTTGTTTAAAAATCAAAAAATTTATTTCTAATTATAAAAACTAGATACATTTATGACATGTGTTGAAAAATTTCAAAAAGTAAATCAAAAAATTAATTTCTATTGATAAACTATATACACTTATGAAATGAAATGTGTTCAAAACTTTGAAAATAAAAAATAAATATTTATAATGATAAACTATATACATTTATGAAATGTATTGAAAAGTTTGAAAAAGAAAATGAAAAGATATATTTCTAGTGATTATCTAACTGTAGATACATTTATGAGATGTGTTGAAAAGTTTCAAAAAGTCAATCAAAAAATAAATTTTCATTGATAAACTATATACATTTATGAAATGTGTTGAAAAGTTTGAAAAAGAAAATGAAAAGATATATTTCTAGTGATAATCTACCGGTAGATACATTTATGAGATGTGTTGAAAAGTTTGAAAAAGACAATCAAAAAATATATTTCTAATGATAAACTAGATACATTGCTGAAATGTGTTGAAAAGTTTGAAAAAGAAAATGAAAAGATATATTTCTAATGATAAACTAGATACATTGCTGAAATGTGTTGAAAAGTTTCAAAATCAAAGAAATATATTTCTAGTGATAAACTAGATACTTTTATGAAATGTGTTGAAAAGATTGAAAAAGAAAATAAAAAAAAATATTTCTAATAATTTGACAATCAATTTATGTGTTGAAACGTTTGAAAAAGAAAATGAAAAGATATATTTCTAGTGATAATCTACCGGTAGATACATTTATGAGATGTGTTGAAAAGATTGAAAAAGAAAATAAAAAAATATATTTCTAATGATAAACTACCGGTAGATACATTTATGAGATGTGTTGAAAAGTTGTTTAAAAATCAAAAAAATATATTTCTAATTATAAAAACTAGATACATTTATGACATGTGTTGAAAAATTTCAAAAAGTAAATCAAAAAATTAATTTCTATTGATAAACTATATACACTTATGAAATGAAATGTGTTCAAAACTTTGAAAATAAAAAATAAATATTTATAATGATAAACTATATACATTTATGAAATGTATTGAAAAGTTTGAAAAAGAAAATGAAAAGATATATTTCTAGTGATACTCTACTGGTAGATACATTCATGAGATGTGTTGAAAAGTTTGAAAAAGAAAATAAAAAAATATATTTCAAATGATAAACTATATACATTTATGAAATGTGTTGAAAAGTTTGAAAAATAAAATGAAAAGACATATTTCTAATGATATACTACCGGTAGATACATTTATGAGATATGTTCAAAAGTTTCAAAATCAAAAATTCTAATGATAAACTAGATACATTTATGAAATGTGTGGAAAAGTTTCAAAATCAAAAAAATAAATTTCTAATGATAAAAACTAGATACATTTATGAAATGTGTTGAAAAATTTCAAAAAGAAAATCAAAAAATAAATTTCATTTGATAAACTATATTCACTTATGAAATGTGTTGAAAAGTTTGAAAAAGAAAATGAAAAAATATATTTCTAGTGATAATCTACCGGTAGATACATTTATGAGATGTGTTGAAAAGATTGAAAAAGAAAATTAAAAAATATATTTCTAATGATAAACTACCGGTAGATACATTTATGACGTGTTGAAAAATTTCAAAAAGAAAATCAAAAAATAAATTTCTATTGATAAACTAGATACATTGCTGAAATGTGTTGAAAAGTTTCAAAATCAAAGAAATATTTTCTAATGATAAATTAGATACATTTATGAAATGTGTTGAAAAGTTTGAACAAGAAAACAAAAATATTTATAATGATAAACTATATACATTTATGAAATGTATTGAAAAGTTTTAAAAAGAAAATGAAAAGATATATTTCTAGTGATAATCTACCGGTAGATACATTTATGAGATGTGTTGAAAAGATTGAAAAAGAAAATTAAAAAATATATTTCTAATGATAAACTACCGGTAGATACATTTATGACGTGTTGAAAAATTTCAAAAAGAAAATCAAAAAATAAATTTCTATTGATAAACTATATACACTTATGAAATGTGTTGAAAAGTTTGAAAATCAAAAAAAATATTTATAATGATAAACAATATACATTTATGAAATGTGTTGAAAAGTTTGAAAAAGAAAATTAAAAGATATATTTCCAGTTATAATCTACCGGTAGATACATTTATGAGATGTGTTGAAAAGTTTGAAATTTATAAAAAATTATATTTCTAATGATAAACTAGATACATTTATGAAATGTATTGAAAAGTTTGAAAAAGAAAATCAAAAATAAATTTCTATTGATACACTATATATACTTATGAAATCTGTTGAAAAGTTTGAAAATCAAAAAATATATTTCTAATGATAAACTACCGGTAGATACATTTATGAGATGTGTTGAAAAGTTTGAAATTTAAAAAAAAATATTTCTAATGATAAACTAGATACATTTATGAAATGTGTTTAAAATTTGGAAAAGAAAATCAAAAAATATATTTCTAGTGATAAACTATATTCATTTATGAAATGTGTTGAAAAGTTTGAACAAGAACATAAGAAAAAAATATTTCTAATAATTTGACAATCAATTTATGTGTTGAAACGTTTGAAAAAGAAAATCAAAATATATATTTCTAGTAATACTCTACCGGTAGATGCATTTATGAGATGTGTTGAACAGTTTGAAAATAAAAAAAATATATTTCTAATGATAAACTAGATACATTTATGAGATGTGTTGAAAAGTTTGAAAAAGAAAATAAAAGATATATTTCTAATCATAAGCTAGATACATTTATGAAATGTGTTGAAAAGTTTGGAAATGAAATTCAAAAAATATATTTCTAGTGATAAACTAGATACATTTATGAAATGTGTTTAAAAGTTTGGAAAAGAAAATAAAAAAATAAATTTCTATTGATCAACTATATACACTTATGAAATGTGTTGAAAAGTTTGGAAAAGAAAACCAAAAAATATATTTCTAATAATTTGACAATCAATTTATGAAATGTGTTGTAACATTTGAAAAAGAAAATAAAAAAATATATTTCTAGTGATACTCTACTGGTAGATACATTTATGAGATGTGTTGAAAAGTTTGAAAAAGAAAAAAAAATATATATTTCAAATGATAAACTAGATACATTGCTGAAATGTGTTGAAAAGTTTCAAAATCAAAGAAATCTTTTTCTAATGATAAATTAGATACATTTATGAAATGTGTTGATAAGTTTGAAAAATAAAATGGAAAGATATATTTCTAGTGATAATCTACCGGTAGATACATTTATGAGATGTGTTGAAAAGTTTGAAAAAAGAAAATCAAAAAATATATTTCTAGTGATACTCTACCGGTAGATACATTTATGAGATGTGTTGAACAGTTTGAAAATCAAAAACATATATTTCTAATGATAAAAACTAGATACATTTATGAAATGTGTTGAAAAATTTATAAAAGAAAAAAAAAATTTCTATTGATAAACTATATACACTTATGAAATGTGTTCAAAACATTAAAAAAAAAAATTTTATAATGATAAACTATATACATTTATGAAATGTATTGAAAAGTTTGAAAAAGAAAATGAAATGATATATTTCTAGTGATAATCTACCGGTAGATACATTTATGAGATGTGATCAAAAGTTTGAAAATCAAAACAAAAAAAATTTCTAATGATAAACTAGATACATTTATGAAATGTGTGGAAAAGTTTCAAAATCAAAAACATAAATTTCTAATGATAAAAACTAGATACATTTATGAAATGTGTTGAAAAATTTCAAAAAGAAAATAAAAATATTTATAATGATAAACTATATACATTTATGAAAAGTTTGAAAAAGAAAATGAAAAGATATATTTCTAGTGATAATCTACCGGTAGATACATTTATGAGATGTGTTGAAAAGTTTGAAAAAGAAAAGAACAAAATTTATTTATTTTGATACTCTACTGGTAGATACATTTATGAGATGTGTTGAAAAGTTTGAAAAAGAAAATAAAAAAATATATTTCTAATGATAAACTAGATACATTGCTGAAATGTGTTGAAAAGTTTCAAAATCAAAAAAATATATTTCTAGTGATAAACTAGATACATTTATGAAATGTGTTGAAAAATTTGAACAAGAAAATAAGAAAAAAAATATTTCTAATAATAACTATATACATTTATGAAAAGTTTGAAAAAGAAAATGAAAAGATATATTTCTAGTGATAATCTACCGGTAGATACATTTATGAGAAGTGTTGAAAAGTTTGAAAAAGAAAATCAAAAAATATATTTCTAGTGATACTCTACCGGTAGATACATTTATAAGATGTGTTGAACAGTTTGAAAATAAAACAAATATATTTCTATTCATAAACTAGATACATTTATGAGATGTGTTGAAAAGTTGTTTAAAAATCAAAAAATATATTTCTAATTATAAAAACTAGATACATTTATGACATGTGTTGAAATTTTTCAAAAAGAAAATTAAAAAATAAATTTCTATTGATATACACTATATACACTTATGAAATGTGTTCAAAACTTTGAAAATAAAAAAAAATATTTATAATGGTAAACTATATACATTTATGACATGTGTTGAAAAGTTTGAAAAATAAAATGAAAAGACATATTTCTAATGATATACTACCGGTAGATACATTTATGAGATATGTTCAAAAGTTTCAAAATCAAAAATTCTAATGATAAACTAGATACATTTATGAAATGTGTGGAAAAGTTTCAAAATCAAAAAAATAAATTTCTAATGATAAAAACTAGATACATTTATGAAATGTGTTGAAAAATTTCAAAAAGAAAATCAAAAAATAAATTTCATTTGATAAACTATATTCACTTATGAAATGTGTTGAAAAGTTTGAAAAAGAAAATGAAAAAATATATTTCTAGTGATAATCTACCGGTAGATACATTTATGAGATGTGTTGAAAAGATTGAAAAAGAAAATTAAAAAATATATTTCTAATGATAAACTACCGGTAGATACATTTATGACGTGTTGAAAAATTTCAAAAAGAAAATCAAAAAATAAATTTCTATTGATAAACTAGATACATTGCTGAAATGTGTTGAAAAGTTTCAAAATCAAAGAAATATTTTCTAATGATAAATTAGATACATTTATGAAATGTGTTGAAAAGTTTGAACAAGAAAACAAAAATATTTATAATGATAAACTATATACATTTATGAAATGTATTGAAAAGTTTTAAAAAGAAAATGAAAAGATATATTTCTAGTGATAATCTACCGGTAGATACATTTATGAGATGTGTTGAAAAGATTGAAAAAGAAAATTAAAAAATATATTTCTAATGATAAACTACCGGTAGATACATTTATGACGTGTTGAAAAATTTCAAAAAGAAAATCAAAAAATAAATTTCTATTGATAAACTATATACACTTATGAAATGTGTTGAAAAGTTTGAAAATCAAAAAAAATATTTATAATGATAAACAATATGCATTTATGAAATGTGTTGAAAAGTTTGAAAAAGAAAATTAAAAGATATATTTCCAGTTATAATCTACCGGTAGATACATTTATGAGATGTGTTGAAAAGTTTGAAATTTATAAAAAATTATATTTCTAATGATAAACTAGATACATTTATGAAATGTGTTGAAAAGTTTGAAAAAGAAAATCAATAATAAATTTCTATTGATACACTATATATACTTATGAAATCTGTTGAAAAGTTTGAAAATCAAAAAATATATTTCTAATGATAAACTACCGGTAGATACATTTATGAGATGTGTTGAAAAGTTTGAAATTTAAAAAAATATATTTCTAATGATAAACTAGATACATTTATGAAATGTGTTTAAAATTTGGAAAAGAAAATCAAAAAATATATTTCTAGTGATAAACTATATTCATTTATGAAATGTGTTGAAAAGTTTGAACAAGAACATAAGAAATAAATATTTCTAATAATTTGACAATCAATTTATGTGTTGAAACGTTTGAAAAAGAAAATCAAAATATATATTTCTAGTGATACTCTACCGGTAGATGCATTTATGAGATGTGTTGAACAGTTTGAAAATCAAAAAAATATATTTCTAATGATAAACTAGATACATTTATGAGATGTGTTGAAAAGTTTGAAAAAGAAAATAAAAGATATATTTCTAATCATAAGCTAGATACATTTATGAAATGTGTTGAAAAGTTTGGAAATGAAATTCAAAAAATATATTTCTAGTGATAAACTAGATACATTTATGAAATGTGTTTAAAAGTTTGGAAAAGAAAATAAAAAAATAAATTTCTATTGATC
This sequence comes from Meghimatium bilineatum, assembly GCA_034231615.1. Classification (NCBI taxonomy): domain Eukaryota; kingdom Metazoa; phylum Mollusca; class Gastropoda; order Stylommatophora; family Philomycidae; genus Meghimatium; species Meghimatium bilineatum. Next base: position 44,778,914 of record CM067317.1, on the reverse strand, counting down.
AACTATATACACTTATGAAATGTGTTGAAAAGTTTGGAAAAGAAAATCAAAAAATATATTTCTAATAATTTGACAATCAATTTATGAAATGTGTTGTAACATTTGAAAAAGAAAATAAAAAAATATATTTCTAGTGATACTCTACTGGTAGATACATTTATGAGATGTGTTGAAATGTTTGAAAAAGAAAATAAAAAAATATATTTCAAATGATAAACTAGATACATTGCTGAAATGTGTTGAAAAGTTTCAAAATCAAAGAAATCTTTTTCTAATGATAAATTAGATACATTTATGAAATGTGTTGATAAGTTTGAAAAATAAAATGGAAAGATATATTTCTAGTGATAATCTACCGGTAGATACATTTATGAGATGTGTTGAAAAGTTTGAAAAAAGAAAATCAAAAAATATATTTCTAGTGATACTCTACCGGTAGATACATTTATGAGATGTGTTGAACAGTTTGAAAAATCAAAAACATATATTTCTAATGATAAAAACTAGATACATTTATGAAATGTGTTGAAAAATTTATAAAAGAAAAAAAAAATTTCTATTGATAAACTATATACACTTATGAAATGTGTTCAAAACATTAAAAAAAAAAATTTTATAATGATAAACTATATACATTTATGAAATGTATTGAAAAGTTTGAAAAAGAAAATGAAATGATATATTTCTAGTGATAATCTACCGGTAGATACATTTATGAGATGTGTTCAAAAGTTTGAAAATCAAAACAAAAAAAATTTCTAATGATAAACTAGATACATTTATGAAATGTGTGGAAAAGTTTCAAAATCAAAAACATAAATTTCTAATGATAAAAACTAGATACATTTATGAAATGTGTTGAAAAATTTCAAAAAGAAAATAAAAATATTTATAATGATAAACTATATACATTTATGAAAAGTTTGAAAAAGAAAATGAAAAGATATATTTCTAGTGATAATCTACCGGTAGATACATTTATGAGATGTGTTGAAAAGTTTGAAAAAGAAAAGAACAAAATTTATTTATTTTGATACTCTACTGGTAGATACATTTATGAGATGTGTTGAAAAGTTTGAAAAAGAAAATAAAAAAATATATTTCTAATGATAAACTAGATACATTGCTGAAATGTGTTGAAAAGTTTCAAAATCAAAAAAATATATTTCTAGTGATAAACTAGATACATTTATGAAATGTGTTGAAAAATTTGAACAAGAAAATAAGAAAAAAAATATTTCTAATAATAACTATATACATTTATGAAAAGTTTGAAAAAGAAAATGAAAAGATATATTTCTAGTGATAATCTACCGGTAGATACATTTATGAGAAGTGTTGAAAAGTTTGAAAAAGAAAATCAAAAAATATATTTCTAGTGATACTCTACCGGTAGATACATTTATAAGATGTGTTGAACAGTTTGAAAATAAAACAAATATATTTCTATTCATAAACTAGATACATTTATGAGATGTGTTGAAAAGTTGTTTAAAAATCAAAAAATATATTTCTAATTATAAAAACTAGATACATTTATGACATGTGTTGAAATTTTTCAAAAAGAAAATTAAAAAATAAATTTCTATTGATATACACTATATACACTTATGAAATGTGTTCAAAACTTTGAAAATAAAAAAAAATATTTCAAATGGTAAACTATATACATTTATGACATGTGTTGAAAAGTTTGAAAAATAAAATGAAAAGACATATTTCTAATGATATACTACCGGTAGATACATTTATGAGATATGTTCAAAAGTTTCAAAATCAAAAATTCTAATGATAAACTAGATACATTTATGAAATGTGTGGAAAAGTTTCAAAATCAAAAAAATAAATTTCTAATGATAAAAACTAGATACATTTATGAAATGTGTTGAAAAATTTCAAAAAGAAAATCAAAAAATAAATTTCATTTGATAAACTATATTCACTTATGAAATGTGTTGAAAAGTTTGAAAAAGAAAATGAAAAAATATATTTCTAGTGATAATCTACCGGTAGATACATTTATGAGATGTGTTGAAAAGATTGAAAAAGAAAATTAAAAAATATATTTCTAATGATAAACTACCGGTAGATACATTTATGACGTGTTGAAAAATTTCAAAAAGAAAATCAAAAAATAAATTTCTATTGATAAACTAGATACATTGCTGAAATGTGTTGAATAGTTTCAAAATCAAAGAAATATTTTCTAATGATAAATTAGATACATTTATGAAATGTGTTGAAAAGTTTGAACAAGAAAACAAAAATATTTATAATGATAAACTATATACATTTATGAAATGTATTGAAAAGTTTTAAAAAGAAAATGAAAAGATATATTTCTAGTGATAATCTACCGGTAGATACATTTATGAGATGTGTTGAAAAGATTGAAAAAGAAAATTAAAAAATATATTTCTAATGATAAACTACCGGTAGATACATTTATGACGTGTTGAAAAATTTCAAAAAGAAAATCAAAAAATAAATTTCTATTGATAAACTATATACACTTATGAAATGTGTTGAAAAGTTTGAAAATCAAAAAAAATATTTATAATGATAAACAATATACATTTATGAAATGTGTTGAAAAGTTTGAAAAAGAAAATTAAAAGATATATTTCCAGTTATAATCTACCGGTAGATACATTTATGAGATGTGTTGAAAAGTTTGAAATTTATAAAAAATTATATTTCTAATGATAAACTAGATACATTTATGAAATGTGTTGAAAAGTTTGAAAAAGAAAATCAATAATAAATTTCTATTGATACACTATATATACTTATGAAATCTGTTGAAAAGTTTGAAAATCAAAAAATATATTTCTAATGATAAACTACCGGTAGATACATTTATGAGATGTGTTGAAAAGTTTGAAATTTAAAAAAATATATTTCTAATGATAAACTAGATACATTTATGAAATGTGTTTAAAATTTGGAAAAGAAAATCAAAAAATATATTTCTAGTGATAAACTATATTCATTTATGAAATGTGTTGAAAAGTTTGAACAAGAACATAAGAAATAAATATTTCTAATAATTTGACAATCAATTTATGTGTTGAAACGTTTGAAAAAGAAAATCAAAATATATATTTCTAGTGATACTCTACCGGTAGATGCATTTATGAGATGTGTTGAACAGTTTGAAAATCAAAAAAATATATTTCTAATGATAAACTAGATACATTTATGAGATGTGTTGAAAAGTTTGAAAAAGAAAATAAAAGATATATTTCTAATCATAAGCTAGATACATTTATGAAATGTGTTGAAAAGTTTGGAAATGAAATTCAAAAAATATATTTCTAGTGATAAACTAGATACATTTATGAAATGTGTTTAAAAGTTTGGAAAAGAAAATAAAAAAATAAATTTCTATTGATCAACTATATACACTTATGAAATGTGTTGAAAAGTTTGGAAAAGAAAATCAAAAAATATATTTCTAATAATTTGACAATCAATTTATGAAATGTGTTGTAACATTTGAAAAAGAAAATAAAAAAATATATTTCTAGTGATACTCTACTGGTAGATACATTTATGAGATGTGTTGAAATGTTTGAAAAAGAAAATAAAAAAATATATTTCAAATGATAAACTAGATACATTGCTGAAATGTGTTGAAAAGTTTCAAAATCAAAGAAATCTTTTTCTAATGATAAATTAGATACATTTATGAAATGTGTTGATAAGTTTGAAAAATAAAATGGAAAGATATATTTCTAGTGATAATCTACCGGTAGATACATTTATGAGATGTGTTGAAAAGTTTGAAAAAAGAAAATCAAAAAATATATTTCTAGTGATACTCTACCGGTAGATACATTTATGAGATGTGTTGAACAGTTTGAAAAATCAAAAACATATATTTCTAATGATAAAAACTAGATACATTTATGAAATGTGTTGAAAAATTTATAAAAGAAAAAAAAAATTTCTATTGATAAACTATATACACTTATGAAATGTGTTCAAAACATTAAAAAAAAAAATTTTATAATGATAAACTATATACATTTATGAAATGTATTGAAAAGTTTGAAAAAGAAAATGAAATGATATATTTCTAGTGATAATCTACCGGTAGATACATTTATGAGATGTGTTCAAAAGTTTGAAAATCAAAACAAAAAAAATTTCTAATGATAAACTAGATACATTTATGAAATGTGTGGAAAAGTTTCAAAATCAAAAACATAAATTTCTAATGATAAAAACTAGATACATTTATGAAATGTGTTGAAAAATTTCAAAAAGAAAATAAAAATATTTATAATGATAAACTATATACATTTATGAAAAGTTTGAAAAAGAAAATGAAAAGATATATTTCTAGTGATAATCTACCGGTAGATACATTTATGAGATGTGTTGAAAAGTTTGATAAAGAAAATCAAAAAATATATTTCTAGTGATACTCTACTGGTAGATACATTTATGAGATGTGTTGAAAAGTTTGAAAAAGAAAATAAAAAAATATATTTCTAATAATTTGACAATCAATTTATGAGATGTGCTGAAACGTTTGAAAAAGAAAAGAACAAAATTTATTTATTTTGATACTCTACTGGTAGATACATTTATGAGATGTGTTGAAAAGTTTGAAAAAGAAAATAAAAAAATATATTTCTAATGATAAACTAGATACATTGCTGAAATGTGTTGAAAAGTTTCAAAATCAAAAAAATATATTTCTAGTGATAAACTAGATACATTTATGAAATGTGTTGAAAAATTTGAACAAGAAAATAAGAAAAAAAATATTTCTAATAATAACTATATACATTTATGAAAAGTTTGAAAAAGAAAATGAAAAGATATATTTCTAGTGATAATCTACCGGTAGATACATTTATGAGAAGTGTTGAAAAGTTTGAAAAAGAAAATCAAAAAATATATTTCTAGTGATACTCTACCGGTAGATACATTTATAAGATGTGTTGAACAGTTTGAAAATAAAACAAATATATTTCTATTCATAAACTAGATACATTTATGAGATGTGTTGAAAAGTTGTTTAAAAAATCAAAAAATATATTTCTAATTATAAAAACTAGATACATTTATGACATGTGTTGAAATTTTTCAAAAAGAAAATTAAAAAATAAATTTCTATTGATATACACTATATACACTTATGAAATGTGTTCAAAACTTTGAAAATAAAAAAAAATATTTATAATGGTAAACTATATACATTTATGACATGTATTAAAAAGTTTGAAAACAAAAATGAAAAGATATATTTCTAGTGATACTCTACTGGTAGATAACATTTATGAGATGTGTTGAAAAGTTTGAAAAAGAAAATAAAAAAATATATTTCTAATGATAAACTATATACATTTATGAAATGTGTTGAAAATTTGGAAAAGAAAAGAAAAAAATATATTTCTAATGATAAACTATATTCATTTATGAAATGTGTTGAAAAATTTGAACAAGAAAATAAGAAAAAAATATTTCTATTGATAAACTATATACATTTATGAAAAGTTTGAAAAAGAAAATGAAAAGATATATTTCTAGTGATAATCTACTGGTAGATACATTTATGAGATGTGTTGAAAAGTTTGAAAAAGAAAATCAAAAAACATATTTCTAATAATTTGACAATCAATTTATGTGTTGAAACGTTTGAAAAAGAAAATAAAAATATATATTTCTAGTGATACTCTACTGGTAGATACATTCATGAGATGTGTTGAAAAGTTTGAAAAAGAAAATAAAAAAATATATTTCAAATGATAAACTATATACATTTATGAAATGTGTTGAAAAGTTTGAAAAATAAAATGAAAAGACATATTTCTAATGATAAACTACCGGTAGATACATTTATGAGATATGTTCAAAAGTTTCAAAATCAAAAATTCTAATGATAAACTAGATACATTTATGAAATGTGTGGAAAAGTTTCAAAATCAAAAAAATAAATTTCTAATGATAAAAACTAGATACATTTATGAAATGTGTGGAAAAATTTCAAAAAGAAAATCAAAAAATAAATTTCATTTGATAAACTATATTCACTTATGAAATGTGTTGAAAAGTTTGAAAAAGAAAATGAAAAGATATATTTCTAGTGATACTCTACTGGTAGATACATTTATGAGATGTGTTGAAAAGTTTGAAAGAGAAAATAAAAAAATATATTTCTAATAATTTGACAATCAATTTATGAGATGTGCTGAAACGTTTGAAAAAAAAAAGAACAAAATTTATTTATTTTGATACTCTACTGGTAGATACATTTATGAGATGTGTTGAAAAGTTTGAAAAAGAAAATAAAAAAATATATTTCTAATGATAAACTAGATACATTGCTGAAATGTGTTGAAAAGTTTCAAAATCAAAAAAATATATTTCTAGTGATAAACTAGATACATTTATGAAATGTGTTGAAAAGTTTGCAAATGAAAATCAAAAAATATATTTCTAATGATAAACTATATTCATTTATGAAATGTGTTGAAAAGTTTGAACAAGAAAATAAGGAAAAAAATATTTCTAATAATAACTATATACATTTATGAAAAGTTTGAAAAAGAAAATGAAAAGATATATTTCTAGTGATAATCTACCGGTAGATACATTTATGAGAAGTGTTGAAAAGTTTGAAAAAGAAAATCAAAAAATATATTTCTAGTGATACTCTACCGGTAGATACATTTATAAGATGTGTTGAACAGTTTGAAAATAAAACAAATATATTTCTATTCATAAACTAGATACATTTATGAGATGTGTTGAAAAGTTGTTTAAAAATCAAAAAATATATTTCTAATTATAAAAACTAGATACATTTATGACATGTGTTGAAATTTTTCAAAAAGAAAATTAAAAAATAAATTTCTATTGATATACACTATATACACTTATGAAATGTGTTCAAAACTTTGAAAATAAAAAAAAATATTTATAATGGTAAACTATATACATTTATGAAATGTATTAAAAAGTTTGAAAAAGAAAATGAAAAGATATATTTCTAGTGATACTCTACTGGTAGATAACATTTATGAGATGTGTTGAAAAGTTTGAAAAAGAAAATAAAAAAATATATTTCTAATGATAAACTATATACATTTATGAAATGTGTTGAAAATTTGGAAAAGAAAAGAAAAAAATATATTTCTAATGATAAACTATATTCATTTATGAAATGTGTTGAAAAATTTGAACAAGAAAATAAGAAAAAAATATTTCTATTGATAAACTATATACATTTATGAAAAGTTTGAAAAAGAAAATGAAAAGATATATTTCTAATAATTTGACAATCAATTTATGTGTTGAAACGTTTGAAAAAGAAAATAAAAATATATATTTCTAGTGATACTCTACTGGTAGATACATTCATGAGATGTGTTGAAAAGTTTGAAAAAGAAAATAAAAAAATATATTTCAAATGATAAACTATATACATTTATGAAATGTGTTGAAAAGTTTGAAAAATAAAATGAAAAGACATATTTCTAATGATAAACTACCGGTAGATACATTTATGAGATATGTTCAAAAGTTTCAAAATCAAAAATTCTAATGATAAACTAGATACATTTATGAAATGTGTGGAAAAGTTTCAAAATCAAAAAAATAAATTTCTAATGATAAAAACTAGATACATTTATGAAATGTGTTGAAAAATTTCAAAAAGAAAATCAAAAAATAAATTTCATTTGATAAACTATATTCACTTATGAAATGTGTTGAAAAGTTTGAAAAAGAAAATGAAAAGATATATTTCTAGTGATAATCTACCGGTAGATACATTTATGAGATGTGTTGAAAAGTTTGAAAAAGACAATCAAAAAATATATTTCTAATGATAAACTAGATACATTGCTGAAATGTGTTGAAAAGTTTCAAAATCAAAGAAATATATTTCTAATGATAAATTAGATACATTTATGAAATGTGTTGAAAAGTTTGAACAAGAAAATAAAAATATTTATAATGATAAACTATATACATTTATGAAATGTATTGAAAAGTTTTAAAAAGAAAATGAAAAAATATATTTCTAATGATAAACTACCGGTAGATACATTTATGACATGTGTTGAAAAATTTCAAAAAGAAAATCAAAAAATAAATTTCTATTGATAAACTATATACACTTATGAAATGTGTTGAAAAGTTTGAAAATCAAAAAAAATATTTATAATGATAAACAATATACATTTATGAAATGTGTTGAAAAGTTTGAAAAAGAAAATTAAAAGATATATTTCCAGTGATAATCTACCGGTAGATACATTTATGAAATGTGTTGAAAAGTTTGAAATTTATAAAAAATTATATTTCTAATGATAAACTAGATACATTTATGAAATGTGTTGAAAAGTTTGAAAAAGAAAATCAAAAATAAATTTCTATTGATACACTATATATACTTATGAAATCTGTTGAAAAGTTTAAAAATCAAAAAATATATTTCTAATGATAAACTACCGGTAGATACATTTATGAGATGTGTTGAAAAGTTTGAAATTTAAAAAAAAATATTTCTAATGATAAACTAGATACATTTATGAAATTTGTTTAAAACTTTGAAAATAAAAAAAAATATTTATAATGATAAACTATATACATTTATGAAATGTGTTGAAAATTTAGAAAAGAAAATTAAAAAATATATTTCTAATGATAAACTATATTCATTTATGAAATGTGTTGAAAAGTTTGAACAAGAAAATAAAAAAATATTTCTAATGATAAACTATATACATTTATGAGAAGTTTGAAAAAGAAAATGAAAAGATATATTTCTAATAATTTGACAATCAATTTATGTGTTGAAACGTTTGAAAAAGAAAATAAAAATATATATTTCTAGTGATACTCTACTGGTAGATACATTCATGAGATGTGTTGAAAAGTTTGAAAAAGAAAATAAAAAAATATATTTCAAATGATAAACTATATACATTTATGAAATGTGTTGAAAAGTTTGAAAAATAAAATGAAAAGACATATTTCTAATAATAAACTACCGGTAGATACATTTATGAGATATGTTCAAAAGTTTCAAAATCAAAAATTCTAATGATAAACTAGATACATTTATGAAATGTGTGGAAAAGTTTCAAAATCAAAAAAATAAATTTCTAATGATAAAAACTAGATACATTTATGAAATGTGTTGAAAAATTTCAAAAAGAAAATCAAAAAATAAATTTCATTTGATAAACTATATTCACTTATGAAATGTGTTGAAAAGTTTGAAAAAGAAAATGAAAAGATATATTTCTAGTGATAATCTACCGGTAGATACATTTATGAGATGTGTTGAAAAGTTTGAAAAAGACAATCAAAAAATATATTTCTAATGATAAACTAGATACATTGCTGAAATGTGTTGAAAAGTTTCAAAATCAAAGAAATATATTTCTAATGATAAATTAGATACATTTATGAAATGTGTTGAAAAGTTTGAACAAGAAAATAAAAATATTTATAATGATAAACTATATACATTTATGAAATGTATTGAAAAGTTTTAAAAAGAAAATGAAAAAATATATTTCTAATGATAAACTATATACACTTATGAAATGTGTTGAAAAGTTTGAAAATCAAAAAAAATATTTATAATGATAAACAATATACATTTATGAAATGTGTTGAAAAGTTTGAAAAAGAAAATTAAAAGATATATTTCCAGTGATAATCTACCGGTAGATACATTTATGAGATGTGTTGAAAAGTTTGAAATTTATAAAAAAATATATTGCTAATGATAAACTAGATACATTTATGAAATGTGTTGAAAAGTTTGAAAAAGAAAATCAAAAATAAATTTCTATTGATACACTATATATACTTATGAAATCTGTTGAAAAGTTTAAAAATCAAAAAATATATTTCTAATGATAAACTACCGGTAGATACATTTATGAGATGTGTTGAAAAGTTTGAAATTTAAAAAAAAATATTTCTAATGATAAACTAGATACATTTATGAAATTTGTTTAAAATTTGGAAAAGAAAATCAAAAAATATATTTCTAGTGATAAACTATATTCATTTATGAAATGTGTTGAAAAGTTTGAACAAGAAAATAAAAAAATATTTCTAATGATAAACTATATACATTTATGAGAAGTTTGAAAAAGAAAATGAAAAGATATATTTCTAGTGATAATCTACCAGTAGATACATTTATGAGATGTGTTGAAAAGTTTGAAAAAGAAAATCAAAACATATATTTCTAGTGATAAACTAGATACATTTATGAAATCTGTTGATAAGTTTGAAAAAAAAATATATTTCTAATGATAAACTAGATACATTTATGAAATGTGTTGAAAAATTTGAAAAAGAAAATCAGAAAATAAATTTCTATTGATACACTATATATACTTATGAAATGTGCTGAAAAGTATGAAAATCAAAAAATATATTTCTAATGATAAACTACCGGTAGATACATTTATGAGATGTGTTGAAAAGTTTGAAATCTTGTCACTGTAATTCAAAATAGCGAATAGTACGGAGATTAAAACTTGCAACGATTCAATGGTTTTTGTATTTTCAAGATATGAGGTACTGTTAGAATTTAGATGTTGTGTTGGGGGGGGGGGGAGGATTAGACTCAGTGTTAGGACTAATTCTAACGCAAACCCCCTTTCTGATTTAATCAATTCAAGTTGGTAACTACATTGAAAGGGAGACAAATGATTTCTGCTTACTCTTTGTTTATGTATTACCTCTCTCACCGAAGATGGATGTATCTGGCCATTGGTGCAAATAAAATGGTGACACAACGCATTTCCATTCTCTGAACTGGAAATCTAGTAGGACTATGGTCCTGCTACAAAGAAGATACAACGAGAGTTTTAGAATGAACGCTGAAGAAGAAGTATTACCTCCCATGCGAATATTTGAGCGACAATTATTGGGCAGGTTTTACCTATATAAATATGCCAAGACAATAAATGGGGGAGTATTAAATTGGAGGGCTGTATGAGTGGAAACATGATTGGGTTTGAATGCAGGGTATTATTTTGTGTCGGATAATGAATTTAATTGTCACAATAGAAGTTAAATGTCATAGTATGACACTGTGCGCATTTCCCGTTTGTAAGTACTCTTCGTGACTGCAACAATTGTACTGCGTCTTTGTTAGTCAAAGGCAAATTCAACATACATACGGCAGCCATTTTACTAAAGATATGTAGTGGAAGAGTGACGTAACAGAAGTGTGAATGGCATTACCAAGTTCTAAAAAATACGACAGGAGCGCATTTTTAAAAAAAAGTGTAAGCAGGAAATGCTAGATGGACACTTGATCCTGTATTGTTCCATTTTTGCTTATAAATTGTTACTTATTGTAAATTGTTACTTATTATAAATTGTTACTTATAAATTTAGCGTATTATAAGTTGTTAATTATTGTAAATTGTTACTTGTAATTTTTTTTAAAATTATAAATTATCGTTTAGAGAACAGTGGAAACAGCATTTTTCTCCACGGGACCTAGTTGGCCTATCAGCGGAGCCTTACCTTCTATATCCAACACATTACACTGGAGAACCATATTACATATCCGACACTGAAGATTCAATCATCATTGACAATGGTCATGCTCGTAAAGGTGCTGCAGACAGTGAACTGATGGTAGACACAAACATAGCAAGACCTGATGAGACAGAAACACAGATTGACTGTGTTATAAAGCTGGAAGGGCCAGTTGTCAAGGATGAGTTTTAATCAAGTATGGGAATAATTAATTAATCACTGTGTAATTATGAGAATAGGCATATAGATGAACTCTATTACTAAGCTGGAACTTAGCTCGCTAAATTAGATATGGGTTTTGTAGCAAGACAGTTAGATCTCCTTACCTACAAGTAATCAATCAAGTGCCATGCCAATTGGTGTAGGTAATCATGCTTCTCCACAACTTTCTGCCTCTTGTGTTGTTAAGTAATTCAATTGATGACTTCATTTTGTACCACACTGACAACCCATCCAGAAATTTATCTCTTTGTCTTCCTCTGTCTCTTCTCCCCTTGATCTTTCCAGTTGTTATTAAATGTTGAAGTTTTACTTTTCTCATCGCACGTCTAAGACCATCGGAAAACACATATGAAGTAGCAACAAAAATAATGTTTTAATTTTGGGACCGCCACAACATGAAGAACTATTAAAGGGTTGGGGGATTAGAAAGGCTGAAGGATAGAGGGATTACACTGCATGGAGTTTATTATCTGAATCCTGTATTATTTGTGTGTTTTATTTTCTGTGTTTTTTTATCATTAACTATTTAAAATAGATTTATGTTTTCTGTAATATTGTTGATTTTTCTCTTGTTGTTCCAGCTGACCATTTATATTTCTTATTGTGACGTAATGTAGTTGAGTACAACTACATTAGCTGTCTAGTTTACAGAAAAGCTGCAATATGTATGCATTTTGGCCCAGTACATTTATTTTTATGTCGCAATATTGTTGATATAGACATGCTATTTGCATCTCGAGCATTCTTCTGCAATCAATTATTATACATCCAGTTTGATATTGTTCATGGATGATAATGATGACATAATCCCTTTAGCCGTGAACAGGTAGCTCTTTACACATGGTGATGATGAAATAATCCCTTTAGCTGTGAACAGGTAGCTCTTGACACATGATGATGATGCATCCCGTTATCTGTGAGCAGGTAGCTCTTGACACATGATGATGATGCATCCCGTTATCTGTGAGAAGGTAGCTCTTGACACAAGATGATGATGCATCCCATTACCTGTGAGCAGGTAGCTCTTGACACATGATGATGATGCATCCTGTTACCTGTGAGCAGGTAGCTCTTGAAAGTCCATAGCCTTTTTTGACATAAGCACAGGTTCTTCTCAGTTGTGTAACTGAGGTGCCTGCCAGACTCACGTAAGGTTGTCTCAAAGGTATGGATGGTTAGGGGGAGTTTATAGATGCATATGTTTTGTCCCCAAAGGGAGGCATTCCACTGTGGCAGTATCTTAGGATTATCACATCCTGCTAGGAGCACACACATCTGAGCCAACAATCTCATCATTCTTCTGTCAGATTTGTTGACACATCTGCAGTGATGCACATCAAGTATTCCTCTGCCACAACTGGACAATGGTGCAATGTCTGCTGGTCGGTAGCTCTTCAGCATCCATGATCTAAGATTATTTGATAGAAAACAAAAGTAAGAAAATGAAACAAGATTATATTTTTTCACTCGTGACAGATTTTCAAAATAACCCCCCCCCCCCCCCAACTTTCCTTAGTAACCTATTACAACATTCCTGGAAAGAAGACGGTATCCTTATTCTTTGTACCCGGAACCAGCAGTCCAGGCCCAAGTTACTATATGGGTGATTGGTCCTGTATAGAATAGTTTGTTTTAGGTTGCCATGAGTCTCCCACAGTTTGTTCTGTAGAGATATTCCTGTGGACCAGGATATTGCTCTGTCAACAAATTCTCTGGGGCAATACTGTAGTATATATTCTGGGTAGGTGTTGTTATTCTGCACATGTTGGTTGCAGAGTCGCTAATACCGATTCGGGGTAAGTGTGCTTTTAGATGGCAATGTTCCATTCTCAGTCGAAATACCCTGACTTGTTCCTGTCAGTTGAATTTGTTCATGCTGTCTTGCTCAGGGATGTAGTTTCCATTTAGTTCTCTCCACTAAAGTCTCATAGATTATTTTAGCGGAGAAGCTACTTCCCTGAAATTTTGAAGTACGTGGGATTGAGGGAGATTATCTGCCATTTTTGACAATTCGTCTTTGCTTTCAGGCATTCATTTAGCATCTAATTATTCTTTATATTTGTACAATATCTTTACTTTTTCTAAATACTCTATTTAGCTGAAAGGGAAAATAGCTGTGTTTGAATTTCTAAACCACCACCCCATACTTCCTTATTTACAGATCTGGTGCTATGCCATTATTGGAGCTAGTTTTCAAGTAGTAATGTTAAAGTTAACCATAGTATTTGTTAAATGCCGTAGGGGTGTAAGATGTTAATAACCTCGCATTTCAGTGGCTCTGCTATATGAGGGTGGTAGCCATCTCCTCTCCCTCGCAGTCTTTACTTCCTGGATTAATCCGGTACCCAATTAAGGCTGGGTTGACCCTGGAGCCTTTGTGATCTGAAAAATGTTTCTGCCTCAAACTGGGGAATGAAACCAAGACCACTCATATGTGAAACCAGCCCGCTATCCACTGCCCTACCCAGCTCCCTGTATTTTTCAAGTACATGTTTTATCCGAAGATTAAGATTGTGAACTTCATCACGTTTTATCCTAAGGTTAAGATTGTGAACTTCAGCCCATGTTTTATCTTAGGGTTAATTTGCTTCTCACTTATATTGTTGACTGGAATTTCTCTGTGTAATGTTGTTCTGTTAGTTTGCAGTACAGCTGAAATATTTGTACTTTCAACTTGGCATATCCATTTTTCTGCATGTCCCCAATATATATCATTGTCTTCCTCTCACTGGTGTGTTGCCAGGGCACGAAAGGGGAGCAAAGACAACACTTACCTGCCATGTAGTAAGTGGCAACTAAGGAGGTTTGTGGGTGTTATTGACATTTCCAAACCATAGGTCATTGTGACTCTTCTTCTTCAGCGTCCATTCTCAAACTTCTGCTGAATCTCTCTTGTAGCAAGACAATGGTACTACTAGATTTCCAGCAGGACGTAATCCAGAGAAAGGAAATTCATTGTGTCCCCATTTTATTTGCATCAGTGGCCCGACTCAAAAGTAAATCAACCATGCTCAATCTGGATCTTTCAGGTCGAAAGGTACAGATATTGCAGTCATGCTGTAAGCCAAAACAACAGAATCTATTCTCCAGACTACTTCTAGATAACCATCAGGAGTTTTGGGGACATTCATTCTCAAACTCTCACTTTATCTCTTGTTTAGCAGAACACTGGTCTTACTAGATTTCCAGCAGGATGTAATCTAGAGAACACAAATACATTGTGTCGCAATTGTATTTGTGCCAATACATCCGACTTCGGCGTTAGTAACTAATACATTCATTATTTTTACTACTTTGACTGAACAGTAAATGTCTGTAACTGTATTGATAGTATAGTAAGCAAAGGGTGTGATTTTTCTACACTCGTCCGAATGATTGAGGACAGGTGTATGGAGGGCTTTGAAGGGCTTTTTGTGATAGGGGTGTTGGGAGAGCTTTTTGTGATACGGTGTTAGGAGGACTTTTTATGATTGGGTGTTAGGAGGGATTTTTGTAATAGGGTTTTTGGTCTGCTTTTTTTTCTAACATCGCCAGAGTGGAATCCCTACAACCCTGATAGGTTATGGGTCATTATTATTATACGCCAGATGTACGAAAGAGCTGGTTCTCATACTTGTTGTCATAGCCACAGACACACCACAGAGTTTTAGAATGAATGCAGATGAAGAACTTTACATCAGCGATGTTGTCATTTGTTTTTGTATTATAAATATGTTTTTTCACTTAATGATTTTTCATATTATGTGATACTAATTGGTGCTAATTAGTCATGTACAGAGCTGCAGATTATGTAATATATTTTTACAAACATATATTTTGATATTAATTGGTGCTATTTAGTCGTGTACAGAGCTGCAGACTAAACAATATATTCATATTTGATATATCAACATTGTAATCATTTAAATATATTTGTACTTCACTAATGAAGATAGAAATCTTTTGAGCAACATCAAATATTTTTTTATTGTAGGAGTGTACAAACAATTCATTATGATTTTTGGAGCTTTCCCTGAATGCGTGCCTACCAAAATATTTGTATTATTTCTCTTGGTTATGTTTGTCAGATAATGGGTATTTATTAGCCCAAATGCTAACCCTAACTCATACAACTCTCCTAACCACACATATGATCATCTTAAATAAATAAATATTTAAGTTAATAAACATAGATAAACAAATTTATAAACATAATCAGGGAAATAATCAAAATACAATTTTATTGGGTGGGCACGCATTCGGGGACAGATCCTGATTGTTTCTAAAATAAATCCTCAATGTTTCATCTTCAGCATTTTTTTAATCAAACTTCCACTGGATCTCTCTTGTAGTAGGAAAATGGATGGTCCTAGATTTTATCTCTCTTGTAGTAGGAAAATGGATGGTCCTAGATTTTATCTCTCTTGTAGCAGGACAATGGATGGTCCTAGATTTTATCTCTCTTGTAGCAGGACAATGGATGGTCTTAGATTTTATCTCTCTTGTTGCAGGACAATGGATGGTCTTAGATTTTATCTCTCTTGTTGCAGGACAATGGATGGTCCTAGATTTTATATCTCTTGTAGCAGGACAATGGATGGTCCTAGATTTTATCTTTCTTGTGGCAGGACAATGGATGGTCCTAGATTTTATCTCTCTTGTAGCAGGACAATGGATGGTCTTAGATTTTATCTCTCTTGTTGCAGGACAATGGATGGTCTTAGATTTTATCTCTCTTGTTGCAGGACAATGGATGGTCCTAGATTTTATCTCTCTTGTAGCAGGACAATGGATGGTCCTAGATTTTATCTCTCTTGTAGCAGGACAATGGATGGTCCTAGATTTTATCTCTCTTGTTGCAGGACAATGGATGGTCTTAGATTTTATCTCTCTTGTTGCAGGACAATGGATGGTCCTAGATTTTATCTCTCTTGTAGCAGGACAATGGATGGTCCTAGATTTTATCTTTCTAGTGGCAGGACAATGGATGGTCCTATATTTTATCTCTCTTGTAGCAGGACATTGGATGGTCTTAGATTTTATCTCTCTTGTAGCAGGACAATGGATGGTCCTAGATTTTATCTCTCTTGTAGCAGGACAATGGTCCTAGATTTTATCTCTCTTGTAGCAGGACAATGGTCCTAGATTTTCAACAGGATGTAGTCTAGAGAATGGAAATGCATTGTGCCGGTGTTTTATTTGTACCAATGGCCCAACACATTTGTCTCAGTGCTCTATATTATATTATCCATGTACTAAGGGAAATTTTCAGCACATTGTGTGGTTTCCTGATGATTAATCTCTACAAATTTTGCTGTGTCAAATATTTGCTTTATAACAGTAATTAACAGACTGCCAATCTACATACTTTGAAAGTTTATGAATGACCAGTGTTGCCGTGTGATTCGTATCCAACCTTCTTCCAACCTCTTGGATATCACAGGGATCTCTTCCCTGCACATGATAGTACTGGTGGTAATGACAGAACAGTTCGACGTGCTTAAAACGTGTCGAGTCTGTGAATGATCTTTATGAAGGGAAATTGAAGTGTAAAATAATGACTTTGTAACAGGACTTTAAAAAAAGTCCCACCAAAGATGGATGTGTCGAGCCATTGCGGAAAAATAACAGCGACATAATTTATTTCCATTTTCTGGACTACACCCTGCTGGAAATATAAGACTATTGTCCTGCTACAAGAGAGAACCAGCGGGAGTTTGAGAATGAACGCTGAAGAGGATGAAGTAAAGAATGTGTACATGCATTGAGAGATTATAAATGGCTGATGCTGCTGTGAGTCATTGATATCTCTAGTTTCTTCCAACCTCTTGGGTAGGATATCTCATGGATATACTTCTTCGGACATGATAAGCTCTTCCATCCTCTTGGGTATCTCATGGATATATTTCCCCAGACATGATAAGCTTATCCATCCCCCCTGGGTATCTCATGGATACACTTCCTCGGTCGTGAGGGCATTTGATGGCTGGTCACATTCTATAAAAAGTCATATTGGCTCAGAAGTCATACTGAAGTGGGATGAAAATATCAGATATCACAGCTAAGATATACATTTTGACAATTTATTCCATTATCCGGAGTGTACCCTGGTGATCTTCAAATGAAACATTTGAATATAGCTTCTATTTTGAGCAAATATTTTCTCTGTTTAGAATAAAACATTTGAATATAGCTGATATTTTGAGCAAATATTTTCTCTGTTTCGAATATTATGTTTATACTTTATTAAAAAAGTTTTCTAATAACATTTGTTATTTGTTTTTCAACTGTGTGTTGCTCGGGGCCTGAAATAGCAGCACAGAATAGAAACACTGTTTACCATTCCATGCGGGATGTAAGAGGCTGTTATGGAGGTTATGGGGTGAAGTTGACTGTCTCATCCCATATAGGGTCAAAGTGATCCAAGCCATGCTGAGGTCAGATGTCGCAGACCGAAAGGAGCATATATCCATTCTCTAGGCTACATTCTGCTAATCTGCAGGAGTTTGAGAAAAATGCAGAAGAAGTACTTGCTTATATCATTTTATTGGCAGGCAATGCAGCAATAGACAGCACAATACTGAGAAGAGATGAAGCAGACTTGATCAAGGCAGTAATAAATTCATTTCAAGATGAAGATGATGTCAATGAGGCTGAGAACGTACACATACAGAGAATGTCAGTAATGGAAGTATCTAGAGGGGAGGGAAGGAAAAGTAAATTTTTTGGAAAGTCCCAAAGGTCACACAAGCAAGACCTGACTGGGACTCTGAGTCTACATACACTGGGATGGCTGCTGGAACGGAGAGTGGAGCACTTATGGAAGTGCCCCACGTGCTGTGATGCTAGATTCTAATCAAGAATCTGGAGACTGCCTTTTTGTATGCCTCATATATGTTTGTTTTTGTTGACTCATTTATTTTTGTAATCCATTGTTTGCAAAGGTTTGCCCCTGGTTTGTATCCATCTTGTCGGTATAGTAATTTTTGAGGGGGCCCTGTCTGATGGTAGTCTGGAAGCATGTGAGAACCTCTTAATCTATTGTCTTCTGGTGTAATCGTGAATTGGCATTGTGTTTGTTACTGATGTTGTCATTTCTGATTCTGTAGTTTATTATTACTGTGAGAATTTCACACGGCACAGAAGTACAGACAAACATCATGATAAATGGGCCTAAATTTGAGGACGTGAATATTTTCAGATACCTCGGATCCTGCGTATGCAGCGACGGAAAACGCAAAACAAACTTAATGATATGCCCCTAAGGCTGGAGAAATATAACTGATATGTCAAGGTTAACTTTAATTTGGAAAAGATAAATCAGTGTTAGTGTGAAAATCTAACATTGAATCTGACTTATGTTGTTTATTGTGTTGTGTTGGTGTGAAAGCTGAACACTCACTGCAGTCATGGAGAGAAGATACAGACCTTCGAATACAAATGTTACAGACAAATTCTGCACATCTCCTATAGAGAGCATGAGACAAATATGTCAATCAATCAAGTGCCATGCCAAATGGTATAGGCGATCATGTTTCTCCACGACTCTATCTCTCTTGTGTTGTCAATGAGCTCGGTTTGTGAAATTTTACCGTTCCACAATACTAGTCCATCTAGCGACAAATGTGTACATTAGAAATAAAATAGATTCATACAAGAATCATTACTTTCAATAGTAAAGCAACAAATATACCTACTTGCATGGTTTATAGGTCTGTTGCTTAGGTGGAGGTGGGTGGTGGGAGGTGGGTGTTCAACTCCCCTCTTCCACCCTTAGGAAATCATGTTTTTTATTTGCTAGGAATTTAGCCAAAAGTTGGGTGAAATCCCTACATTAACGATTTTTCACAAAAAATTCATCAGCTTTCTCATTTAAAAAATCAACTTTCTCATCAAAAAAGTCATCAGCTTTCTCATAAAAAAGTCATCAGTTTTTTTCATCAACAAAGTCATCAGCTTTCTCATCAAAAAATCAACTTTCTCATCAAAAAAGTCATCAGCTTTCTCATCAAAAAAGTCATCAGCTTTCTCATTAAAAAAGTCATCAGCTTTCTCATTAAAAAATCAACTTTCTCATAAAAAATCATCAGCTTTCTCATAAAAAATCAACTTTCTCATCACAAACGTCATCAGTTTTTTCATCAAAAAAAGTCATCAGCTTTCTCATCAAAAAAATCATCAGCTTTCACATAAAAAAATTCATCAGCTTTCTCATCAAAAAAATCATCAGCTTTCTCATCAAAAAAGTCATCAGCTTTCTCATCAAAAAAGTCATCAGCTTTCTCATCAAAAAAGCCATCAGTTTTCTCATCAAAAAAGTCATCAGTTTTCTCATAAAAAAGCCATCAGCTTTCACATAAAAAAAGTCATCAGCTTTCTCATCAAAAAAGTCATCAGCTTTCTCATCAAAAAAGTAATCAGTTTTCTCATAAAAAAAAGTCATCAGTTTTCTCATAAAAAGGAAGGAATTACATTAAAAAATGTAATAATTTATTATTTTATAGGTAAATCCCCTTCCTCAATGAAAACTTGTCTGCGGCTCTGATGGTTTTTTTGGATCTGTGATGATATGATTATTCGTTATAAACTATACTACAGGGAACAGTCGAGGTTGGAAGAAGCAGACAAAGACTAAGAAAATCATGGACAGGCAGCATCAAGGGCTGGATAGGTCAAGATATTTTCACACTCATCTGCGTCGCTGAAGAAAGAATTTGCTGGAGAACTCTGGGTGTTGTTTCATCCCATGTGGTACTACTGTGAACCTGGCAGGTTATAGCAGTTTTACCCAACCTTTTCTTTAAACCTTTCCCCACCCTCAATCTTTCAAAAATTCTGATGCCACCCCCCAGTCCTACATTTTTTATAGGTCTATTCAAAAAATGACTTATTCCATAAATGAAACCTAATTATAACTTGTTCAGGACACAAGACTTGCGTTTTAGGAAGAAAACACTAGAAAATTATTAAAAGGAAAAAAAAACAGTTAAGTAGGCTAAATTTTCAAAACATATAATGGACAACTAAATCTCAAGAACAGAATTTTTTTAAAGTGTCCCCCAAACAATGAAATTCCCCCCCCCCCCCCTTTTCACCTTTGGGGCGTGTGCCACAACACCGGGTTATAGGCTTATAGTATGGTGTGATAGCACGGAGACGAACATGAGGTAAATGGGAACTGTCGCTGACCTTTCGTGCGAAGACGGTACCTCATCTGTAATGAATAGGCTATGGTAATGTTAAACTTCTGTCATGTTTACGGGGAAATGTCACTTTATAAAAAAAAAAAAAGAACGTGCCAACTCTGATTAAGAACCTCGAATAAATAGGTCAGACTTAGGCCTGTTCAATCAATCCTCTCATTTTATCCTCACGCTAACCCATAAAAACCCAACGACCGAGAAATACAGGAATACTCAAAAACGTATACACTGTAAACTAATAACGATGTACACAGGAGACACAGTCACGTGACATTTACAGTGTATGAATAAATGTCTCCTTAGTTGATGATTGGTCGATAAGGGATTACAACCTTTTGGTTAAGGTATGTTGACATCATGGACTTAGAATATCATGGCCTGTCAGAAAAACTAATGTGGAAGTGTTGAAAGAGTCAAATGCGAAACGGACCCTAATAAATAATATAAGAAAAAGACAATCTTCATATTTTTGGCCACTTCATGAGACAAGGAGGTTTGGAGAATATAGTCACAACAGGCAAGATTGAAGGCAACAGAGACAGATGGCTACAACGTGAAAATATATTAGACAGTTTGACAACATGGCACGGCAGGGAAACAACGACGAGCTTGATACATAATACTGGAGACAGGGAGATATGGAGAGCCATGGTCGCCTACGCCAGCCGGCATGGCACCTGATGATGATGTTGATATCGTCTTAGCGTAAATAGGCTTCAATTTCTAGCAAGTGTACTTGCGTTACAGCAAACACACACATCGTTAGGCTGCTTGTTGTTTAGTGAAGGCTCTACTGGCTTCGTGAACTGTTATTCCACGTGATCTGGTGGTAAAAGTCCATTCGAACCACAGATTGTGGATTATTTTGATCGTCTGTGTCTTACGTCATCTGTGTCATGAAAATGTTCGGAGATGAACTCCGTGAACACAGCATTCATTCACAGTCATATGTTTATCAATGAACTCTCTAGTGATTGCAAAGATAGTCTTGAAAAGATAATCCATTCTTCACCAAGATCGATGCCTTCTGGTGCACACATCTGTTCAAGATAGATGCCTTCTGGTGTAAACATCTTTTCAACTTCTTGTTTCATCTTCTGTATCCATTCTCAAGCTCCTGCAGATCAGCAGGATATAGTCCAGATAAACGTTGTGCCATAATTGACAGCTTAACTGACAAATCGAACTTCAGCATAGCCTCTAGGTCAATTTGACACTGTGGGGTGAGACAAGTGTTATAAATATGTTATAGGTCATATAAGTAGGGGGAGGGGGGAGTAATTCCCTTTAAAAAGTCATTCGTGTGTTTTCGTGTATCAGATCTTCATGTGATGTTCATTTTGTATAAATCTCTACGGGGTGGGGGGAGAGACTTTTTGCCCGCATTTTGGCCAAATTTCTAATGCTAAAAGGCATAGACCTATTCTGATTTGCTAAAGGACGGAAAATTGAATATCTCAACCCTACAGGCCTTTATGGGACAACAAACTCCACCTTAAATTCCTCTTAGTTGCTGCTTACGATATGCTTGACAGGTAACAGTTTAGCTCCCCATGCTCCCCTTTCAGACCCGCCAACCAAGGACGATTTCTATTGGAAATTAAGTTTATCTAACTATCACTACGTTCAGATTTTTGTTTACTAGAAACAGATTCTTGAAGAGATTCTTTCTTTTTAATTATATCAAAGAACATAGGTCAGCTGTGATGGAAATTTAATTTATTTATTGGATAATCTCCGTGACAGAAGACACATGGCAATCACATAATACTATGAATTAATTAATACTTCTACAGAAAATACCTTATGACCACTGATCTATGTATAAATAAATCAAAGTCTTCACGCTCTACCGCATTTAGGATTACCAAGCGTGTTTATTCACTTGAACAAAGCGAGACCAAGTGTGTTGATTTGAACACGTAACACATTTCTTGTATTTGTAAACTGTTATAGAAACTGGGACATAGGCAAAACAGGGCGAGATATAAGTCAGTGTTATAAAACCAAGACAATCTTGGTGAGACCTGGACACATCTTTGCACTCAATACATACAATTACAATACATACGTGCCATTAACATAAACAAATATATATTTCCGCAATTTTAGTAAGCAATGTATCAAGTCAAAATATTTTGAGTTTACATTTTTTTTAAACTCAGCTGACACAGGTGGATGTCGTTATATTGTGGAATTGCGTTATTGTTGAAAGTAAATTTTCTCTCAAAAATGAAGCGTTTTAAAACTGACAAATTGCAATCCCATTTTTTTTCTCGTGAATACTAAATTTATTTTCTTGTGTTAACGAAATTATAATTAGATCTTTTAAATTACGAATTAAGAACTATGGCCATAAAAACTGTAAGACTATATTATTACTTTTTATCTATATTGTTTATTCTTTCCAATAAATAACAGTATCAAAAATACGTTTAAGTGGTAACCGTGTAAATACAAATAATACTAAAATTTAGATAATTTCATGACAAAAAAGTCGAGTGAAGCACTTTCTAAGCAGCTCTCCTATACCCCCGTAATCCTCTTTCGAGGCGGTATGACATAGCAGGCGCCGACATTCGAAAGCCACTCGGACGCTAAGTATAGCTCACCACTTAGCTGAGCACGTTTATGCTGTTAACATTCCGTACGACCGAAAACTTCACCCCGGTGACTTCGTCCTGTCTTAACATGTCATATGGGGAGGAACCAGCCTAGATCCCAAGCGGTACTGTGACGAGCGAGCTGACTCGACACTGGCTGAACCTTGACCCCGCGGTGGAGTCTAAGACATGTGAACGGACTACTGACACTAGTTCCCATACAAAGTCAAGAGCCAACTTTTGTATTTAAGTTCCGCGGGGAACTTGAACCTTATACGGACATTATCCCTTAACATCCAAAAGCTTATGTGCCACACTTTTGTTCACCATGTCAACAGTTAGGGAAGAATGTCGTGCATATTGCTTTCAAAAAAACGTTTTTATAAATAGTAGAACGGGGAAGAGTTACACAAAATCACTCAAGATAAATGAGAGTTGTTTATTTAAATTATATTACCACATGATCAGATCAAAATATTTGTGTTCTTATGATTTATTAATACATTTGCACATATTAATACATTTCACATGTATTACATCCCCTTATCTGATAGTATCTGCGGGGTTATGACCCTTAATGAATAATGGAAATGTCCACTCTCTATAGCCCTGCTATCCTAGACAGAGCCTCAAAATATATTGCACAAAATTATTTTTCCATACAGAGCCTCAGTTTTTATCCTATTTTTGCATTGCAATCACGTTTTTATGTTTTTAAAACGTCAAGTTCCAAAAAGAGTCATGTTTTTATGTTGTGAGTTTAATTCAAGTACAATTAGTTTTCGCAAAAACAAAACACTTGACATTTGTTTGGACAATCATTCAATCATGACTATTACATTTTTGTTTGTAAACGTTTTATGAGATTGTCTTTTGCTAGGTCATATCGACTTACTGTACCGTGTCTCTCGTCAAATACAGTCACGTGAACTCATTCTTCTAAATGATTTTACTTGACGTTGATTTGTCATTGGCTGTCGACACAATGTATACAAAAGTGACCAATTAAAATCACTGTAATGGTTAAATAATGTGACTTCAGATGGATTATTTTCAAATAGTCCACACAACTAATTGAGAGACAAGATTATACAGTGTAGTAAACAATGTGTAATGGGGAATTTTTGATCGGTATATTCCGGTCATTTCTATTTGTACTGGTGTCTTTCAGCAGACATGGGTTACATGCGATCTGTTGCATTCTTTATCTTTATAATAACTAATGAAACCAGTATTCTGGTTTTCACACTTTTCTTTTATTAATATATGATATGCAAGTTGTTTGGGAAAATTAGCGGTATATTGCCCTGAATGATAGATGCACAAAATAACCACCATTTAACACGTATTGTGTTTAGGCAAGTGCCACCAACTCGTTCCGTCAAAAGCACTAGACAACACAAATTGTTTTTAAAAAGTCACACACCATTAGTGTTTTTTTAAATCTCGAGAGGGGAACAAATAATAGCAATACTGTTTGCTTTCCATGTATATTTTAAGAAACGACTAAGGAGGTTATATGGTGGAGTTGGCTGCCCCCTCCTATATAAGGTCAAAATGATACAGTGCCATTATAAAGTCGAATGTGTTAGGTCAAAAGCGAAGATCTCGCATCAATGTTGTGAACAATGACAAAACGCTAATTTGCAGGAGTTTGAGAACAAACGCAGACTCAATTATCCAGAGTGAGAACTAAGATGGAAAGCATCTATGTCTTGTTGACAAGATCTCAATTTTCTTTTTATGTCCTGTTACCAGGGTTGATCACATCATCCGTAATATCACTCCCTTAATAATCACTTGTGCTTGTGCTTCTTTCTCTCCCACTTTCATCATCCCTTGCCTCCCATTTCGTCATACGTGTGTTTCTATTCATTGTTAGTCAGCTATAGTTTGTCCTGATGATGGTTTCTTTTTCAAAACTTCGTATGTCTTTGCGTCTATTCGCTAGTATGTTGTGTGTATACATATTGACAACATTTGTATCTAAATCCGTTTTTCCTTATATTTCACTGTGTTGCCCCAGCCCTCGTATTTCCAGCCGATGTGTTGTTCCCGGCACTAGAGATTAATTCCAATAGACCAGAGAAAAAAGCTTGTCATCTTTCCTCAAGGATTATTACTATCGTATATCTTATGCGTCGCATAATTCTTTTCTCCTTCTTCCTCGTTTTCCAGCAGGTCAGATGCTGATATGGATTCCATCAAAGAACTGTTCTGTAGTTAGAAGCTCCAGTGCAGTAGTTAGTGCAGTAGAGCTTTCCGCCAGAATTGTTTCAGATAGCCATCGTTTCTCCCTTGTGATGTGATATAGTGGGCAGTTTTGTAAAAAGAATAGAAACATTCAAAAACTTATTTTTGTGTCGCAGATCTGGAAGAATCTGCGCCATAGTTTCATTTTTGGGTGAAATTACCCCCCTCCCTTCAAATATATAGCCCCAAACGTGGACCTAATTACATTTTGAGAACCACTGATCTGTATCTGCTTTATCTTTTTATGTGTACGTCCTCAAACTCCTGTATGTTATCAGGATGTAATCTGGAGAATGGAATGTGGTATGTCATGATTTACATCGTGGTTGCGATATCTGCGCCTTTCGATCTGACACACCCTATTCAGCATGATTTCTGGATAGCATGATCCTCTATTGAATAGGAGAGCCAAATCAACCCCCCCCCCCCAAAACAACCTTCTTAGTCACATTTTACGATGTGCATGGTAGACAACAATAACAGTACCATTAACTTTGCTTCTTTTTCCACACCACATTGGCAACACTGATCTAAACCACATTCACTGATCTAAACCACATATCACAGTACACACCACGCATTGTTTGTGTTTTGGTTTTTCTTACTAGTCCTAATGTTGACATCTTAAGAGCACTCTAACTTTCGTGAACTGTGTTCACGAGATAGAAATAGGGCTCTGTTTACTGGAAGAAAACTTGACTATTGTGTCTTAGATAGTCACACTGACTAAACATAATGCTTCATTAATAAAATATAATTTAGTCACAGTAAACAGAGAACTTCCCACTTTATAGAAAGTGGTTTTCACTTTATAGAAAGTGGTTTTACGTTTGCAATGAAGGGGGGATAATATGTACAGTTGTCAACATATTTGTTTTAATTAATTATTGTGTCAAAACAAAGTTGATAAATCTATTCCTGATGTACTTTCACTTTAAACTTGCATTTACCAATTAGTGTGTTCTTTTTTTTAAAATTGTATGCATCTGTCTAAAATATTTTTAAAAATTATTATGAAACTCTCACACTTAGGCTGACACATTAAGTGTTTCCTATATACAAAAACGAGAAATTTGGATGAGATCCCCTTGTTCTATCAATTTTTTTTTAAATCATAGGGTTACTGTTTCATTGTTACAGTTACTCTTACTGTAATTACTGTTACTCATTGGAGCACCTGCCATCTGATGTTAAAATGGTTCCAAGATACTTGACTTTATCCCCATGATTTAATGTTGAATCATAGATAGTATATATCTTCCTTCATTAGACAAAGGCGTTGGACTTACATCAGCCATGTTCTCAGAATGAACAGCCTAAAAATTCCCCAGCAGTCACTATATTGGGTGCCACCTAGAGTAAGAAGAGGGAGACCTATAGAAACTCTACGAAGAACCATTAATAGAGAAGGCATGTCAATGAACCTAAACAACACGCAACAATTGAAAGACCTGGCAACACAGACAGAAATGGAAAGCTATGGTTTCTGCCCTATGCGCCGCCTATGGCCCTGGAGGAACATAACATAACATAGATAGTAATGCTGTATTCTGGCGGTGTGTATTTCTTGAAACAGCCATTACTTCTAGTTTCTTCTTGTTTAGACTGAGAGCTTTGTTTTCACTTTTTTGTACTACCATGTCTAACAAACTTTAAATTTCTTTTTCTCCCCCTGCAATCAGACCTGTATCGTCAGCATATGTTAGATTATTCAGATTTTGTAACCTCTAGCTGCTATTTCTAGCATGCTTTCTAAGTTTCATATAATATCCTCTGTATACAGGAAGAAAAGATCTGGTTACATTACACATCCTTGTCTGATGCCCATCTCTATCTTTTGAAATTCTCCTACATTGCCGTCAACACTCGACACAGCTGTTTGTTTCCAATACATGTTTCTTACTATCTTTAGATCTTTTCCATCAACATAGCTGTCATCTTATGTTTATATACAGTCATATGTAGTAGAATTTATATGCGTATTCTTATACAACTTCTGATTTATGAAACAACAGAGAATGAACAACTTAAAAACAAACTCAATGAACTGCTTTTTTCTGACGATAAAAACATCATGTATG
The DNA here is from genome assembly GCA_034231615.1 of Meghimatium bilineatum. Classification (NCBI taxonomy): domain Eukaryota; kingdom Metazoa; phylum Mollusca; class Gastropoda; order Stylommatophora; family Philomycidae; genus Meghimatium; species Meghimatium bilineatum. The sequence goes on along the minus strand of CM067317.1, from coordinate 44,751,032 downwards.
ATGACGAAGAAAAACTGCAAACTCACATCAATTCACAGTCAAGAATATGCAATAAATACAACATGCGGATCAACCGACAAAAGGCAGAAACTATCTAAATAATGAGATCAACAGACAAAAAGCAGAAACTATGCAAATAACGATATTAACAGACAAAAAGCAGAAACTATGCAAATAACGAGATCAACAGAGCATTTAAACATTCAAATAGAGAACACAAAAATAATACAAGTCAAAGAGTTCAAGTACCTACGAAGTATCTTTACAGAAGACGGATGAGTCAATTGAGAGATAGAAACAAGATGTAAAAAAGGCAAATATTGTGATATACTAGATGTCACTTTTGCTATAACACCCAAAAAACAACACGGAAGTAAAGAAACACATAAGTAAGAGCATCGTTCTGCCAACACTATGCTACCAATGTCAGACTTGGCAACTAACACCTACACATAAGAGAAAGATCGAAACATGCGAAATGTCTAAGTAAGACTATTTGAGTCACCAGACTCGACAAGGTGCGCAATTAGAACATCAGACAGATACTAAGTATAACATAGTGCATCAAGTATATAGAGAAACAACCGATAAAATTGTTTGGACGTCTTATGAGGATGAACGGCCCCATTAGAGCGTATAACAAGATTTAACTAATGATAAAAAGCCAAGGGCAGACCAAGGAAAAGAAAGACAATATCAAGACCATCCTGAATAAACATGACTACACTACAACTATAGCAACATACTTGGCTCTGGAACACAGACTACATCTTCTATACAAACCTCTACCCTCAGCGGCAAGTGTGGACGTTACGACAATAGACAATTCTTATAAAAACGTCCGCATTAGTAATAATTACTGAAATTTAAACCCCCTCCCTCCATTGTCCAAACTATTTTATCTGTTGTTTCTATATATATTCTATGCATGGTGTTATATCTATTATCTTTCTGATGTTCTCATTGCGCATTTTGTTGAGTCTGGTGATTCCAATGACCTTCTTCAGACATTTCATTTTGCAAGTTTTGATCTTAAATACATCAAAAATCCTGTACACCATTCAACATAACTGCAGAATGTTCAGAGTGCTCAATAATTACATACTTGGGTTATACATTGTTCACTTTCTCCACCTTGGAATCACTAGACATTTGGGGTGCAAAGGGAACGCATTGCACTAGGCGGACCCAGGGTTAGCAGATAACAAAGACCCCAAATGTACCTCCTCGCGGTGCACCCTGGAAACAGAAATACAGCAGCTCGAGCTGATTCTGGCCAAATCATTTGGGGATCGTGTCCGAGAATGTGGAGGCAGCAGATGGAAAGAGATTTGACTGCATAAGAGACAGACAATATCTCCGACACCACCAGCATCACCACATATAGCGACACTGTCGACATACAGTGATGCTAGTCAGTCCAGTCCGAACTGCAAATAGAAAGTGAAAAGAACTGTGTGAACTGCAAATAGAAAGTGAAACGTTTCTAGGAAAGGAGAACTACAAGCTCCGTCAGCTCGAGGCGAGCTTCTAGTTACCTGTGCTCCTTACAGGCGGAGACCCAGACCCATTCATTGGCGTTCGGAAAAGCAAGAAGACATAACCCAACTCTAATGTCAAGCCTTCCTAAACCAGAAATATGATCGCGAAGAGAAAGGGTTCCGTACCCGATGGGCTTAGGCAAGAAAGGGACACCGATGGATGTCCTGGCCCAACTCTACTGTCAAGTTTTCCTATACCGGAAGTACACTTGCAGAAAGAAAAGGTTCCGTACCTGATGGGCTCAGGCACAAAAGAGGCAACGATTTAGCCCTGGCCAAACTCTACTGTCAGGTTTTCCTACACAAAACTACACTGGCAGAGAGAAAGGGTTCAGTACCTGATGGGCTCAGGCGATATTGGGATAAGGACGCTCAGCTCGAGAACGCCTTGCTCTCAAACGCGTGGTGTGAGACTCGAACTTGGACAAGGGGTACACGATGTCGATGAATGACACCTCGGCTAAGAAGGCGAAAGAGCCAGGGTCCAACTCTTCTGTTGAGTTCTTCCCCTTAAGGAGCCAGGCTCACAGATGAGAAACGGTTCAGTACCCGATGGGCACAGGCACAATACGTCCAATTACACGAGGCAAGTTCATAGACAGTGGAACACCTCGTACGAGTCAGACGAGAGCAAAAATCGTCTTGGCGAAGAGTCACCACATACACGCGTGCCTGGAGACAGATATGGAGGCTGTCACAGGCTAGGGTAGCCCACCCGAATTGTCAAGGCATGCCAAAATCGGATATGCTAGGCCTACACGGCGCATAACTGTGGCACAACGTAATCACGCTCCCAGCGGAAATCGCACGGATATTCATGCTGGTTACAATGGACGAACGCAAAACAAACAAACAAACAAACTAGACATTTATGGATCACATTTATGGATTTAGAATGTATTCATCTGACATTGGACTATTTAACAATCTCAAAAACATTAATCTATTGTTTCTTTTGAACCCTGTGCTCGCTTTTATTGCGGCGTTCTTTGCCAGAGAAACTTCTACCATTTATTCATTTTAACACAGGTAGGAGAGTTGTAAGGAATATCATTGTAACACATGTGGGAGAGTTGTAATGAATATAATTTTAACAGTGTGTTGTCTAGTATTATTATGTATAAGAGTTAGTCATGGTCGCTGTAAGTTATTGAGTAATGGATGATAAGTTTTGGTTTTCTGTAACGTGATGCACTGACAAATTATCACTTTCATTTATTCCAAAGACAGTAAGTGAGAAAAGGAAGCGTGGATGTTAGAGTGTGAGGTCTTTGGCATCATTTTTGTCCTTAGGTGGTATGCTAGTCATGTTAAGCACCTACGATTCAAAGTACACAGATTGAGTAAACTGTAGATTATAGGGACATCATATATATTGTTAGTTTCTTTGACATTCCTACAATACGAAAGTTATAAATATATTTCTGAATATATAGTATATTCACAGTTTACTGAAATAATCACCATTCTTCAGTTTTTCTTTTTTTAAAATAAAGAAAGTATCTTATGGCGAGGTATGCGCCTTTCAGCCACACAAAAAGGTATTGTTTCAGATTATCCAGTCACATTGATTCCAATATTAACATTGTGATGACAAAAACCTATTGAATATATAACTCGGTGGTTATGGTTTTGCAGCACTCCCTGAAATACATAATCTCGAATTCATGGTGGCTGGATTACCCAAGGGTGGCTCTATTATTATTTTATGGTTAAAAAAACTATTATATAACCAAATTGGTGCCCGTGTGTTGCCAGAGGACAGAAGGGGGGGGGGGTAAAGAATTGCAACATTATTACCCGCCAATTATGTTGTAAGAGGGTAGTAAGCAGGTCTTGGGCTTGCGTTGGTTGTTTCATCCCCAAAAAGGTCAAAGTAGTAGGATGTGTCAGACCGAAAAGCGCAGATATCGCAGCTAAGATATAAGCTATGACACAATGCACTTCGTTCTCTAACTACATAATACTAATATTCAGGAGCCTGAGAACGAACACAGAAGAAGAGGAGAGAAATTGGACCATGTACGCGTTTGAAAGAAGTGCGCCTCACCATAAGGTTACTTTAAATAAAATTAATTATAATAATAACATAGTTTGAAGTACAAACAAGAATTAGGTAATAACGAAACATGAGGATGACAAAACAGAGGTTTATTACATAAACATATTGTGATCAAAAGTATTCCTTGATCACGCACACACACGCACGCACGCACGCACATACACACACACACACACATATATATATATATATATATATATATATATATATATATATATATATATATATATATATATATATATATATATATATATATATATATATATATATGCGTGCGTGCGCGTGTGTGTATGATGACAATTTTTACATTCACATTTGAAAATTCAATTAGAATTATGACCATGTCTAATAGTTCGTAGATGGCGAATGAGCCCTATTCGAGCTGTAAATATCCGTGCACAGTACGAACATGGATTTACCACTGTAGACGGATTTTGATCTATCCGTGACTTTCTAGTTACTCTCGGCTGTTAGGCTGCAACATTTCTCCTCTTTTCACAAGATTGTGCGCTTTTTTTGACTGTAGAGCGCCATATACATACATACATACATACATACATACATACATACATACATACATACATACATACATACATACATACATACATACATACACACACTCACACACACACACGCACACGCACACGCACACACACACATACACACACATACACACATACACACATACATACATACATACATACATACATACATACATACATACATACATACATACATACATACATACATACATACATACATACATACATACATACATACATACATACATACATACATACATACATACATACATACATACATTAAGTGGTTTTTTTCTAGGAAAAAAGAAGGGTATACGGCGTTTACAGAAGTATATGGTCAATACTTTAACATGAATGGCCACCACCCATTCCCCTACCCCCTCCATTTGGCCGTAATAATTTGCATATTGGGAACTTTGAAAAAAAAACAAGCTTATGTATGAAATATTTTGAGTAATCATATATTTTCTTATAGTTCTACTGTCATAATATAAAACGGACGGCGGTGTGGTTTGTTGTGTATTCTCCGTAACGTTAATTATGAGGATGCGTTATCTAAAGAGGAAGGGTTCAATCATTTCGTGTTTTGACAGTGTCAGAAGGAGGAGCGAAGAATATTAACACTTTGATCTGCCATGCATGTCATAAGAGACTACTAATAGGTTTGAGGTTAGTGTTGAGTATGTGAACGAGCAACAAAAAGAACCACTCAAACCTTTCCATATATATATGGGCCTCACAACCTCCACCCATACAGACATACATACAAAAATACATTAATATAAGGCTTACTGTAGCCAAATTTATCATAATGGCCATAATTTATCCATGCCTTTAGAAAGTTCAATATTTCTATTTCTTTCCTTGCTTTTGTAATCTGTTGCTGCGTGGTGCCCAAAAAGCAGCCAGTATTCAACACATTTTGTAGGATCAAATTGACAGAGAGTGGAGTCAACTATCTTGATAAACATAACTGCTGATATAATCTTAATCAGTAATGACGATTTTAAAGGTGTTGCAATCATGTTCAGCTGTGAGAAACCTCTTGCAAGTTTACTTGAGAAGATCGGAGTGATGTCAAGATTGTGAATTGAAGGTTTGAAAGTATTTTTCCTCCTTTTATTCCAAGATTCTATGTATTATATTTATGTCGTTCAAACGAAACCGCATTGACAAATGTATAATTGCTTCTTCGTCATATATTACAAAATTGTGTGTTTCTTCAGACCACTGTTTTTCGTCAAGCACAAAGGGCTCACTTGAGTAAATCAGCTTCTTTATATTCGAGCTGTCGTTGTTTTAGTGAAGTCTCCAAGTTATCATAAAAGGAAACAGGGCATATTAGTTGGTTATCTTTTCTATCTCTTTTGTAAATAAGAATTTCTTGGACTAGAGACTTTGCAGCTTGGGCGGTTTCCTTATAGTACTGTCCGGGATATGATCTCATATCTACAAACAACTGTATTGTGCGTTTAATTGCTTTATTGGCACAATTAAAAGTTATGTTTCGTTTTTGCGATGTCAGGCTCTGTTCAGAGAGCTTTTGAAGTGTATCGCACATCACTCCTAAGTCTAAAATAAACTAAACAATAGTAATCTTTTTCATCAATCCCTCATATGTGCATCTATCTTCTTTTTTTTATCTCTGGAATTATCATCTTTAGCATTTCTAAAATGACAAACTAAGTCTTTCCCGCCGAAGACGGATGTGTCGGGCCATTGGCGCAAATAAAACGGCGACACAACGCATTTCCATTCTCTGGAATACATCCTTCTGGAAATCTAATAGAGCCATGGTCCTGATACAAGAGATATTCAGTGGGAGTTTGAGAATGAACGAAGAAGAAGAAGAAACTAAGTCTTTATAATCCTACTAAACTGCAGATACTGAGCGAAAGCTGGATTCTACCCAACGAATGCTTAATATTCGTTGAATTTTCAACAACTTCGCTTCCAGTGAACTGGCACATACATGGAGTTCGCAATTATTCTTTGGGCGATGCGTGATAAAAACGTATCACTTGTCAATAAATTATTTGAATCTATTAATTCCATAAACATTCTTACCAGCATCGTGGACAGATAATTCCAGATTATGCTTAGCACAGTGTCAAACAATTAATGATGGACATGTATCTTTTAATAACATTTTTTTTCTACGAGAGCCCAACATTACCGCTGTACCATCACAAGAAACAGAAATTAAACATTCATTCAAGCACTCCTCTGTCAATCCAATAGAATGAAGACATCTAATCAAAGCGGAGAAGATTCCGACGGATGATATATCCTATAGTTCAGCTAAGTCAATAAATAAATTAACTAGTCTGATCATTTCACAACCTGAAATTATTACATAAAATGACAACAGATTAAGTGGTTTTTACATGCTTCCAGACTACCATCAGACAGTCTTCCTTGAAAAGAATTACTATACAGGAGTGAAGACCGATGGTTACAAATCCAGGCGCTGACCATGCAAACGATGAATTACAGAAATAAATGAGTCAACGAAAATAAACATATGAAGCGCACAAAAAGCCACCTCCAGAGAACTATTCTACCTCTGACGCTGCAATGCACAAAGGGGTATACAACGAAAAGGAAAAAAAAACTTATATTGTCGAGTGTCACGAACAAATAGATTTTTTCTGTGCTTTTTGTATTTGTATTGTTTAGAGAACATAGTCACAACAGACAAAATTTAAGGCAACAGAGCCACATCCAGAGAAAATATTAGAAGTTTGACAACCTGGCACGACAAGGAAACAACAACGACTTTGATGCAGCAAGGCACCTGATGATGATTTGTCTTCTGAACAAGTTTTTTCGTAACTTCTCACACGCGAGCAATAATAATTTTTCGTAACTTCTCACGGATTGTTCTATTTCAAAGTTTTCAATATGGATAACGTAACAAAATGTTTCACCTACAACGAAGATGTCTTAGAGGGAGGCAAGGACCACCCGGCTAGAACTCTGATAATTCAGATCTCCGGAGCCCAGGCGGCGGCCAAGGCCTCTGTAGGGTTTGTGACCAGCGCCCTCACGGGACTGGGAGGCATACCTGTACAGAGCATAAAGATGCTCTACAGGTATGAGAACCCAACCAAGTACTTTCTTAGTCTAACTAAAGATTATCATGAACGCCATTATGAGCGTCTACATGGCAAAACAATAAACATAAAAAATCCGGATTTAACGTTCACAATAGAACACGCTGACAAAGAGCGTGAAAATATCACACTCCACTGGGTGCCAGTGAACTTCCGGCTAGATGCCGTTAAAAAGTTGGCAGTGGATGCTTTCGGCGACCCAGAGGCGGAACTATACAGGTTCCCGCAGTCACCAGAAAAGTGGGGTGTCATGTGCCACCTACATCAGACATCCCACACTACCTACAAATCAACCTACAAGGGGCGAAGGATCGCTCTTACAAGATCCTGGTCACCATCCCGGGGAGGAGGACAATCTGCCCTCATTGCGGAGCAGACACCCACTGGGCAAATAGGTGCCTGAACAAAGAGCCTGCCAGGAAAATGATGGCAACCAGACCAGCAGCAGAAAGGACAGAGGAGATCCCCAAAAAGATCTCCGACGTTGCAGCGGCAAAAGCTTCTTTCGCAGCCCCCACCTCCAACACAAGACAGGAGGAAAAACAAATCGTAAAAGACGTGGAAAAGTTCCAGACAGTCTCACACAAGAGACGCCGCCGACTCTCAGCTCCGGCCAGCCCAGAAAGCAGACCAGAGGAAACAACACAAGACACACCAGACAGAACACGGAACAACACACAAACAAACAACAACCCAACAGCAACGGAGGCAACAACAGAAAAATTCCCACATCTGACAAGGCCGATCATAATACCACTGACACGCACCACAGACAAGGACCACCAGACAAGCTCACAGATGTCACCACTTTAAAACGACGTTACACATATGCAAGTATTTCTATTTTAATATGTTTCATTTTTAATTATCTCTATAACAATGTAAATTTTTCGTTTAAAACAAAACCTGTGTACAAAAATGGCAGAAATCATAATTATTACACTGAACATTAGGGGCCTCCGTACTAAACTAAGTGAGGTCCCAAAACTCATACATACACACAAACCAGATTTCATACTCATACAAGAAACAAACATACATACAAAAGAACATGCAGCACAACTCACGACAAAACTAGGACTCAGACACACATGTTTCAGCCTCAGCACCCAACAAAGCGGCTCAGGAGTAGCCATTTTACAAACATCAGACAGATGGACGATACAAAAAGAAAACAGAGACAGCGACGGCAGAATAGCGATACTACAAGTTAGCGACAACACACAGACATACGCAATTATAAATATACACGCCCCACCTGACTACAGACAACAACCTTTATTCTACAAGAATCTAGACAGCCTACTGACAAACTTTTACATAGGACAAAATATAATACTAGCCGGAGATTTTAACTGTACACTGACTGACAAAGACTCGACAGGAACACACCACAGGCTACTCCCCAAGAAAAAAACCTTGGAAGCCATACAAGACATATTAGAGACACACAACTTAGTAGACGCCTACAGATCTCTGCACCGACAAGGAACTGAGACCACACACAAACAATTCACATCCAAAGCACGACTGGACAGAATATACGTCCCACAAACACACAACATTAGTCACACCAAGCACCTACCAGACACCCTACGCTACACAGACCACAAAGCAGTCATCGCAGAAATACACACTACACACACCATCCAAACTCCTAAACGCTCCCCACATTGGAAATTCAACAGCACACTCCTTCAAAACAAAGCATACACAGAGCACATAACCAACCTCATTCTCACATACACAGAAAACATACCCACAGCAAACACTCAGTCACATTGGGACCTACTTAAAAGCACCATACGATACAAGACACAGCAGATTGCAATCCAAATAAACAAAAACAGGAAAAAACATGAACACATACTGGAAAATGCCATCACACTAGCAAGACAGATAGGAAACAACACAGCCAACATCCACAGATTACAAATGGAACTTGAACAACACAGACAACACAGGTACCAAGGAGCCTGGATAAGAACCAAGCTCAATACAATACAACAAGAAATACCAAACAAACAATACTTAAACATAGAGCAGAACATACAACACTGCAGACAGATAAGGAGTATTACAGACACACAAGGGACCACACACACAGAAACAGAAGACATAGTCCAAGTCTTTGAAGACTACTATAAAACCTTATACACAGAAGAAATCACACAACCACACACACAAGACACCTTCATGGAATACACAAAAAAACTCTCAGACACAGAAAAAAACTTACTGGACGAAGACCTCACACTGAATGACATTACAAAAGCAGTTAACGCAATGCAAAAAGACAAAACACCTGGACCAGACGGACTCACTGCGGAATTCTACCAACACTTTTTCCCCCTACTGGGACCTTTCCTACTCCAGGTCTATACAACCTCCTTCAAGGAAAAGACCTTACCGCCCAGCCAAAACCTCTCCTACATCACCCTACTCCCCAAAGACACTTCAGACAAGACGCAACTGAAAAACTACCGACCGATATCATTATTGAATGTTGACTACAAAATACTGACAAAAACACTGACTAACAAACTAAAACCTTTCATGGCAACACTAATACACGAAGACCAACAATGCAGCATACAAGGCAGAAACATACACCAACACACGCACTTCATCAGAGACATAATCACCTACACACACCAGAAAGACTGTCAATCCTCGATCCTGTCTTTAGATCAGGAAAAAGCTTTTGACAGGATTTCACACAAATTCCTACACAAAACACTACAACACTGCAACATAGGCAACAATTTCAGACAGTGGGTTCAAATATTGTACGCACTGCCTGAAAGCCAAGTACTCATAAACCACACGCTAACAAACACTTTCAACATTACAAGATCAGTTAGACAAGGATGTTCTCTGTCACCCCTACTCTATGTCCTCACTCTCGAACCACTTCTAGAGAAAATAAGGAAAGATGACTCAATTAAAGGGACTTTCCTGCAGGGGAAAGGAGAGCAAAAGTTGCTTGCCTACGCAGACGACACGGTTTTCTTTCCCCCAAATGGAAAGTCGATAGAGAACATCCTACACACCTTCACAGAATACGGGAAAAATAGCGGGGCAAAAATCAACATACACAAATCAATTATAATGGGAATAGGCAAATGGAAACACAAAACTGATTTCCCCCTAAACTTAACACACACAAACAACATGAAACTATATGGCATAACCTTTTCACCCAGTCCAAACACAACACACAAACAAACATGGCTAAATTTAACTTTAAAGATAAGGAACACACTACAAAAATTCAAATTCAAAACATCAACAATATTCGGTAGGAGCACAATTGTCAACACATGCATCATTCCAAAACTCATTTACACAGCAACAGTCTTCGACCCCCCAGACCAGACAATCACGGACATTAAAAAACACATCCGGAAATTTGTATACAGGAACACACTACACAAGGTAAAACACAAGACACTCATTCAGGCGAAGAAGCAAGGAGGCATCGCCCTCCAAGACATAGCAACAAAGATACAAGCACTTAGAATCAACCACATAGGCCACATCATAAAACATCCATAACAACACACTCTAGCACATTTCTACATGGGACTCCGACAGACCAAACTGACACCACTGAATAACTCTGTCCCACACCACTTTGGTACACTCCCTCCTTTCTACAAGTCATGCATACAAGCAATACAAGGACACGAGAACCTCCTTCACAAACCAACAAACATGATATACAAACACCTAGTAAAATCACAAGCCCCATCACTACGCACCAGAATCAAACGAGGATACAACCTCTTCATGACAGACTACACAAACACATTCACCAACCTACACAAACCTACAATTACACCTAGAGCCAGGGAAGTCACATACAGACTCATATACAGCATGACACCCACAAAAACACCAGCACAACACTGTAGACTATGCAGAACAAACCAACTAGAAACAGAGGACCATATATTCTTCACATGTAATACAATCACACATACAAAAAACACGCTCAAAACGATCATAGACACACACACGGGGAAAACAACAGACATATACAAAGCAATCATGTTAAACACACTACCAAAAACAACCACAGACATACACTGCAAAATGCTGACCATACTAGCTATATTTAGACTGCTAGTATGGAACTGCAGAAACGCAGCAACACACGATGGAAGGTTTTACAACACACAGCCTTTCCACCAAATCTACAGACATTCAATTTGCGACACATACTCTGCCTTTTTTTAACTGCCATTATACATGTACTTTTTTAAAATATGTCCTTAAAAATCACCATAAAATGTTTGTTTAAAATGCTTGTTTATAACATGACATCACAACTAAGTTATTTTGATCATATATGTATTTGATAACATGCATTTATTATTTTCGCATATATATATATCACCATATGGAATGCCTGAGGTGTTTTTAAAATGTTTGTTTAAAAACAACTAAGTTATTTTGATCATATATGTATTTGATAACATGCATTTAATATTTTCGTATATGTATATATCACCATATGGAATGCCTGAGGTGTTTTTAAAATGTTTGTTTAAAATGCTTGTTAATAACATGACATCACAACTAAGTTATTTTGATCATATATGTATTTGATAACATGCATTTATTATTTTCGCATATATATATATCACCATATGGAATGCCTGAGGTGTTTTTAAAATGTTTGTTTAAAAACAACTAAGTTATTTTGATCATATATGTATTTGATAACATGCATTTAATATTTTCGTATATGTATATATCACCATATGGAATGCCTGAGGTGTTTTTAAAATGTTTGTTTAAAACATGACATCACAACTAAGTTATTTTGATCATATATGTATTTCTTCTTCTTCAGCGTTCATTCTCAAACTCCTGTTGGATCTCTCCTGTAGCAGTACTACTAGATCTCCAGCAGGATGCAGTCCAGAGAATGGAAATGCGTTGTGTCGCCGTTTTATTTGCGCCAATGGCCCGACACATCCGTCTTCGGCGGATATATGTATTTGATAACATGCATTTAGTATTTTCATATATATATATAACACCATATGGAATGCCTGAGGTGTTCTAATTTTAAAATAACCATGTCTCATCTTCACCTCACTGTAAAGCCCACCTCTCATCCCTTTCACCTCACGGGCATCACTTCACTCCACAAAGTAAATCACCATCATCATGCCTCTGTAACATGTCAAAATGATCAATAAAAATTTAAAAAAAAAAAAAAAAAGTTCTTGTCTAAAATATTGAGTGGTCACCTTGGACAGGAAGAAGAGTTACGGTTGTTGAAATAGCGCGAAGTTTGCCTACTTTCTGTATAATTCCATTTGCATTTGTTTGTTAGATATTCTGCAGTTTCTAAATAAAATTGCATTGCATATCTTCGTTCGCCATGCCCGGGTCAATTGTGCGGTTGTCTTCTGCCACAGAAGTTATTATTGATGCAGATTGTATGAGCAGGCAAATCTGATAAAAATGTGAAGATTGGCATAAAAATAACATTTGATTTGATTTGATATTTAATAATATTATAATATTTATTAATTATAATGAAATGATTATTATAATTATTAATAATACTAATTAATAATATTAATAATAATTATTATTCTAATTATAACAAAACATGCTTAGGAGCCTTGATAACTAAACTACTACTAGTAATAAATAAATAGGCATGTTGGGCATAAGTTATATAGTAAGACTCAGGCCTAACGCTCAAGTTAGTCTATGCATGCCCCGTTGATTCAGATCGACTAAGTAATTAAATTAATTAGGCCCATAATTTAAAAAAACTGCAAATATGAATTTAAATTATAGTAGGCAAATAAAATGACTGGCGAGCATGAAAAGAAGAGCAAAGAGTCAATAATTAAATATAAATTGACAATAATGTTGCCACCACCCATGTAACAATACGTTATGTTATTCATCATTAGCCTGACCATCATCAGTAACCTGTGAAGTCATCATCACCCATGGTAGCAGAGCATGGGGTAATGAGAAGGCAGACCTTGACAGAGAAAAAGTAACCTGTTGATGGAGGACAATGCAATTAGTGAAAATTCAGTCAGTAAAAGTTGCTTTTGATTCTTCACTGTGCTATTCTTCTTCTTCTTTCGTTCACTTGAAACATGTCTATATCTGTAATTCTGTCTCCTTAATAAAAATCAGTCTTTTGTAGTTCATAGTGTCCCATAGAGCTTTGATTCCAGTGTTGTTTCCTCTGGCCAATATGTATGCCTCAGCATTTCATGCTCAGAACACTCTTGAAGTATATGTTTGGCACTCTGTGCTGCCTGTACACATGGCTGTGTTGCCAATCTTGAACTTTGTATACATGTGACTGCAGAGTCGGTTGTGTCCTGTTCTGAGACGTAGAATTATAACTTGCTCTGATCTGTTCATAATGTGATAGTCATCTTGTGTTGGCGTTTGTGGCTTTCTTATTGACTTGATCATCTGTTTTTTCTGATGGTAGGTGATTGGTATATCTGGTTGGTCTTCGGCAGCACCTTCCTTAGCCAGTTGGTCTGCTTTTTCATTTCCTGGTATTCCACAGTGAGAGGGTATCCACTGCATGGTTACCCTATACTGGTAAGACAATTCACTAAGTAGTTTTTTCAAGTCTGTTAGTTTTCCAGACTGGAGAGCTTGAAGCACTGACCTTGCATCTGTCAGGAATACCACAGGCTGTAGGCCAGAGTTGGAGTTCAGCAGTTTTTTTAGCTGCCACACTAATTGCCTGGATTTCTGCATCATAATTATTGCAGAATTTTCCCGATGTGTTCTGATTGTATCTCTAGGCTTGTGTGGATATTCTATATATACACCTGCACCTCCATTCCTCACAGCATTCTGTGCTGACCCATCTGTGTACACTCTGACCCATATATCTTGTGGATATTCCTCATCCAGGAAACTGAGGGTGACTGTCATTCGCTGCACACTGTTCTGTTCGTCCTCGCTTAGTATTCCTTTCACATGGGTCTGAATGTGTATTGGCATTCCATGGCTTTCACTCCACGGGACTGTGCTATAAATACTATAGCACACTGTTCATTCTTAAACTTCTGCAAATTAGCAGGATGTAGTCGGGAAACCGGAGTGCATTGTGTCATGGTTTACAGCTTTGCTACGATATCTGCACCTTTCAGCCTGAAACATCCAACTTCAGCATGACTTCTGGGTTGCTTTTATCCTATTTAGGATGAGACAGCCAACTCCATCCAATAACGTCTTTGTTGTTCGTCCATCACAAGTAATTATGACTATTTGTTACATCCACATGGGAAATTCAGTTAGAGATATGTCCTTGCCCATGAGTTCGTAGATGGCTAATGAGCCCTATTCGAGGCGCAAATGTGCTTGAACAGTTTGGGCATAGAATAACCACCATAGATGATTTTTGGTATGTCCGTGACTTTCTAGCTACTCTCTGCTGTGAGCTGCTGCATTTCTCCTATTTTCAGAAGATGATGCGCCCTTTTTGACAGGCTACCTTGAGATCATGTACCCTTCTCCAGCTGACCATAGAGAAGTATTAGCATACGTACCACATGACCTGCCCAACGAATCTGTGTCTGCATCAGGATAGTGTCAATCCTAGGGATACCAGATCTGTCAAGGACTGTGGTAACCGGAATCTTGTCTTGCCATGTGATGTTCATAACTTTTCTGAGAAAGTTGTGTGACAGTGATTGCGTTTCCTAACATGACGTCTATACAGAGTCTATGTTTCACTAGCGTATAACAGCACTGGGAGTACCACTGCTCTGTAAACTTTCAGCGTAGTCTGTTGGTTAATGCCATTTCTATGCCACACATTTGTGTACAATCTGCTGAAAGTAATGTTTGCCTTGGCAATCATTGTATACACTTCATCATCAATGTTGGCATTTTGTGATAAAGTGCTACCTAGGTATGTGAATCTATTCACAACTTTCAGGGCTACACCATTTACCTTTATGCAGGTCTCGTGAGAACTTTTGCCAGGTGATGGTCAAAGTTGTAACATGGCGTATGTTTTATCCATGTTAATAGAAAGTCCAAAGTTGGTACAAGATTTGAAGAATCTGTCTATAATACTTTGTAGATCAGCCTCAGAGTTGGCATTTAGGGCACAGTCATCAGCAAATAAGAGATCCCTGATTGTGTGTGATTTGACTTTGTTTTTTTCTCGGAGCTGCCAAAGGTTGAATAATTTTCCATGGATGCGATATATGTCTACTCCCAAGTTTAGATCTCTAAAAGCATCATCCAACATAGCAGAGCACATGATGTTAAGTATTATAGGGGCTAATACACATCATCTACCACAGCCCCTTCCTACTTACCATGTCAAATTCTTTTGTTAAGTCTATGAATGCTGTGTTACTATATCTACTTTGAAAACAAAAATATCACTAGCTATCATTTGTTAATTCCGGTCATGTAAACATTAAACATCATATGTTATATGTCGCTAAATGAGTATAGCAACTGGTTGAAAATGTCTGCCGGTCTTTTACCGCAGGAAAACTGATGGCCTTTGGTTTCGTGGTAAAGTTTAAATGTGAAACTTTGCAATCGTTTCAAAAATAATGTTTCTGTTTTCATTCTTAAACGTTTCCTGGTTACTAGAATGTAGTCAGGATAGCAGAATGCATTGTATCATGTTTTACAGCTTGGTTGCAATATCTGCTTTTGGTCTACCACATCCAATTTCATCATGGGTATTTTGGTAAATTCAACCTATGAGGTGAGACTGAAACTCTTTCCCCAAACCTTAGTTGCCTTTTATGACATGCATGGGTCAAGGGCCGTGGTGTTACTATTCTTTGCTCCCCTTTTGGTTTGAGTAACACATGTGCTTAATGTCCATTTAATCATGACATAGTATATTCCGTTGTATGGACTATCTCCTGTATATAAGCAGGAATTTGAGAAAGAATGCAGACAAGACTAAAACTGACATTGATTTTTATGTTGTTTATATGCTTTCTAAGTCTGCGTTTGTTCTAAAATTCCTGCATGTAAGCAGAATGTAGTCTGGAGAATGTAGTGCATTGGTGTCGCAGTTTAGCTTTGATGTCATATTTGTGACTTCTGTCCTGACACATCTGACTTTAGCAAGAATATTAATATTTTTTGAATTTCAGGCTAAACAAGATTGAGTCAGAGTTCAAAGATGGAGACATAACTGCGAAGGTGAGATGAATTGTTTGTAGTTGGTCATATGTCTAAATGGAAGCAGAGGTTAACTTAATATTCTTTTTTTCTTCTGCGTTCGTTCTCAAACTCCTGCAGATTAGCAGGATGTAGTCCGGAGAACGGAATGCGTTGTGCCATGGTTTACAGCATTGCTGCGATATCTGCGCCTTTCAGCCTGACACATTCGACTTTAGCATGGCTTTGGGTCACTGACCCTATATGGGATGGGACAGCCAACTCCATCCCATAACCTCCTTAGTCGCCTTTTACAACATGCGTGAAAGGTAAACAGTGTTGTTATTCTTTGCTCCCCTTTCTGGCCCGGCAACACATGGGCGAACTTAATATTAGAGATGATCGTGTATATGCAGTGGGTTAGTGGAATCAAACAAGTAATGATTGTGTATAGGGAGTGAGTTTGTAGAATCAGACAACAAAGATGATTGCGTGGGGTGGAGGATGTTAACAGAACCCAACGAAATCAGTTTTCAAAATTTAGAACTTCTATTTGTTGGCATCAATGATCACGTAGTTAACTTGACTCCTGACACATCGACATTTCAGCAGACCATGTTTCTGTATTCAGGATTCTTTTGGTTGTGTTAGATCTTCAGGCTCCGTCTTCTCCATGTCATAGCGGCTGTTCCAAAGTTTTTGTTAGATCTTCAGGCCAGTGGCCAGGACGAAGCTCCATCTTCTCCAGGTCATAGCGGCTGCCCTAAAGTTTTTGCCTCAGTTCAGTCTAGTGTGGCTATGTCTTGCCTTGCAGTTCTTTGTATCCTGGACAATCTTTGAGTATGTGTTCAGGGATCTGTATGCCTGCTCGGCATGGACATTCATTTGTATGGGCTACCCTGATTTGGTACAGGTGGCCCTGGAGTCGTGCAGAAGCCTTTCTAAGTCGAAAAATGATGGTCTGTTGTTGCCTATGAAAGTAGACACTGTTTACCAGCTTACAACCTCTCTGTTGAGTATACTCATAATATTTTCTTTATAATCAAAAGAAAATGAAGTTGGTAGGCGCAAATTCAGGGAAAGAAGCATTTATTACTCACTTACCAGATCCCTGTGTCAGGTTGTGGTAGGTCTGTGTTATGTTTGTGTTATAAACAGCTGTGTTATGTCTGTATAAAAGGCGTTAGTGATGGAGGGGTTTGCTGGTAACAGGAAATTTGCTAGAAATTTATGAGCTATAGAGGGATTCCACAGTACTTCCACTATTCCATCATCATTACATGTACTACCACAGTTCCATAATCATTACATGTACTACCACAGTTCCATCATTATTACATGTACTACCACAGTTCCATAATCATTACATGTACTACCACAGTCCATCATTATTACATGTACTACCACAGTTCTATCATCATTACATGTACTACCACAGTTCTATCATCGTCACATGTACTACCACAGTTCTATCATCGTCACTTGTACTACCACAGTCCAGAGACTGCAGAACACATTCTTCTTATGTGTCAAATCTACCAAGAAGAGAAGGAGAAAATATGGCCCACTGAGACTGCACTTCTTCTAGACTTGAGGGGTTCCATGGATGACCTGAAGCGAACCACAGAATTCATTGAAGCTATTGGTATCTGATATCTGACTGAAAAATGATGAAGAAGAAACTCTCCGCTGGATTTCCCTTGTAACATGACATTGTCCTGCGCAATTTCTAGTTGGATTTAGTCCAGAGAATGGAAATACGCTTTAAAACCATTTTATTTGCGGCAATTGCCCGACACATCTGCCTTTGGTGGAAATAGTGATCTAAGAGAAATATTTATGTTTTATGGCCAATATTTTAGAGCAACCAGCAGTTTCCATACTTAAATTTCATCTTCTGCGATTGTTCGCAAGCTCCTGCAGATCAGCAGGATGTAGTTAGAATGTGTTGTCACAGTTTCCATCATTGCTGCGGTATCTGCGCCTTTCAACCGAACATATTTAACTTCAGTATCACTTTGTGTCTCTTTGATCATATGTGGGATGGGACAGCCATCTCCACCTAACCTCCTTAGTCGCCTATTACAATTTGTATGGAAGGTAAATGTGTTTTTATTCTTTGCTCTCATTTTGGTTCCCAGGTAACACTTGGGTGAGGGACTTACATATAAAACGAGTCGATGTTCTGTTAGTCGTGAAATGTCGTCATTATTTCAACACTTAGGAGCAGTGGCTGCTGAATTGAGTGTAGGACCTCATGTGTGTTGCTCGGAGTCACATATGGACAAAGAATAGCATCACTCACCTTCCATGCATGTCATATGAGGCCATTAAGGAGATTTGGGGATTGAGTTGGCTATTCCATTACACAGGCTAATGATCCAAAAGTTATATGGCAGACCAAAAGGCACAGATATCGCAGCCAAGCTGTAATCAAACTGTGCGCTACACACTGAGAGCTCCCCCTCATGACCTTGGCAGGAGTTTGTAACAAACACACATCTTTATCTGTACTGTAGCTGGCAAGCTCACTAAACAGATATCTCCGATTAAATTAATCGTTTTGTTTTTTTGGCAACATTGTCTGCTGGTGACCTTAACTGCTCGTACTATAACATACTTGGAATGAAGCTGCACATTTCGTTCACAATTCTGAAAAAAAGTGGGCAGGCACATGATATTTGATTGAATAAAAAATTGTTGTATAACAGTTTTACATGAAACAATTCTCAGAATTGATGTTTTGACCAAAAAGGTCTTTATCAAGATAAGATGTTGGGTGCAAAGGGTACAGCATTGCTCTCGGCGGACCCAGGGTTAGTAGATAACCAAGATCCCATAATTACCTCCTCATTGTGCACCCTGGAAACAGAAATACAGCTGCTCGTGCTGATTCTGGCTAAAACTTTTGGGGATTGTGTCCGTGAAAGTGGAGGTAGTAGTTGGAAAGAGATTTGACAGGCAATATCTCAGACACCTCTGCAACAACACATGCAGCAGTACTGTTGACACACAGTGAAGCTAGTCGGTTCTGCAGAAGCATCGGAAGGGCAGCCAATGCAGTTGTTACAAAGTGGGCAGATGTTATGAGAAATATAAAGAATGGCACATTAGTCACAATAAAAATAATAGCACAATGTGTACACTGAGAAGGAAGCACAGCGCTAGAGGACAGCAGCACGTGCAAAGAGAATGAAAAACGTTTCAACGAAATCAGAACTATTGTTTTGTTTATTCGAGACAAGCTCCTAGATACCGGTGATACCAGCCCAGGCCCAACTCTACTGTTGAGTTTTTTCTATAACGGAATCATGCTTGCGGAGAGAAAAGATTCAGTGCCTGATGGGCGCGGGCACAGCCTTCCAGGGTGACAGCACTGTTCAGCTGTTCTAGCACAAATGCTAGTCCCTGACGCTCATAAAAATGTGTATAGACTCGGACTTAGGATGAGTGGTTCATGAAGTTGGTGAACAACACTTCGGCTAAGAGGGTGAACGAGTCCGAGTCCATTTCTTCTGTCAAGTTCTTACTAAACCGGAACCAGGCTTGAGGATGAGAAAAGGTTCAGTACCCAATGGGCCCAGTCACAATACGTCAAATTACGAGACAAGTTCACTGGTGGCGGAACACCTCGTGCAAGATAGATGTGAAGGACAAACAGTTTCGGCGTAGAATAAGTACACATTCACTGCCTGACGACAGATAGGAAGGCTGTCACGGGTTAGGGCAGTCCACCCGAAATGTCAAGGCATGTCGAAATCAGATGTGCTGGGCCTGCAAGGCACATAACAGTGGCACAATGTAACTACGCTCCTGGCGGAAATCACATGAATATCTGTGCTGATTACAATGGAGCGAACGCAAAACAAACAAACAAGATTAAATGTTTTTCTTGTCTCTGCTGCTAACTTTATTTATGTTTAGAATAATGCCTGTATGTTATTGGCACAGAAAGGGAAATAACACTTACCACATGTCGTAAGAGGTAATAAGGAGGTTTAGAATAATGCCTCGCTGGTGTTGCCATGGCCCAAAAGGGAAGTAAAGAATAGCAACACTATTTACCTTCCACGCATGTCGTAAAAAGCGACTAAGGAGGTTATGGGATGGAGTTGGTATTGCACTGGATCTGTTCTTGCTGGTTGTTGATTTCCTGGTGGGAGAAATCCATTTTGTTTATATTCGTTATGGTTTTTTTGTTCTTAACTGTTGTTGTTGTCTTGATTAAGATCCCAATTGGTCCACCACATTGACAATTGTATTTGTTCTTTTTTAAAGAAAATTTTTTATATTGTTATTTTATATATTTTATTATTTTATATTGATAGTTTTCTAGTAACCTATTTACTTTATTTGCATTTACCCATATAGGGCCAGTGACCCAAAGCCATGCTGAAGTCGGATGTGTCCGGCCGAATGGTGCAGATATCGCAGCAATGCTGTAAACCATGACACAACACATTCCGTTCTCCGGACTGCATCCTGCTAATCTGCATGAGTTTGAGAACGAACGCAGAAGAAGAATACTGCCCGTGTGTTATTGGCACCAGAAAGGGAAATAACACTTGTCACATGTCGTAAGAAAGTACTAAGGAGGTATGAGCTATTTCATCCAATGATCTTCTCTGAGCTGAAGTCTGCTGAAAACCGATTCCTGTACCTCTGGGAGAAAATTAACCCTTTTATCTGCAGGATGCTTTGAGAGTGCAAGAAAATCATGACAAAATCTCATCTAGAAATAATATGTCCATTGTGTAGCATTGCAACCCACAGGTACATTGCAACCCACAGGTACATTGCAACCCACAGGTACATTGAGTACAGCAGTCATCTGGTGCTTGCATAAACTGTGGAAAACCTTAAACAATAACAATAAGACCCAAAAACATTTAGATCGTAGGGGTGCCACACTGGTGACATCAGTAAAAGAACGCTCTCCAAATATCTCTATCCATAGCCACTTGGAGGGGTGTAGACAAAATCATGCCCAGACCATTCCTTGATGTCAATCCAGGATTTTCTTTAGTATAAAGGTAAGGCAGATCCCATAACAGTGACCTGCCGTCGGAGATGAAGATAACTTTTCGTTTGCTAAGCTGCAGCAACTACAGTATTAGATGGGATGGCCAGTTTCCTTCCTTGCTGTGTTTACCTTCCCCAACTCATGCGTCAGGTATCCATTTACAGCTGGGTCAACTGGAGGAGCTGTCAGGAGATAAATCTAGCCCGATTGTTTTGTCCAGATGTTGTTTGGAACCCAGCACTGGCACGCTGTAATCCAGTAAGCAAGCTCACTATCAGCTAGGCCACCGCGTTTCTCTTTAGTATAACCTCATAAAGAATGCCTGATAAACACCATCCTAGCAGGTTTTTATCATCTTTGAACTGAATAAACCCAGTTTAAAAGTATTTTTGAAATACTTTCTTTTTTTTAATAGAAAGGTTTTTACAAGAAGATTGATGCCATCATTGGCGGTTTCCTGTTGGCAAGTGTTAACACAAACGGAACTAGCAATGATACAAGTAGCATCGACATTGAGCATGCTCACAATGGTGAATTTTCATCAGAGACAGTAGCCAGTGGGCATATCACTATCGGATCCTCTGTTGCTGTGACATTGTCTAAATTTGCATTGGGCTCTAACATTGAAAATAACGTAGAAAATAAAGAATTTACAAACGAGAATACAGATGGCAGAAGCAAGGTCAACTGCAAAGTGGTAAGATAACTGTTTTATTTTTGTGTTTATTTTTATTCTGCGTTCGTACTCAAACTCCTAAAGTTTAGCAGCATGTAGTTCGGAGAATGGAATGCATTTGGTCATGGTTTACAGCTTAGCTGTGATGTCTGCGCCTTTCAGCCTAACACATCAGATTTAAGAACGGATTCTGGGTCACTATGACGGGAAGGGACAGCTAACTCCACACCAAAACCTCCTTAGTTGACTCTTATGACATGATTGGCAGATAAAAGTGTTTCTAATATGGTACATTGCCTTTTTCAGCATTCATTCCTAAAGTCCTGCTGGTTAGCAGGACATTGTCTGGAGAGGCGAATAAATTGTGTGATGGTTTACAGCTAGGCTGTATTATCTGCGCCTTCCAGCTCGGCACGTTTGACTTCAGCATGGTTTTTGGGTCACTATGACTATGGAATGGGACTGCCAACTCTCTCTACACACACATGACCCCCTTCCCCCCCTCCATGCATGGAAGATTAGTAATGCTATTCTCTGTTTTATTTTTGGGAAAGGCAACACGTGTGTACATTTAACACACTGTGTACAAGATCTAGGAGTATTAGTCTAAAAAATGTACTCAGTGACCACACCAAGAGAATTGTGTTCATACAGGCCCATATCTGCCCAAACCACTGTCTGGCACATGCAGGTCAGTATCTGCCAAAATCATTGGTTTTTAAATTCAGGTCTGTAGTTGCCCAAACTGTGGTCTATTTTGCACATACATATCCGTATCTGCCCAAACCGCTGTGGTATGCTTATCTATAGCTGCCCACACCACTGTCTGGTTTGCACATGCAGATGCTGAACGCAGAAGAAGAAGCTTTTTCAGAGGCTCATAGCTTTCTTCTTGTCTTTACTTACGTACAGTGTGCAGTTCTGTAAAATATGTTTTGTGTTTTCTGGAACTTGTCCAAAAGGGTACATATCAGTGACACCAACTCCAAACTTCCCGTACATATGTTAGAGTATTTTCTCAATCTAAACATAGTGTGTTCCTTTCTTCCAAGCTTGTAGATAGCATTGTCCTTTTGGCTGCCATGGATGAGGTGAGCTCCATTCCATGTTAATGGATCTTTTGATGATGGACTTCATTTTCAGAATTAAAAATTGTTTCTTTATAACAATTACTACAAAATATGTAAAAATAATCCGACCTTGAAATTGTTTTATATACTATATTACTTTATGTCATCAGGATATTCCGGAGACACAGAATGGTAACCAACTAATGAACGGCGTAGGGGAAGTTGATCTGATTGAAGCAGAGATTGACACTAATGGAGCAGACAATGGGGATGAAGATGACTTCTCACCACCGGTTAAAAAATTAAAAGGAGGTAGAAAATCCGTAGAGACACCTACTCGAAGTAAGTATAGAGGATTAATTTAATAAACAAATTTGTTCTCATAAGTTGTAGAAGAAATGGTTATCGTTTCTTCTTTTTCGGCGTTTATTTTCAAACTCCCACTGGGTCACTCTTGTAGCAGGACAATGGTCCTACTAGATTTCCAACACGATGTAGTTCAGAGAATGGAAATAAGCTGTGTCGCCTTTTTATGCGTTCCAATGGCCCGACACATTTCTCTTTGGCAGTTTGTTTTGGTTCCAAGAAATTTACAGGCCATTGCGCTCGGGTGTTGCTGGAGCCCAAAAGAGGAGCAAAGAATAACAACACTTAAATTGTTGCAGGATGTTTGTACAAAATGTTTGATCCTATGTACAATGATGTGGTTTCTCTCCTACTTCCTGTGTACAGTGATGTGGTTTCTCTCCTACTTCCTGTGTACAGTGATGTGGTTTCTCTCCTACTTAATCACCCCTTTCCCCGGGCGCCTGAGAAAAAAAAAAATACACAAAAATGCTCCACCAGATCTGAGTTATTTTGACACAAATACGGCATAAAATTATGTTTTGTTATATCATTAACTTACCTTATGCTGTACGCTGTTCTTGCAAGTCGAAATACCAAAAAATTGGTTTCTGGGGTAACCATATTTAGTGTAAATCCTAAAGTATCGAGCTACTGGGTTCTAAGGGTAAGCATGGCATCTGGGTCACTTTGACCCCATATGAGATGGGACAACCAACTACTAAGTGTTTAATCACTTTTTTTAAATATCGTTTCATTTCCAGACTAATGTAATATGGACTGAACAAACTAATCAAATGTGAAGAAATCACATACATTGTCCGCTCGTTTAAGACTATGGACATACAATGTTTTTATTTTAAATGCTGACACATGGCACCTCTGATACATATTGTTTTTGTGTTTTTCAATGAATAAACGAACAATTTATAACATAACAACAACTAAAACATAAAAACAACAATTAAAACAGCAATTAAAACATGTAAATATCACTTTCTATGACGATCACTTGCCAATGCTACACTACATTTGATCACTTGCCAATGCTACACTACATTTGATAGTAAAATATGTGGTCGAAAATGGACAAAGTCATTTCAGAAATTTGTTGTCAAAAATTAGCCGGCTTTTTCCTTCTTGCAATCGTAATGTGTAAAGGAATTTTTTGACCTTTAGGCTGTGACATATTTCTTTCTAGCTTCGTGTGGCGGGAATTCTACATCATATAAGCTTTACTTCGTGTGATTCCGTGCTGATGATTTGGGGCATAGCAATGGGGGTGAATGGAGACGCCTACCGACCCAAGTTACATAATGACATTGGGGCTATAACCACCTATAGAGCCTGTAAGGTTAATTATGTGTAATTGCTTAGTGGCATCAGAAAATATGTATATGTTTTATCTATACTCTACAGTACCTGCTCGGACTTCAGGTCGTCTCGCCTCTAAGACTCCTGATGACAAACAGCCCACAATTATGTCATTGTTTTCTGGAAGGTGAGTTACTTGAACGTACATGATTATTATTGACTTTCTTTACTGCCAAAACGTTTGCATTAGTTTGATTAAAAAAATTCAAGTAAATAGAAAACTGCAGTAAAATTGTGCACCAATTGGTAAGTAAATATATAAACAAAATTTAAATAGCAGTTTACGTGGAACAATCACTGTTTGATTTGGTGGTTCCTATTCTGTTTGTTTGATTGATTGATTTTGTGGTTCCTATTCTGTGTTTGATTGATTGATTTGGTGGTTCCTATTCTGTTTGATTGATTTGGTGGTTCCTATTCTTTGATTGATTGATTTAGTGGTTCCTATTCTGTGTTTATTTGATTGATTTGGTGGTTCCTATTCTGTGTTTGTTTGATTGATTTGGTAGTTCCTATTCTATCAAATATTTTCACTTGATCAGGGTGTACTTTACCCTTTTGTTTGCTTTCAGTAGTTTTTTTCACAAGGTCACAAAAATAGATATAATCAGTAATGAGACAATCAGACGGCAGGTGGGTATAACACGAGTGCGGAACTTCATCAGAAAACAGCAGGTCAAATGGTTCTGACATGCTACTAGTTACTAATACCATCCGAAAAGTGACGCTGTTTAAATACAGTGGGCTTAAAGTTAGAGAGGCACCCATGAAAATATGGACAGCATAAATAGAAGAGGTTTTTAAAACAACTTGTTTTTAGAAAGCTCACGGGTCTGTTCCAGATATCTCATCTGTTCCTGTATATCAGGGCTCCATTGAGGCAGCAAGAAATTAAGGTTATATGAAAATATAAATGATTGGGATATATTATGAATAGCATTAATTGAGTTACATTCTTCCCAGAATGCAGTATTACTTATGAGCACTAAACTTCCTCACAATTCTGAGCAAGTTGACATGATGCTGCCATGGGCACCTCTAAAGACTCTGATGAAATGTCTCTCGTCTGTTGTTATCTTTGCCTTGTTACCAGCAACTATGCCTTCCATTACTAATTTTCTCATGCTATTACGTCTCTTTATATAACCAAAATAAACTTCAGCTTTCATGTTGTTCAAGATTCGACTCTTATCTACATTTAATGTTCTTTACATTAATTTGTCTTTCTCTGTGCATGGACCAAGAAGACGATGGACCAGCGACATCGAAGAATGTATACACGTCTCTGGCCAATGCAGTCCTGCTTGCCCGGGATAGAGAAGCGCTCAGAGTATCCACGATGAACACATCGTTCTGAGAAGAATATCTCACTTGATAAATAATATGCTTGCTCTGTCCAGATGTAATTTAGCTTGACTGCTTTTGCATTGATATTTTATTATTGATATTACTTGTTTGAAACTACTTTCTACGGAAACATTCATAATTTCCAAGCAGGCCCAAGTTGGAACCAAAGAAAGGTCAAGAAATAGTTGCTAATGATGTTCAAGCCAAGGAGATGACTGAATGTGACAAGTGTCCTGATGAGAGCGATGATAAGGAAAACAGCCCCAAGAGGGCCAAACTAGAAGATGAAAATATCAACCAACAAGAAAGGTAAGCTGATTTTTAAATTAATTACAATCTGACATATGACTCGGCATAGATTATGTTAACTGCATGTAGAGTGCCTGGTCTCGCCAGTGACATACCAGAACAACCACCATGCAACAACAAATCCCTAGTAGATAACGTGTATGTCGTGAATAGTATTATTTTTCTCGAATAATAATAAATGCTTCCTTTTGGGAAAAACATAAACCTATAAGCCCCCTTAACACAACCATGCTTATACTCACCGCTATCACCTTAGTTGAGGAAGACCTGTACTTTTGTCAGAAAATCTGTCAATTTATCAGTGGATTGTCGAGCTATCTGCTCGCAGCTATAGGTATTATTTCATCATGTATCAAGAGGTATATGCTCGCAGCTAAAGGTATTATTTCATCATCATCATGTGTCAAGAGGTATATGCTCGCAGCTAAAGGTATTATTTCATCATCATCTGTTTGTTTCCCCTCCCACTTGTAATCTTTTACTTCATGTTATGAACTGTTTCTTATTTACAGAAATTCCACAGTGTTTATCTTTAAGTCATACGAAAGCTCTCCCAGAAAGATGTAACGAATGTTTGAAGTACATGGACGATCAGGAACTGAAGTTATTTCCTGGTGATTCTGAAGATGCTGTAAGTTGTGTTGCTCATTTGTTTGTATCTGTGGGTCAGTTAAGAAAAATTTGTCTCTTCCTTTTTTCCCTTGCATCGTTCCTTGAAGGATCATTGTAGCAAGGTTAGAAGGTAATAGTCACGTCCATAAAAGTATTTTTTTTTCCATTGTGCACACATTAGGCCTGCTGTCCACTAGAAGCGACTTTTGTGTAAACGAGAGACGGATCTGAATGTAAAGAATGCTACAGAACAGTGTCCTTTGTAAGTGACAGTGAGCGACTAATTTCTTACTTTTCCAAAGGCCATGGTTTCGTAACACGCTTTGCATTTGGCTCAGTTATGGGTGTACTCTAATAATTGCTTGATCTCATTGCTTTCATTAGACGGCAGGCCTTACTTAAGCTAAAATGATTATTTGTAGTCGGGCAAGTGTTGCCGGACTCAAAAGGGGAACAGAGAGTACCAACACTAAGGCCTGCCATGCATGTTGTAGGAAGTGACTAAGAGGATTTTGTGAGTTGAATTTACTGTTTCATAAATGATCCAATGTTATACTGAAGTTGGATGTGCTGGGCTGACGGGCACAGATATTGTAGTCAAGCTGCAAACTATGGTACAACTCATTCCATCCTCTGAACTGCAGCCTGTTATATGCAGGAGTTTGAGAACAAGCTCAGAAAAAATTTTGTAGTTGTGACATACAGTCTTCTTCTTCTTTCGAACTCTGGTAACCAACACAAAAGTTGTCACACAGAAGGTATGAATGTGAAGTTAGGTTGTTTATATAGAGTTTCTGTAAAAGATGCCAGCAGCAAATAACTTCCATATTTTTTCTGTGTTTAGTTCTTCAGTGTAACATTTTTCTTCTATCGATTGTGTTTTCTCTGCTGTTACTGTTAGCTGTAGCATGGTTGAATGTTGGTCGGTTTTTGGGCAATATTACGTTTGGTCGCTTGATATGCAGTAATATTGTGAGGTCTCAGAGCGTTTGTAACTCCTTTAATCCACTTTCTTCTTGGTCTTCCTTTGCCATTTGATGTCTTCATTTATGTTGTATGCTCTGTTGTTGGCCAATACTGGTTCATTCTCATTAAGTGGCGGAACCATTTCAGTCTCTGATTTTCAATATATTTGACCGCAGATGTTCCAGCAATTTTTTTAATCTTTATATTCCCCATATGATCACTTCTTGTTTTGTTTGCTTTTTTTTCATTAGATTTTCTTTTTCTATATTCATTTCACATTCCAGGATTAGCAGTTGGAGGTTACAATCTGAATAATCTAAGATATGCTGACGATACAATTCTGATTGAAGGGAGCGAACAACAACTTCAAGCCCTGTTGGACATGGTAGTACAAGCAAGTGAAAACAAAGGAATTAGTCTAAAAAAGAAGAAAACAAGGAATGGCTGTTTCAAAGACATACATAAAGTTAAAATTCAGATAAACAAACATGCCAGTTTTAACATGCAGGTTTGAAGGTCTCATTAGTGTCCCATTAGACAAACTTGCTATGCAATAGCACAGATTCCCTAGTAGATCTTCTACAGTGTTCATTCTCAAACTCCCGCTGGATCTCCCTTATAGCAGGACAATGGTCCTACTAGATTTCCAGCAGGATGTAGTCCAGAGAATGGAAATGCACTGTGTTATTTGTGCCAATGGTCTAACACATCCATCTTCTGCGTGGCCATAGTAAATTATATGACTACACAGGAAGCTTTTTACCTTCTGAGTGGTACATTTCTTCTCAAAGCATTGCATGCCTATAGGAAGTTGGGAGTCTATCTACATAGTATGAAATACATCTCTGGAGAAACCTCAATTGCACAAAAGGATGCAAATCCTGTATTGCTCATTATTTCCAGGGATCGAAACAAAAATGGCAACATCTTTTAGTCGTAGTACAGATATGTGTATAAGTCCCATGGTAGCAACTATTAGGTAGTGTGGCCAGTTTCCTTCCTTGCGGTGTTTACCTTCCTCAACACATACTCCTGGTACCCAACTACAACCCCTGAACTGGAGGAATGACCGTATTAAGTGAGAAATCACGACCATGATTTTTTATCTGGACTTGGTTTCAAACAAATCACATTTTCTGGTGATAGTAAACCTGGCACGCTGTAACCTGGTGACAGTAAGCAAACTCACTATCAACTAGGCTAGAACCTGGCACCTCTGTAACTCAGTTACAGTAGGCAAGCTCACTATCAACTAGCCTACAAGGCTTCTCATGTGTAGAAAAAAATAAAGTGTTTTCAATGTTTGGTAGTTTTTTTTCTTTAATGTGATTGTTCTATTCCAGGTGGAGTA
Organism: Meghimatium bilineatum; assembly: GCA_034231615.1. Lineage (NCBI taxonomy): Eukaryota > Metazoa > Mollusca > Gastropoda > Stylommatophora > Philomycidae > Meghimatium > Meghimatium bilineatum. Next base: position 44,721,545 of record CM067317.1, on the reverse strand, counting down.
CCTTGCCGCAACATGGGTCCAATAAATGAATGGTTTGTTGCTGGCTTTGATGGAGGAGAAAATGCCTTGATTGGGTTTTCAGCAGGTTTGTCATTATTTAAATTAGCCTTTATTTGATTGTTTCAAGTAAGGGAAACTCTTATATCTCATGAACACATGCAGAAGAACATAATTTGTATTAAATATTTTAAATAGTGAAAATTGAAATATGCTAAGGAACAGAATGTGATTGAATTACTTAAAAACACTTGATTATATCACAGTTTTATACATTGTATCACTTGCAATTAATCGAATGATTGGTTGGTTGCTAATCCATCTTTCCATGGCTCATGCACTTTGACCCAATTGTTTGAACGCATATCTTATTTGGCTTTGGGGAGAGGGGGGGGAGTTTTGTGTGTAAATAGGTCAAATCATAATTCTGTACAAGAAAATTTTAAAGGTTGTAGAATTTTGTTCCCTAACCAGTTTGTCCACCGCATTCTTGCAACAATTTGAGTGTATTATTACTGCATACTCATGAATTTACAAGCATAATGCTTCTTGAAATTATGGAGGAGACGTAAAAATCTTGTATGTACATTCATCTGACAAAGTGAAACATTATTTCAAACAAATAATCCGTTTTATTCCGGACGCATGTTTTTCCGGTTAACCTTTAGAGCCCAGCCCTCAATTAAAATTACGCAATATCCCCCTGGGGCCTGAATTCTTTTTTGGAAAATTTGCGTTATTGATGGTGGGTGTTTTGAAAACGTGATAACTTTTTTGTTTTAAAAGATACCAAAATAATTTTTGCATATCTAAATAAAGGAGTGAATAGTGAATATAGTCATGTTTTTTTGTTGTTGTTGTATGTATGATATGACAGTTGTGAGCCGCCCGTGTGTTGCTGGGGCCTTAGGGGTAGCAAAGAATAGCAACACTGTTTACCTTCCATGCATGTCGTAAAAGGCGACTAAGGAGGTTATAGGATGGAGTTGGCTGTCCCATCCCATATAGGGTCAGAGACCCACAGCCATGCTGAAGTCGGATGTGTTAGGTCAAAAGGCGCAGATACGCAGCAATGTGTAAACCATGACACAATGCATTCCGTTCTCTGGACTACATCCTGCTAATCTGCAGGAGTTTGAGTAGAAACGCAGAAGAAGAAGATGACAGTGGTGAGCATGATGTGAAGTTGAAAATTCGGGGAAAAATTGCAAAACGCCATTTTCAAAATCGCACATATAACTTCTTAACGACCCTAATACTTGAGCAATGTGTGGGAAAATTGATAAAATCCTCCCTAATACCTATACTTGTTGTATATATATTGTTTCATATACAAACTAATATAATATGGCCTAAAAATGAATAAAACGTGAAGAAATCTCATAATGTCCGTCCGGTCAACACTAGGTCTTGGCCGACACACAGCGTAATTATTGTCCATGCACACACGTGGCACCCCTGATACATATTATTTTTGTGAGATTGAACGAATACACATACATTCTTAACAAATAACAACATATTAAACACAAAAAACAACAATTAGAACATGTAGTCGCGATTACTTACCCATGGCAGGCGGAACTCAATTTGATAGTAAAATACTGCACCGAAAATAGCTAAAGTCGCTCCAGAAATGCGTTACAAAACCAACTGGCTTTCCCCTTCTTACAATGGTAATGTGTAAAGGAATCTGATCTTTAGACTGACGTATTCCTAGCTTCGTGTGGCGGGAATTTCTACGTCATATAAGCTTTACTTCGTAAAGTTCCGTACTCGCGATTCGGGCACTATCTGTAAAGTCGCTGCGCAATATTGAGCCAATAGGCAAGATGTGGGGCACACTTTTGTTGCAAAATTGCGCCTGTAGAGTCCTAAAGGTTAAGTAAAATGTACCTCTTATGGTACATTCTTTCAACCTTAGATGTTAGTCCAATTTGGTTATATAAAAGCTTCACAACCATAAAAAAAATTGTGGTTCTGGTAATCCAGTTACTACGACCTCTGGTTTGATTACAGTTACACATAATTTTTTTTTTCTGACTGCAGGTTTTGCCGAGTACATATTGATGCAACCCAGCGAGGCTTACAGTCCTTTCATTGAGCAGATGAGCGTCAAAGTTCATATGTCCAAGATTTGTTATTGAATTTCTCATCAACAATCCAGATGCTAGTTACGAGGATTTGTTGAATAAAATTCAGGTATTATGAATAAATTAATTATTGGAAAAATAACCGTTTTTTTCTGTCAGGTATTCGTATTCACATAAAACTTCTTGTGCCCCCAGGTATCCTTCTTGTGTATTTTTCATTCCTCTGTGTCCCTTTCATCCCCCCTGTTTAGAACTGCAGCATCGATCCTAGCTCCAGGGAGACTACAGCCCTTTATCGATCAGCTTGGCAGACCCGGATCACTGCCAACATCACTAAATTTGAAAAAAAAATGAACACTGCAGGCAATTTACGAGAGACAGAAGCAAATGGAAAAATCTTAGATCTGTCCTACTCTGGACCCTCTGCACAAACTGCAATAGAACTTTCCTGGCACAAATCGGACATCTGCAAACTCACAAACCAAAAACAAATTAGACAATCACAAATTATTTTTTGTTCTTTTTGTTCACACCACATTTTTTGTTTTTCATACCATGCTCATCTTTGCTTGCAAAGGAGGAACATTATCAACATCAACCTCCTCCCCTTCGTCTGCCCTGTGTGCCTTTCACATGTGTGCGCTGACACACATACACAGTGGGTTTCATCCCTCCGTGTACCTTTCATCTTCCTTGTGTACCTTCTGTTCCACTTGTGTACCTTCTATACCCCCTTGTCTTTCATCTCCACAGTCATAAAAGTGTCATTTTGGCTTTTTTTTTGCACCAAATCAGTGAGGTTAGAAATGGCACGAACCCAATGATTGTGCATTATGAAGTTACGGAAAGTGCCAGTAATCAAATTATCAACAGTGATTGCAAGAAGCAAGCAGTCACTTCCAGAATTGCATTAATGCTTACATTTGAACATTTTAAAACTTATGAACATTTACATGTGTATTTAGATCTAGACAAATTGATACAATTAATGAAAGTCATGTGGTTCTTCTTCAGCGTTTATTCTCAAACTCCCGCTGCATCTCTCTTGTAGCAGGATCATTGTCTTACTAGATTTCCAGCAGGATGTAGTCCAGAGAATGGAAATGTACTGTGGTGCCGTTTATTTTGCGGCAATGGCCCCACACATCCATCTTCAGCGGGATGTGGTTCTAAAGAAGGTTTTAAATATGCAATTCAAGAGAATTTTTGATAGAAAAATTTTGTCAAAATTTGAGCAGATTTTAAAATACCTTATATTTCTATAAATATTCTAGTTTATATATTTACACATGGCATAACTTTATGTTCCTCAGACTACCGTACCTCCAGCTGGGCTGACAAGTTTATCAGTAGATAGCGTGCTCCGACATGCCCAGTTTGTGGTGGACCAAGTCCAGAGTTTTGATGATGCAGCAGAGGAGGATGAGTCTCTGCTCATTACTACACCTTGCATGAGGGCGTTAATCAAACTGGCTGGCGTTACTTTGGGTAAAAGGTGTGTGAAGCACAATAAATATCTTCGCAGTCAGCTGGTGTTGTATCATTTGTTTGTTCGCTTTCTAACTCCCTACTGGATCTTCTTGATTAGAAACTGACCTCACAGCACGTGGGGCATTCCCATAAGTGCACTCCCTCTATTCCAGCAGCTATCCGATTTGATGGTGTTTTGAGTCTTATGCCACCGAAACTGACGTCGACATCAGGGCACAACTCAGGTCCTTGCGACAGGTTTCTTTGTTCTGCTCACCTACACTATGCCCGTCCTAGTCCAAGCACAACGTCGGCATGTCGAAACAACATGGTAACTGTTATCGAAGGTTATGACTACGGGATCCCCGCTGGATCTCACTTTTAGCAGGAAAATGGTCAGACTAGATTTCCAGAAGGATGTCCAGAGAACAGATGCGTTATGTCATAATTTTATTTGCTTCAGTTGCTCAGCATGTACGACTTTGGCAGCGTTATATTATTTCACTAGCAGCATTTAAACTGATAAATGTTTATATAGCACACTCACTCGAGTCGTGCGTGTAAATGTGTCTCTAGAGTCAGTGAGATACTAAATATGCATGTACTTAAGAAATAAAATCATATCATTTTAAATTAAATTTGGTTTAGGTGTTGTGGAATGGCATTAATTTTAACTTTTACAACGCCCTTGTGTTGCCGGGGTCCGATAGGGGAACAAAGAATAGCAACACTGTTTACCTTCCACGCATGTCGTAAAAGGCGACTAAGGAGGTTATGGGATGGGGTTGGCTGTCCCATCCCATATATGGTCAGTACAGTAACCCAAAGCCATGCTGAAGTCGGATGTGTCAGGCCAAAAGGCGCAGATATCGCAGCAATTCTGTAAACCATGACACAGCGCATTCCTTTCTGCGGACTACGTCCTGCTAATCTGCAGGAGTTGTTTGAGAACGAACGCAGAAGAAGAACTTTTACAATATAAAGACTTCATTTTCTGTTTTATGTCCTTCCTGTAATTTTTCTAATATAAATATTTATGTAATGGAGTCACTCTCGTTCTCAGGAGGCAGTTGAGAAAAGAGGTGGCCAGAGTAAAGGCTAAGAAAGAAAAACCCAAGGACACAAAAGCCACTGTGACTCCTCTTGTCCGAAGAATCTTTGACTCCATTTTCCAAGGTCAGATTGATGAGACTTCCAAGACTAAGAGACAGCATTGTGCCATATGTGAGGTAGGCTTGGTGGCATATGTGAGGTAGGCTTTGTGGCATATGTGAGGTAGGCTTGGTGGCATATGTGAGGTAGGCTTTATTTGGCATATGTGAGGTAGGCTTTATTTGGCATATGTGAGGTAGGCTTGGTGGCATATGTGAGGTAGGCTTTGTGGCATATGTGATGTAGGCTTTATTTGGCATATGTGAGGTAGGCTTGGTTGCATATGTGAGGTAGGCTTTATTTGGCATATGTGAGGTAGGCTTTATTTGGCATATGTGAGGTAGGCTTGGTGGCATATGTGAGGTAGGCTTTATTTGGCATATGTGAGGTAGGCTATGATTGTGGCATATGTGAGGTAGGCTTTATTTAGCATATGTGAGGTAGGTTTGATTGTGGCATATGTGAGGTAGGCTTGATTGTGGCATATGTGAGGTAGGCTTGATTGTGGCATATGTGAGGTAGGCTTTATTTGGCATATGTGAGGTAGGCTATGATTGTGGTATATGTGAGGTAGGCTTTATTTGGCATATGTAAGGTAGGCTATGATTGTGGTATATGTGAGGTAGGCTTTGTGGCATATGTGAGGTAGACTTGATTGTAGCATATGTGAGGTAGGCTTGATTGTGGTATATGTGAGGTAGGCTTGATTGTGGTATATGTGAGGTAGGCTTGATTGTGGCATATGTGAGGTAGGCTTGATTGTGGCATATGTGAGGTAGGCTTGATTGTGGCATTTGTGAGGTAGGCTTGATTGTGGCATATGTGAGGTAGGCTTGATTGTGGGATATGTGAGGTAGGCTTGATTGTGGCATATGTGAGGTAGGCTTGATTGTGGCATATGTGAGGTAGGCTTGATTGTGGCATATGTGAGGTAGGTTTAATTGTGGCATATGTGAGGTAGGCTTGATTGTGGTATATGTGAGGTAGGCTTGATTGTGGGATATGTGAGGTAGACTTGATTGTGGTATATGTGAGGTAGACTTGATTGTGGTATATGTTAGTTATTGAATCATCGTCATTGCACTCCGGACACGTCCATAGGTGCTCAGATCTTTCCTTGAGTGTATCCGCCATTACACGTTGACTGACAGTCCCAGTATGTCATTGGTTGACCATCATTCTTTTTCACCCATGGAAATTCTCCTTTCTAGCGACCCCACATTTCAAACCAAGTTCCTTTATTCTAATCATGGAACAAGAGTCATCGTCACTTGTACAGTCATTTGTTTGTGCATTTTCCCATATGGCATTCAAAATGTCTGCCCGATCCATCACTCCACCAACAGCCGTAGAAGCAGCATGGGAGGCCAACCTATCTGCTTTCTCATTACCCCGGACTCCCGCGTGTCCCAGCACAAAAATAAAAGTCACTGTACGCACACAGGAATCTTCATTGCATCCAGCCACTGTTCTCGAACGTACCCCTCCTGAACTTTCATAATCATGTTCATGGAGTCACTGAGTATACAGGCATGCTCGCAGACAGTCTGTGACATGTGAGGTATCCTAGATTGTGGTCTATGGAAGCTATGACAACTCCACCACCTGGGGATTGACAATAGTGAAATTAATGAATATTGATAATTTGAGAGAGGTAATATTAAATGTATAAAATGGTAGCATTCTTTAAAATTCAAACTAAATAATTCAGCATGTCATAAAATCATAAAATGTCATGATCATAAAATCCGTCAAGCTAAAAAATTCAGCATGTTTGTATTAATTTATGCACAATTTTGGCCATTTTGTAACCAACAATTTTGGCCATTTTGTAACCAACAATTTGGCCATTTTGTAACCAACAATTTTGGCCATTTTGTAACCAACAATTTGGCCATAAACATTTCATTGTGTTTATGCTTTTAAATAACAGATTGGGTTATTTCAGCTTATCGGATGGTTGATATTGAAGACTAACCTATCAGTCATTATACCCTGAGAGATTTACTGAAACGGAGATTTCAGCACCTATCGATATGTTCAGTGTCCAACGATGATAATCAACATACTTAAACCTCAACTTAATAACAGATGGACTTGTACGACTTATTTAAATTTAATTGTAGGTATGTCAACAACCAGATTGTGGTAAATGTGCTGCATGCCGAACATGACCAAGTTTGGGGGCTCAGGCCGAGCCAAACAAGCTTGTAAGGAACGCAGGTAAATGTGTTTATTTGTGACTATTTAAAATAATTCTGTTGCAAAGAGATAGATTGATGGATCTGCAATGGACAGCCTGCCGCTCCTTGGCTCATCTTGACCGCTAGCGTTTCAAAGTGATTTTTTTCAACGCTTTACAGTGACATCCTTATAAATGAGAAACACTATCTCATCATGAATTTGTTGTGCAGATTTACCCTGCTACAAGTGCAGGAATTTGATTACACAACCCGCCGAAGACGGATGTGTCGGGCCATTGGCGCAAATAAAACGGCGACACAACGCATTTCCATTCACTGGACTACATTCTGCTGGAAATTTAGAGGACATGTCCTGCTACAAGAGAATTCAGCAGGAGTTTGAGAATGTACGCTGAAGAAGAAGAAGATTACACAACAAGGCTCTGTTTTATCCGTGACACAGTTTCATACACAACTGAACTAGTTTTCCGCTAATTTCTCTTTTCACGCACCGCAGCATTCGAGCTATGCACGCGCGGGAATTGTCAACTAGTAGTGTGTCTTTAGAATGATACACAGCAAGTCTGCCCGTCTTTACGATTACTTAGTAAAGTGCACAACTTTTCAACCACCCCTTGTATACTTGCCTTAAGTGAGAAAGAAAAGTTTAAATGATACCATTGGGTAGTTGGATAGAGAAAAACGATGTTTGCTATACTCTTGGAGACAGAACAGATGATTATCTGTTGGTAAGAAAAAATGGCTACGGTTACCTCATATATACTCCGCCCATCTTGGCACCAGCATGCCAGCTGCTGAGAGTACCACATATAACACATAACCTCATACCTTCAATCGATAATGTCCAGGGATTCTCTCTCTCCCCCCCCCCCCCCCCCCCTAAATGCACTTGCAATGAAGATGTTGCAGGATATCAAACCCATGGCACTTACTGCAAATGGCTTAACCACTATGCCACCAGATATCCTCTCTTGCACAGAGAGAGGAAGAATGGTATTAAATTTAATTTTGAGTTGTCCTTGTGTTATTGGGTTCCGGAAGGAGGAAAAGAATAGCAACACTGTACCTACATGAATGTTGTAAGTGGTGACTAAGAAGGTTTTGGGGTGGAGTGTGCGTGTCTCATCCTACATAGAGTCAGTGAACCAGAAGCCATGCTGAAATCGGATGTGTCAGATCAAAAGGCACATATATTGCAGCAAAGCTGTAAACCATGACACCACATTATGTTCTCAGGACTACATCCTGCTAATCTGCAGGAGAATTAATGCAAAAGAAGATTAATGCAGAAGATACTTTTGAAAATAAAATAAAATCTTGTTAGGAATATAAAAAAACTTTCCTTACTACATGTTTTCCTGTGAAGGAGTGCAGGGAGGTTTTCTATGGACTGAAAATAAAGGCCGCTTTGCCATAGCAGACGCTGCAACATGTACAAGAAGAATGTTGATTGTTAGGAATATAAAGGAGAAAAAAAACATTAACAAACTTTATCACTTGTTCACGTTTGCCTTGACCTTAAAGTTCACATACTTTTTATTTTTTGTATTTTCCATTAGGTGTCCAAATATGGCCATTAAGACGGCAGAAGAAGATGATGTTGAAGAGGAATCAGAAATTGAAAAAGAGGACCAAGAAAGCAAAAACTTGGTGGCAGTGACTAAACATAAATCTGCTACAAATGTCAAGACCAAAGTAGTTTGTCCTGGTCTACCAACACATGAAGACAACAAGAGGAAATATTATACAGCAGCCAGGATTAATGAGGTTGAGGTCAGTCAGAAAATCATTTATGTCGTAGATGTGATCTAATCTGAGATGTCTTAGTCTCTCTCTCTATCTCTCTTGTCTGTGGAGGGATGTTTGCATGTTCTAGCTGAGAGCTGTCTCCAACCATGATTGTAGATTTGTTAACATGGAAACTAGTTCTCTCACAAGAACTAGTCTAAAAAGAATATCTGAAAGTAAATGAAACATTAGAATACCAAAAACTATATGGAGGAGATCTGAAGTTTTCACAAACTATATGGAGGAGATCTGAAGTTTTCACATGATGTGAAATAATGTAGCCGTGTCTGTAGCATGGTAAGAAAATAACCAATGACATTCTTAGCGTCCAGTTATAAAAATGGAAGCTGGAAGGAATCCCTATCAGAATACTGTTCTTTGTTCGGTGGCAGGAGAACATTACTAACACAGATGCATTGAAACAAACAGGCAATACCGCAGTATTTTCTATGCTCAGTTTGCATAGACTCAGATGGCTGAGACAATCTAAGAGGATGAAAGATGGCAGAATACAGGAGGATCCACTTTATGCAACAATCTGGGGAAAAAATCTGGGAATTATGGGACAATCTGGAAAAAAAAATCTGGGAATTATGGGACAGGACAATCTGGAGGAAAAAAAAGGAGTCAACTTCTACTTTGATTCAAAAACGTTTGAAAATGTGATATGTATGATACAAGTATTGATACAGAATCATGGGTAACAAGACAAAATATTCACAGGACAAAATATTCTCAGACAAAATATACCCAAGAGAAAATATACCCAAGACAAAATATTCCCAGGCAAAATATCCCCAAGACAAAATACAAAGGTAATATATAAAATATTTCATACAAACTGTAATAAACACTAATGAACAATATAGCTAGTAAATAATTATAATAAAATCTTCAAATGATATGAATTGTCTCATAAATGATAGACATGAAATTAAGTTCTACGCAACATTAATGTTCTTCTTCTTCTTCTTTCGTTCGCTAATAATGTCTGTATCTGCAGTGTTGTTTCTTGTATAAATAGGACAGTGTTGTCCATTTCTTGTTTTGTACCATAAAGTTTAACATTCATTGGTGTATCAGAGGGCCAGTATGTGCATCTTAATGTGTCATAGTTTGCACATTCTTGAAGGATATGTTCTGAAGTCTGGTTGACTTGTCCACAATTACACTTTGCTGTTGTGCCAATTTTAAATTTTGTATACATATGGCTGTTTAGTCTATTGTGTCCAGTTCTCAGTCGAAATATTATGACCTGTTCTTGTCTGTTAAGTAGGTGGTAGTCATCCCGTGGAGTTAAGTTAGGCTTTCGTTGTGCCTTTATCATGGATTTCCTTTGGTGATAGCTGATTGGTACATCCGGTTGCTGCATGTTAGCACCTTCCTTGGCGAGTTGATCAGCTCTCTCATTTCCTGCTATTCCACAGTGTGATGGAATCCATTGCAGTATAACTCTACACCTATTTTGTACTATGGACAATACCTCTTTTAACTCTGGAAGTTTATTGGATTGTAATGCCTCTAGTACTGACCTTGCATCTGTAAGTATTACAATAGGGTGTGAGGTCCTGTCCAATGTTAACAGTTTCTCTGCAGCTGTATAAATAGCTTTGACTTCAGAGTCATAGTTGTTGCAGTAATTCCCTGTTGATGACTGTCCCAAGTGTGACAGCTGCATGAAGGGTGATGACTGTTCCGGGTGTGACAGCTGCATGCAGGTGATGACTGACCTGAAAATAGCATATTTATGTCCCAAGTTTGAGAGCTGCATGCAGGGTGATGACTGTCCCAAGTGTGACAGCTGCATGCAGGGTGATGACTGTCTCAAGTGTGACAGCTGCATGCAGGGTGATGACTGTCTCAAGTGTGACAGCTGCATGCAGGGTGATGACATCCAAGTGTGACACTTATATGAGGACAATGACTCCCCAAGTGTGACACTTATCTGAGGACAATGACTGTCCAAGTGTGACACTTATCTGAGGACAATAACTGTCCCAAGTGTGACACTTATGTGAGGACAATGACTGTCCCAAGTGTGACACTTATCTGAGGACAATGCCTGTCCAAGTATGACACTAATCTGAGGACAATGACTGCCCAAGTGTGACACTTATCTGAGGACCATGACTGTCCCAAGTGTGACACTTATCTGAGGACAATGACTGCCCAAGTGTGACACTTATCTGAGGACCATGACTGTCCCAAGTGTGACACTTATCTGAGGACAATGACTATCCCAAGTGTGACACTTAATGAGGACAATGACTGTCCAAGTGTGACACTTATCTGAGGACAATGACTGCCCAAGAGTGACACTTATCTGAGGACAATGACTGTCCAAGTGTGACACTTATCTGAGGACAATGACTGTCCCAAGTGTGACACTTATATGAGGACAATGACTGTCCAAGTGTGACACTTATCTGAGGACCATGACTGTCCCAAGTGTGACACTTATATGAGGACAATGACTGTCCAAGTGTGACACTTATCTGAGGACCATGACTGTCCCAAGTGTGACACTTATCTGAGGACAATGACTGTCCCAAGTGTGACACTTATCTGAGGACAATGACTGCCCAAGTGTGACACTTATCTGAGGACAATGACTGCCCAAGTGTGACACTTATCTGAGGACCATGACTATCCCAAACATAAACAAAGCAACAACAAAAGCCAGGAGGAAGTTAGCTATCCTGAGAAAACTAAGTGGAACCACATGGGGAGCCAGTGGGAATATACTCAGTTAAGTTTACCAGCAAGGCATAAGACCACACCTGGAATATGGTTCAGCAGCATGGTGTCCTGCATCAAACACCACATTACAAGATCTAGATAAAGTGCAAAACCAGGCACTTAGAATAATGCTGGGAGCAATGAAATCAACACCCATAGCAGAGATGCAGAAAATGGGAAGAATGCAAACACTTGGCGAACGCAGAGATACAAAAGTACTAATTCAGGCAGAAAAGTTTCAGTGTATGCCAAGTCATCCAATGAAGGAAAGATTCCAAAATCTAGCAATGGGACGATTGAAAAGAAGCAGCTTTATTCATCAAGCTAAAAGACTCCGCAGACAACTTACAGACCTACCTGAAGTTGACAGCCCCATAAGGCCTGTACCAGAACAAACCCCGTGCAGTGAAAGGCATGGAATGCCAATATACATTCAGACCCATGTGAAAGGAATACTAAGCGAGGACGAACAGAACAGTGTGCAGCGAAGGACAGTCACCCTCAGTTTACTGGATGAGGAATATCCACAAGATATATGGGTCAGAGTATACACAGATGGGTCAGCACAGAATGCCCTGAGGAAAGCTAAAAAACTGCTGAACTCCAACTCTGACCTACAGCCTGTGGTATTCCTGACAGATGCAAGGTCAGTGCTTCAAGCTCTCCAGTCTGGAAAACTAACAGACTTGAAAAAACTACTTAGCGAATTGTCTTACCAGTATAGGGTAACCATGCAGTGGATAGCCTCTCACTGTGGAATACCAGGAAATGAAAAAGCAGACCAACTGGCTAAGGAAGGTGCTGCCGAAGACCAACCAGATATACCAATCACCTACCATCAGAAAAAACAGATGATTAAGTCAATAAGAAAGCCACAAACACCAACACAAGATGACTATCATATTATGAACAGACCAGAACAAGTTATAATTCTACGTCTCAGAACAGGACACAACCGACTCCGCAGTCACATGTATACAAAGTTCAAGATTGGCAACACAGCCATGTGGACAGGCAGCACAGAGTGCCAAACATATACTTCAAGAGTGTTCTGAGCATGAAACGCTGAGGCAGACATATTGGCCAGAGGAAACAACACTGGAATCAAAACTCTATGGGACACTGTATGAACTACAAAAGGCAGTGAGTTTTATTAAGGAGACAGAATTACAGATATAGACATGTTTCAAGTGAACGAAAGAAGAAGAAGAAGTATTACATCCTCAGCACGTCCCATCCACGACCTTCCTCTCTTGAGTCTGCTGCCTTTAACTTTCTGTATTTCGGAATGCAACGGGTGTTCCTTATCTGCATGTATTTGAAGGTACGCCCGTGCACGGCAATACTGTAATCTATGCTCAGCTGTTGGGCAGTCAAGTAGATATCGCATAGCTCTTGTCGATGTGTCTCCTGTGCATCCCAGAATGATACGCATTGCTGCATTCTGGACTCTATCCAGTCTTTCGATCTGAATTTGGCTAAGAGTCAGAATTGCCAGTGCATATTCCACCACAGCCACAACCAAACCCTGGTACAAAAGAAATAACAATCTTTGCTCACACTGCGCAGCAGCCATAACCTTCATTGCTGCTAAGCCTTTGCCTGCCCTTATGATAATGTGGTCAACATGTTCCCTGAAACTCAGACTTCTGTCAAAAAACACACCCAGATATCTCATTGTGCTAGTTCTTTCTAAACTTTTCCCGGACAACGAAACTTGTGGCATGGGTGTCTTTACCATGTGATTGTTCAAGGAAAACCACGTCACGAATGCCTTAGACGGATTAACCACTGCTCCCGTATCTCGACACCAATTTGTCAGTCTGTCCAGCTCCTTCTGTAGTTCCACAACGCACTCTTGTATATTGTTGTTTGTTGTGAACAATAATATTTGTATATTGTTGTATGTTGTGAACAATATTTTTAATTTGTTGTGAGGAATATTATTTGTATATTGTTGTATGTATTTGTGAGGAAATATATTTGTATATTATTGTATGTATGTTGTGAACAATGATATTTGTATGTAAGTAAAGTAAAGTAACCCATAGCATTTATTAATGCCGTAGGGGTGTGAGATGTTATCGATCTAACATTTCAGTGGCTCTGCTGTATGAGGGCTGTAGCGATCTCCTCTCCCTCGCAGTGTTTACTTCCCGGATTAATCCGGTACCAATTTAAAGCTGGCTCAACCCGGAAGACATTGCGATCTAAAAACATTTCCATCTCAACTGGGAAATGAACCCAGGACCACTCATATGCGAAGCCAGCACGCTAACAACTGCGCTACACGGCCCCCATACATTATATGTTGTGAGGAATGACATTTGTATATTTGTTGTATGATGTGAAAGATGACATTTGTATATTTGTTGTATGATCTTCTTATTCTTCTTTCGTTCACTTGAAACATGTCTATATCTGCAATTCTGTCTCCTTAATAAAACTCACTGTCTTTTGTAGTTCATACAGTGTCCCATAGAGCTTTGATTCCAGTGTTGTTTCCTCTGGCCAATATGTCTGCCTCAGTGTTTCATGCTCAGAACACTCTTGAAGTATATGTTTGGCACTCTGTACTGCCTGTCCACATGTACACATGGCCGTGTTGCCAATCTTGAACTTTGTATACATGTGACTGTGGAGTCTGTTGTGTCCTGTTCTGAGACGTAGAATTATAACGTGTTCTGATCTGTTCATAATGTGATAGTCATCTTGTGTTGGTGTTTGTGGCTTTCTTATTGACTTGATCATCTGTTTTTTCTGATGGTAGGTGATTGGTATATCTGGTTGGTCTTCGGCAGCACCTTCCTTAGCCAGTTGGTCTGCTTTTTCATTTCCTGGTATTCCACAGTGAGAGGGTATCCACTGCATGGTTACCCTATACTGGTAAGACAATTCGCTAAGTAGTTTTTTCAAGTCTGTTAGTTTTTCAGACTGGAGAGCTTGAAGCACTGACCTTGCATCTGTCAGGAATACCACAGGCTGTAGGTCAGAGTTGGAGTTCAGCAGTTTTTTAGCTGCCACAGTAATTGCCTGGATTTCTGCATCATAATTATTGCAGAATTTTCCTGTCGGTGTTCTGATTGTATCTCTAGGCTTGTGTGGATATTCTATATATACACCTGCACCTCCATTCCTCACAGCATTCTGTGCTGACCCATCTGTGTATACTCTGACCCATATATCTTGTGGATATTCCTCGTCCAGGAAACTGAGGGTGACTGTCCTCCGCTGCAAACTGTTCAGTTCGTCCTCGCTTAGTATTCCTTTCACATGGGTCTGAATGTATATTGGCATTCCATGCCTTTCACTCCATGGGGTTTGTTCTGGTACAGACCTTAAGGCGCTGTCAACTTCAGGTAGGTCTGTAAGTTGTCTACGGAGTCTTTTAGCTTGATGGATAAAGCTGCTTCTTTTCAGTCGCCCCATTGCTAGGTTTTGGAATCTTTCCTTCATTGGATGACTTAGCATACACTGAAACTTTTCTGCTTGAATTAGTACTTTTGTGTCTCTGTGTTCGCCAAGTGTTTGCATTCTTCCCATTTTCTGCATCTCTGCTATGGGTGTTGATTTCATTGCTCCCAACATTATTCTAAGTGCCTGGTTTTGCACTTTATCTACATCTTGTAATGTGGTGTTTGATGCAGGACACCACGCAGCTGAACCATATTCCAGGTGTGGTCTTATGCCTTGCTGGTAAACTTTACTGAGTATATTCCTACTGGCTCCCCATGTGGTTCCACTTAGTTTTCTCAGGATAGCTAACTTCCTCCTGGCTTTTGTTGTTGCTTTGTTTATGTGCTGCTTCCATGTCAGCTTATCATCAAAAGTAACTCCAAGGTATGTTGGTTGTTTGTCTTCTTTCAAGAGCTCTCCGTCTATCTTGATATGACCGGCTTTTTGTTTTGGTGAGAGGGTAAAGAGTGTAGTGCTGCACTTATCTGTGTTAATGCTGACACACCATCTATTTGCCCATAAGGTTAGGGCATCGATAGCTCTTTGTATTTGTTTAGTGGCCACTGCCGCATGTTCTTCCGTGCACCAGATCACCAGGTCGTCAGCATACATTGCCACTTTGATCCCGTGTGGTAGTTCAGCAACTAGGTCATTGATGTAAACCAAGAAAAGTGTGGGTGACAGGACTCCTCCCTGGGGGACTCCATGACGCAGTAGGACTTTCTTGCTTTTGCGACCATCTAATTGTACCCTGGCTCTTCTATTATGCAGGTATGCTTTTACCCATTTGTCCATTCTTGAGCTAACCCTGCAATTTCGCAATTTCTTTAGGAGCCCTTCTTTCCAGACCTTATCAAATGCTTTCCTGAGGTCTATCCATGCTGCTAGTACCAGTTTCTTATCTTGGAAGGCATCCTCAATCTCTTGGGAGAGGTAGGTTGCCTGATCTTCAGTAGAGTAGCACTGACTGAAACCTGCTTGCTGTGATACCAGAAGGTTTTCACTTTCAAGGTACCACTGCATCCTAAGATTGATAATGCGTTCCATTGTTTTGCATAGACAGCTTGTGAGGCTGATGGGCCTGTAGTTGGAGACTGTGTTGCCATCTTTTCCTGATTTGAGGAGAGGTATCATTATTGCTTCTCTCCATGCCTGTGGTACATTACCTGTGGACCAGCTTGTGTTAAAGATTTGCAGCAGCTTTGCTCTTGCTGCAATTCCCAGGTTTCTAATCATTTCATTGGACACTCCATCAGCTCCAGGGGACTTTTTCATTTTCAATTTGGATATTGCATGCTCCAGTTCTCTCTTTGTGATTGGTGCCTCCATGACTTCAGGTATAGGTTCGTCTTGTCCAGTGTTTTGCTGGTTTGCTCGAACCTCCTGTTGTTTGTCTGGGCTGACTTTGACGTTATTGTCTTCTGCAAAGTAATCAGCTGCATGTTTACCTGTTAAAATGTTTTTATCTTTATAAAGTGTGATCCTGGTATTTCTCCCTGTACCTTCATCATTTAGTTGTTTTACAAGTTTCCATAATTTCCTTGTATCTCTTTCTAGGTTCAGCGACTCTGTTTTTTCTTTCCAGCTGTTCCGTCTGGCTTGTAACTTGGCTCTTTGAAATTTAGCCTTTGTTTGCTGATATTTGTTGTGATGTTCTTGGCTAGGTCTGTTCTCAGCCTGCTTTCTAGATGTTTCCATCTCATTTTGCAGCTTTTCCAGTTCATTCCAGTAGGGTTTGTAGTTTTTGCGTGCCCCCCCTGGGTATGGTTTTACTAGCAGCATGTAGTATACATCTATTAAATTCACTCACTGCTCTATTGATGTCTTTGTCCAAGTTCATGTCCTTAGCTAGAACACTGGTTAAATGCTGGTACATTTTCCAGCCTGCCCTCTTATAGTTCCACCTAGTGAGCGTGCTGCTGTCCTTGGTATATTCATTGTGAATTTCCAGAAATACTGGTCTGTGGTCACTACCCCCAAGCTGCTTTCCAACGATACGTGTGATGTTCCATTCCAGGCCTGGTGAGTAGAATGCCAGGTCTGGTGTAGAGGTGGTGTGCCATGCTCTCGAGTAGAAGGTTGGTGAGTCTGCTGGCTGGTTAATAAGAATGAGATTATTTTCATCCTGCCAGCTCTCAAGTTCCTCACCTCTCTTGTCAATATGATCGTAGCCCCAGCTCTGAGAGTGGCTGTTGAAGTCACCACACACCATAAGCCTTTCTTTGTCTGGAATTGTGTCTAGTGCCAATGGTTTATCATTTGGGCAGTAGTAGTTCAGGAGATGGAATTCTGCACTGTCTGTTTTTAGGTGGAGCATCTGGTATTCTGCCCCGTCCATGTATACTTCCAGCTGACATGCGCTGATATTGTTTTTAACTAGTGTCAGAATTCCACCCTTTCGCCTGTCTTTTCGGTCAGATCGGTAGCACTGGTAGCCTCTGATTTTGAAGGCTATGTCGCTGCTGAGGTGTGTTTCTTGGATACAGCATATATTAACTTGTTCTTCACTGAGGACATTTTCAAGTTCCAATTTTTTGCTGTATCCATCTCTTTTACTGTTGACACCCTCAGCATTCCAGTGCATTATTTTTATTGGTCGTTTGTTTGTTTGGCCAGTAGCTCTATTCCCTTGCCTCCTGGCTCCTCGGGGCAATTGAGAAGGACTTCCAGTAACTGAGGTTGGGCCCTTTCGAGGTATAGGGCCCGGCACCGTCCCTGCCTGAACGTCCGCCACAGGGCAGGCACCATAACGTTTATTAGATGCAGACATGTTTCCATTGTGTTTTATGCGTGGCAACCTGATTATCTGTGCGCCTTTTGGCTGGTTGCCTCCGTCTTCAGCACTCTGCTTACTTGGGCCGGACTATGGTCCTGCTCGAGTGGGAGTGCCCGACCAGTCTTAGTTTCCAGCCTCTGATGGCTGAACTAAGCCCCATCACCACTTCAAGGTTCTGGCCTCGATGGAGGTTGTATGATCTGAAAGATATTTGTATATTTGTTGTATGATCTGAAAGATGACATTTGTATATTTGTTGTATGATCTGAAAGATGACATTTGTATATTTGTTGTGTGATGTGAGGAATGATGTATGCTCCTTTAGGTCTTACCTGAATTTGAGAAGATTTACCGGGAGAACACAGAGGATCGTGTTGATCGGATGATAACTCTCCACCTGCACCCAACAGTCATTCTGCACAATCTGCTACCGTTTAGTCTGCAGGTCACACTTGAGGTATGTTCCATTTTGTTAAATTGACACTATTCTGTTTAAGCAGATTCGTGGGCAGATTATGTATGCCAGATCATCGCCTTCCAAAGATTCTTCTCTGTGGTGAGTCGCAGAAAAGCGTATTCTCTGATATAATTATTATAAAATGATATGCTAGCAATTCTCTGATATAATTCTTCTTCTTCTTCTTCTTCTTCTTTCGTTCACTTGAAACATGTCTATATCTGTCATTCTGTCTCCTTAATAAAACTCACTGTCTTTTGTAGTTCATACAGTGTCCCATAGAGTTTTGATTCCAGTGTTGTTTCCTCTGGCCAATATGTCTGCCTCAGCGTTTCATGCTCAGAACACTCTTGAAGTATATGTTTGGCACTCTGTGCTGCCTGTCCACATGTACACATGGCCGTGTTGCCAATCTTGAACTTTGTATACATGTGACTGCGGAGTCGGTTGTGTCCTGTTCTGAGACGTAGAATTATAACTTGTTCTGATCTGTTCATATTGTGATAGTCATCTTGTGTTGGTGTTTGTGGCTTTCTTATTGACTTTATCATCTGTTTTTTCTGATGGTAGGTGATTGGTATATCTGGTTGGTCTTCGGCAGCACCTTCCTTAGCCAGTTGGTCTGCTTTTTCATTTCCTGGTATTCCACAGTGAGAGGGTATCCACTGCATGGTTACCCTATACTGGTAAGACAATTCACTAAGTAGTTTTTTCAAGTCTGTTAGTTTTCCAGACTGGAGAGCTTGAAGCACTGACCTTGCATCTGTCAGGAATACCACAGGCTGTAGGCCAGAGTTGGAGTTCAGCAGTTTTTTTAGCTGCCACACTAATTGCCTGGATTTCTGCATCATAATTATTGCAGAATTTTCCTGTCGGTGTTCTGATTGTATCTCTAGGCTTGTGTGGATATTCTATATATACACCTGCACCTCCATTCCTCACAGCATTCTGTGCTGACCCATCTGTGTACACTCTGACCCATATATCTTGTGGATATTCCTCATCCAGGAAACTGAGGGTGACTGTCATTCGCTGCACACTGTTCTGTTCGTCCTCGCTTAGTATTCCTTTCACATGGGTCTGAATGTATATTGGCATTCCATGGCTTTCACTCCACGGGGTTTGCTCTGGTACAGACCTTAAGGGGCTGTCAACTTCAGGTAGGTCTGTAAGTTGTCTACGGAGTTGTTTAGCTTGATATATAATTATTATAAAATGATATGCTAGCAATTCTCTGATATAATTATTATAAAATGATATGCTACAATATGCTGATATAATTATTATAAAATGATATGCTAGCAATATGCTGATATAATTATTATAAAATGATATGCTAGCAATTCTCTGATATAATTATTATAGTACTGACTTAATTGTTTTTTATTTTGTTAATGTTATTTCTTTCATCAAGACACCACAGTGAACTACACCCTAGAGTCAGGTCACCATGTTCCACTTATCAACGCTATAGTCAACAAAACTGCACTAGAGATGAAGGTCAGAGGAAATAAATTGGTGTCGCCATAGATTTATTTAAGTCCCACATTAAATACATGATCGATAATAAGTGAGACTGCTATATAACCATAGTATTTATGTAAAACACAAGGTCGATCAGATTTACAATGAACTCACATGCACAGACTGTCAGACTTCTTCTTCTTCTTTGTTCATTCTCAAACTCCTGCAGATTAGCAGGATGTAGTCCGGAGAACAGAATGCATTGTGTCATGGTTTACAGCATTGCTGTGATATCTGCGTCTTTTGGCCTGACACATCCGACTTCAGCATGGCTTTGGGTCACTGACCCTATATGGGATGGGGCAGCCAACTCCATCCCATAACCTCCTTAGTCGCCTTTTACGACATGCATGGAAGGTAAACAGTGTTGCTATTCTTTGCTCCCCTTTCGGGCCCTGACTACATACGGACGACTGTCAGACTTAACATGGGGCCTTTGTCGTGTTGTCATTCATGTTGTTATCAAGAACAGCTGTTTTATTTAATTCTCATTCCCTGTATATCCGCCGAAGACGGATGTGTCGGGCCATTGGTGCAAATAAAACGGCGACACAACGCATTTCCATTATCTGGGCTACATCCTTCTGGAAATCTAATAGGACCATAGTCCTGCTACAAGAGATATCCAGTGGGAGTTTGGGAATGAACGCTGAAGAAGAAGAAGAATTCCCTGTATATAGTTTTAATGTGCCTCTCTATGACAATACTTGTGTAAACACAGCTTAGCTGCAATATCTGTGCTTTATGGTTTGACGCATCTGACTTCTACATGGCTTCTGGGTCACTTTGACCCTCTATCAGATGGGACAGCCAACTCCACCCAAAAACTCCTTAGTCTCCACCTAGGACATGCATGGGATGTCTGCTGAAGCGGAGGGAGGAGGACTTATGGGAATGTCCCGCCTGCTGTGAAACCAATTTCTAATCAAGAATCAAGAACTAAAATCGACTGGTTCGCAGAAATGCATAGACTTGTTATTTGTGTTTCCACTTAAATCATGTGAGAAGAGGCCAGAAAGTGATGTTGGTGACATTGTACATTGAATATATGCAGTGGCTTAGTGTGGATCAATGGCGCCCGGGGCTGAATCATAATTTTCCGCCCTTGTGACATTAAAAAAATATGGCAGTGATTGGGAAAGTATAGACGAAAATCAATTTTCCGCCCTCCCGATGATGCCACCCGGGGAGGTGCCACATCTTGAAATCTGTACACGCTTTGTATGACATCCTCAGCATGTGGCATCCACGACTTCCCTCTCCTAACTCTGTTACCTTTAACTTTATGTATTTCGAAATGCAATGGGTGCTCCTTATCTGCTTGTATTTGAATATACGCTCTACTGTAAAAGCAATACTGTAACTTGTACTCGTCTGTTAGACAGTCAAGTAGGTACTGCATAGATTTTGTCGATGTGCCTCTTGTGCACTCAAGAATGATACTGCATTACTGTATTCTGGTTTCTATCTAAGTTTGGCTAAGAGTCAGAATTGCCAGTGCATATTCCACCACAGTCACCATCATACCCTGGTACAAAAGAAATAACCTCTGCTCACACTACGCAACAATCATAACCTTCATTGCTGCTAAGCCTTTGCCTGCCCTTATGATAACATGGTCAACATATTCCCTGAAACTCTGACTTCTGTCATGGGGATATATTTACATCTTAAGCATAATAATACGTTGGTATTAATATTAACAAATAATAATAATAACAGCAAAAACAATAACAAAATTTAATAAAAATAAAGATAATAGAAACAATCAATAACAATAGCTATTGTTTTAGGAACACAAGTAAACGATAAGAAAAATTACAATTACAATAGCACCAATAACAAAAACAACAATAATCACAAAACAACAGCAATAGTAAAAACAAAATCGTCATATGAACCATAACAAAAACAAATACAATTATGAAAACAATAACAGAAATAGCAACATCGACAACAGCGTCATCATTAATCTTGTTTTCTTCTTTTGTCTTTATTTCTCCTTTTGCTATTATGACACTGGTTTTTATGATCGGTTTTCATGCAATGGCATGGCGTGATGTTTGATATGCAGTTATGAAGTCACCCTATTCTATAATTTCTTAGATCTATCTCTTCTTCTTGATCTAAACCGTTCTTTACCTTCCTTTTAGAATTTTAAACGCGTATTGTGTGTTGTTGTTTACTAGCTGATTCAATCAATAGTTATTCCGAGTGGCTCATATGTTTCTTCAAAAGTCTCAGTCTCTTGTGTTTTGTGTTGTTAATAATTTCAGTTGGTGACATTTTTGTGTGTATGTACAGTAACAACCAAACCAAAAATGTATCTTGTTGTACTTTGTCTCTTCTCCCTTTGATCTTTCCGGTGGTTACGAAATGTTCAAGTTTTTCTGTTCTCATCACATGCCCTAAACATCATAATATATAGCTTCTAATTTCTGCTATATTTATCTTTTACTTCACTCCGCCATCTCTGAGGACATCTACATTAGTTTTGTTAGGTTTCCAAGGAGTTTTCACCATTCTTCTAAAAAATCACATCACATGTCCATCCAGTTCATCTTGAGCTTTTTTGTTTACCGTCGTGCTTCGCATCCAGAAAGACAAATGTATTCAATATGACATCCTAGTACTCGATTGCATAGAACGTTTCTCATCTTTTGAAATGTTGATTTGGCTTGTGATATCCCGCTCTTTATCGCACTGGATAGCCCAGACCAAATCAGCATTTCAAAAGATAGGAGACAATCTACACAACGGAGTAGTCATCATCATGTGAAATATTATTTCCAGAACGCGGTATTCCTTATGGATTCTCTGAACACTCATCGATTCTGGGTGAGTTGACCTGCCGCAGCTAGAGACATGTTTAAACAATCTGATATACTACTGTACAATCGTGGTCATGGACGCCCTCTTCCCATGTTGTCGTTAACTCTGCCTTCAGCTATTAATATTTCCATTCATGTGTATTCAGAATATCGAAAATACTTTACTGCTATAGTTTGCCATTGCTTTCAGAAGGAAATCCGTTTGTCGAATATCACAAATAAAACACATTCATACTCTACGTCATTTATTAGAGGAAGTATCAATGTTAAATTAACCGAACAGTTTCAGTCTCTATTTTTCAATAGATCTGTTAACATGCGTTGTTCCTAGGACCGTGGAATCAAAACGATTGGTGTCGTGACGTTATTCAAAGTAGACGCTATTTTTTTAATACAAATGTTATTGATGCACTAACAGGTAAATTTCTGTCTCGGCTTGTGCTCCCCTAGTTTTACCTTCAGATCTGTCTCTGAGGGGGGGGGGGGGTATTTTAGTTCTCACGTCATCGAAGAGTGCAGAATGTGTTCTGGAGTCTGGGTGACCCTTTTTACATGGGTATTGCTCAGTTTGACAGCCTTCAGTTTGTAGAGATGTGCTTGTAGTCTGCAGTGCCCTGTGCGGAGCCTAAAAAATGTTGTTTGCTGTGATCTGCTTAACTTTAGAATTGGCTCCTGTGGAAAGTTACTGCCTGTTCTCTGAATCCATGTATGTTTGTATTTTCTTTTGATGAGAGTTTTTTCTTCAGTCAGTGATATTCTGTGCTGGAATTGTTCATTTTTTTGTTAACCTGCTTTTGTTAGTTTGTCAGCTGCTTCATTTCCCGCAATTCCATAGTGATCCACTGCAGCACAACTTTATTGTTAGCAGACAATTTATTTAGAAGTTCTACAGTAGTTTTTATTAGGAAATCTTTAGGTTCATTTTGGATGGTCTGAAGTACTGACATGCAGTCGCACAAGAAGACTCTATTAGATCCTTTTAGTCTCTGTTCCTCTAGAGCCTTTGATGCTTCTAATATTGCTTGTAGCTCTACCGTGTAGTTTGTTGAGAGTTGTCTGGGAACAACCCTGCGCACTAAAGATTTCCCTCCAACTTAGTTGGAATAGGGAACAAACACAGCAACTTGGTTGAAATCGGGGACACATACACCAACCTCGTTAAAATAGGGGACAAACACACAAACTTAGCTGAAATAGACAAATACACAAACTTAGCTGAAATAGGAGACAAACACACCAATTTGCTTGAAATTGGGGACAAACACACCAACTTAATATGACAATATGTACAACTACATTAACTTTGTTGAAATATGAGACAAACACAACAACGTAATGCGAGATCATGACACGTTGTTAGGGAATAAACACATCAATCCAATGTATATCTTGAAAACAGAAAAACAAATTTCATGTTTATATGTTGAATAAAACCGACAATTGTAAAGCTGAACTTTGTGAAATCATGTGTTGTCTGACCTCTGCTGTTATTTTGGATGCGTTACTTTCTAGTTGTTAACAACTCCCGGTTGCGCTTCGCTAATCATCTTTTGGATTTTTTCTCTCTTTGCAGCTTCTTTCTTCTCCTTCTTTTCTTTCTGCTTAAACTCTTTCTCCCATCCAGACTTGTGTTTGCACAGTAGCACGGGCACATGACAGTTATGAACGATGTAATCACTGATGCTGCCCATCAACGTACGCCTGACCTTTCCCTGGTTACGGGTTCCTGAAACAAGAAAAAAATCTTGATAAGTTGAGCGTGTATAGTTAACGAGATAGTTGATCTTAAGAGTAAGTGTTAAAGTCCTGACCTCATCACAGACTAGAGATTGTGCAATGTGTTATATGTGAATATCTTACGGTGTCATGTGAAGTATTCTTTATTCGGCGTAAGAATCTGTACAGACGAACTATTCACACTTAGAGAACTAAGTGAAAAAGCAATCGAATACATACAATCAAGATCCTAACACAGTATTTGTTGACCAGGAAAAGACATTCGACAAAGTAGATAGAAACATTCTCTGGTAAACCTTAGAAATGTATAACTTCAGAGGACAGGTGTTAGATAATATAGAAGTGATATATCAAAAATGCCAAAAGCACAGTAAGAACAACAGAAAGGCTGAACCTTTCGAATAGATCTGGAGGAAGACAAGCATGCGTGCTTTCACCTTTATTTTTCAACATATATTTGGACAGAATAATAAAAGAAGCTCATATCAACAGAGAGAGAAACATTGTAAATAAACCTGATGAGGAACGTAATAATGAAATCAACGAACTACTATTTCCGACGATCAAAATCCAGTACACAAATATGAGGAAAAATTGGAAAACCGTATCATTGCATTGATATTAGCATGCAAAAAAAAACAGAAGTTATGAAAATTAGCAAGTCTACAACACCAAAGGATATAGCAATAGATAATATCAAAGTGAAACAAGTCAAAGAATTTAAATATCTAGGCAGCATTTTTTTCCGAAGATGGAAAACTAGACAGGAAAATAGAAACAAGGTGCCAGAAAGCAAACACAGTGACCTACCAACTTTCACCATTACTTCTTCATTCAAAGATCAAGATAGAAATCAAAAGACAGATAACATCTACAATTTTTATACCAGCACTACGCTTCCAATGTCAAACATGGTCTTTAACAGCCCCGCAGCAGAGGAAAATCGTTACATGTTTAATGAAGTGTCTGAGAAAAGCCACAATGGTTACTAAACTAGATCAAATAAGAAATTAGGAAAAAGAGTTGGTATAATATCATGGGTTCCTTGAAAAAATATTCCCAGACAAAATATACCGGACAAAATATACCAAGGCACAATATCTACAGATAAAATATTCCAGACAAAATATACCTACATAGCCAGAAATTAGGGGAAAAAAATAAAAGTAATAGTAACATAGAAAAATTGATGAAGTAATTTATAACAATCTCCTAGGAGATAACATAAGATGTACATAAGACATATGATGATATTAGAATCAGAATGTATGCAAGTTATGATTTTCTCATATTCATATTGTATTGTAGTCGCGGTGGTTACTTCAAAAATTGCTTCCTGCTTTATGTGCGAATCATCCAATTTATAAATTCGGATTTTGTTTAAAAAAAATTGAATCACGTTGAAATTTGACACACATATTCATCATCAAGTTCCGTCTCCGCAACGAAGGTTGGCTGCAACAGACCTCCAACATCCTCTGTTTCTTGATCTGGTGGTGCATTCTGCAAGACTGTAACCTGTCCAACTTGTGATGCTACTCTCCCACTTGTATCTCTGCCTATATCTTTCTCGCCTCCCTTCGACTTTACCCTGAAGTAAGGTATTCAACAAGGTGTCATATCTTTTAATGTGTCGAAAATATTGTGTTTGCTTGATCTTTATTTCCTTTATTCTTTCTTCATATTAAGTGTTGTTAGAACCTCTTTGTTTAATTTCTTCTCTTTCCAAGATGTTCTCGAACTATGTGATGAGACTGTATGTAATTATTTCATGTTGTTGAGACTCATAGTCATACACTCTTTGATGGTTGTTCTGCGAAGTGTCTCTCTTGGTCTTTTTCTTTTTCCATCTGGTACCCAATTTAATGCTTGTAGTGGCAGTATGCTTTCATTCATTTTAAGTACATGTTTGATATACATCCAAAGTTTTCTTCCTATTGTTCTAGAAACATATTGCTATTTTGGTGTCTTATGTTACTTACTAGTTTGACTGGAATTCTTCCCAAACCAATATTTAAGAGTTTTCAAAGACATTTATTTTCAAATAAATGTTATTTCTTCTCCAGTGCTTTTGTTATTTTCTAATTTTTGCAACCATAGGCCTATGTTAAAACAGGTATTGCATTGGAGTTGGATAGTCGTAGTGTGATACATTTACTTAGTGATTTTTTATTTCCAAATGTTTGATAGGTGGTTGAACGCACTTCATGCCAACGCAATTCTGGTAGAAATCTCATTTAATTGTATCTCCATCATTAAACACGCTGAGTAGAGAACACTGAATTATCTTGTTCTATTGATATAATAAAGAGTATATTATTGGGGATTTTTCATGTCTCGATTGACATTGCAAAATCTATGAATATAAATAGCTGTTATATCATGATTAAAGCATGATTTTCAGTGGAATGACGACCAGAAAAATGGACATTTCAGTCGTGACCAGTCCACTATAGTAAAACTGCATTATAGTAAAACTGTATCAGTGGTAGCTGGCGACAGGTACCACCAATACCCTCAATATACATAGACCTGGTAAATCTCGTGTAGCAACATCACCTCTTATTGTTTTCGTCATATACCATCTCATTTGCTATTATTTACGTCGGACATGATAGCATCTGCTTCTTCTTCTTCGGCGTCCATTCTCAAACACCAGCTGGATATCTTTTGTAGCAGGACAATCATCCTAGTAGAGTTACTGCCAGATGTAGTACAGGGAATGGAAATGCGTTGTGTCTCCGTTTTCCTGGCGCCAGTGGTCCCGCACATCCGACTCGATGGAATAATGGTATCTGTTATTATCTGTGTCACACGTTAGATCTTCTGATATTGCTTACGTCTTATACAAGGTCATGGGTTAATGATTATACAATAACCATGTAATGTTTTTTATTTGTGTTAGATCTAATCTGACGTTATTTCTTTTCGATTTATGCCTCTTTGTGCCTTGCAGCGTAAGGGGTAGAAGAGTTCTCTTGAGATGAATTTTTTGTGCGCTTTAAATATGTTTTCATTGACTCTTTTATTTCTGTAATCCATCGTTTGCAAAGTCTGCTCCTGGCTTTGTGTCCATCGTGTCTGCCTAGTAATGCTTTTTTAGGGGCACTGTCTGATGGTAGTCTGGAAGCATGTGAAAACCACTTAATCTTTTGTTTTCTGATGTAATCCAGGACTGGCATTATGTTTGTTAATCTTCTGATGTTTTCGTCTCTGATTCTGTCTCTTATTGTTACTCCGAAGATTCTACGTAGACAAGTCATTTCTTTTGTAACAAGTTATCTTTTGGACAAGTTCTTCTTTTTTAGTGTCCACGTTTGACATTAGTAGCATATTTATTGTATGATGATCGTTTTATATAGTGAAGTTTTGGTGCTAATGCTCACATATTTGTTTTTTAAAATAGGAAACATCTGTCCTAAGATCCGATGTGCTATGTTGCATCTATGTTGGATTTATTTGTTTTTTTCCCCATTGAAATGCAACATAGATGCAATCTAATCTGATCTAGTACATATTATCGATTTTGCAAGCTAATCTGACTGATTCACTAAAACTGTTCAATACAAATCAGAAAACAACAAACACGACTCAAACCATGTTCAGTCCAGTTGGCACTTCGCCAGCAATATTAGACCGATCCTTTACTAGCTTGACCAGAGAGAACTTTAAATAAAATATTTGTGAAACAATTCGCTTGAACGTAGAGTTCTTAATATGATTTTGGCAACTGTGATCTTAAGAAAATCCGGTTTAAAGGACTTTATGAACATTTTATTCCGATGATGTGTGTGTAAATTATCAATGTAATATCTCTGACGGATTACTAACTGGAAAGACCCGAGTTCAAGAAATCCTTGTCGCTTTTAAGTTTTAGTAATAATATTAATTCCTCGGATCTTATGATTTACTTTTTTTTCATATAACACTGACCAATGACGACGAAGGTAACTTCTCTTTCAAGAGCACACTCTACGATGGCTTGTCCAGGTTTGTCGTTGTCGATACGCAGAAACTCGCCTTCAATCTGTGGACACAGTATTATGTTCATAATTCTTTATTGACCATATAAGATGTGTTCTTATGTTGCTAAACAGTCATACGTTTGCAAGAACTGACGCAAGAACAGATCTTCAACTGTCACAAAAAAAAGTATCACACAAAATTATTACTATAAATATCCTACTAACCACCACAGGAGCATAAAAGGAAATATAACAAATAGACACAAGGACTGCAACAACAAAAAACTGTCACAAATATACACAAGAATTGCAACAGAAACTGTCACAAATATATACAAGAATTGCAACAGAAACTGTCACAAATATATACAAGAATTGCAAAAAGAACTGTCACAAATATACACACAAAAACGGCAACAGAAACTCAAAAGGGCCTCAATCAGTGGTACTTCAAACTCCCTGGCTTCATTGGCAACAACATATCCGGTGTCTCCAAATGATAATGCTCCAGCAGAAGTTTTATTAGTGTTTTCTCCTCCTGAATTATTTAAAGGATATCCTAAAGCTGTCCCTCGTTAGGAAAGCAATCGAGGAAGAAAACGTGGAAAAGCAATGCTGGCAACATCGTCCCAGCAAAAATGAAAATAAAATTGAAATGCAAATAAGAAAATACAAAGAATGTTACTATATCAAAAGCCAAGAAATCACTTTTTGTGCTTGAAGAAAATATCAGTGATTCTGATGATGGTACTGATAATATACCACATGATGATGATGACACAGATTTCGACGTGTCTGACACTGGTCGTGATAGTGATGATGAAAACAACAATATAAGAATGTAGGCCCCTATGGTATGTAAAGCACAGATATTGGTCTATTGTGTCTATGTTGTGTGCGGGCTTGATACAGGAAAGAGAAAAACAATATTACACTCGGAAAGTCATGCAGCTTGAAGATGAAGATGTGGAAATCAGCTTTTTAAGAAAAAGTGGGAAAATGTTTAGTGTTATTATGTTGGCCTATAGTAGAAGATATAGGGACTGTTAAAATGAGTCAAATTAAAGTAATTTTACCACAGCCTATTTGCTTATACATAAGTGTACATAAAGAACAGAAAGTTATCTACGTTTCAAGATATTATTTGATAATATACAATTGTATTGATTCTTGATTAAGAACAAGCGTCACGATAGTGGGGTATTCCCATAGACCTATATGTTCTGCTTGTCGTTCTCTCGGCCATCTAAAACTGTATAAGCTCAGTGTCCCAATCAGTTGATGATTACGCGTGCTTCTATCTTTCCGGAGATGGAGCACTTTCTCCCATCTTGTATTGATTGATTTTCATGGGCTATTTCTCCTACTTATGGTCCATTTCTCCACTTCATCAGATCCTTTCTCCCCATATGTGGTCCATTTCACAACACTATGTATCATTGTTTCAAATGCATATTTTATAAAAAGTTTCACCGTTTAACCATTCTTCGAAGACTATATTTTGAAATAAATGGGTATTTCCCTAACAGATATGAATAACATCTCAGTATTATTATTATTTATAGAGTTATACCGATTTTGGTGGAAAATGAAAAAATGGAGGTTCATTTCTCTTCACTCTCCCCTACAAGTCTTATGGCCCAAGACAGATAAGTGTTCATGGAATGAATTGGGAAGACAATGTTCTGGAGAGAGTACGTCACATGACATGACATTACTTTGCATGTAAAGCATGGCTAGCAAAATCACAACAAATAAAAAATGAATCAATTTTCTAATGTACCTCTTTCGCCTTCATCTTTTCCATAAATTTTGCCTCCATGGCTGCGATCTTTGCATCTACTTGTGCCGACTGTAATTGTTGTTTCACTTGACCTAGATATCGAGAATGCAAGAACTATTTACGAGGTTCTGAACAGTCGTTTATTCAATCGAGAGAAGGCTTTAATTTAGTAAAACACTTAATACAGATTCCAGAACCTGAATAATATTAGCATGCATTGATGAATTATTGAAAGAAATAGAAGGTAATAGATGATATTTGAACCAGGTTTCATTCAGATAAATCAGCGAATCTCAAACTTTTTTGCCCCATATCCACTTTCCGATTGTTTTGTTTTCCATAGACCCACCTGCCTACCTAATATTGATTTTCCTAAACATACTAGCTTCAAATGTGTTTTTGACAGCTGGTACAGCGCTGCTCACTTTGATCAGCTTTTTGTTTTCTTGAGTGGACAATTGCAATTAAAGAACGTGTACAAATTGTATTCATACTTTTATTGAAAAAAGTACATCTCGTGTATTCGCAATATTTTCTTTCGTTGTCATGGACCACCCTGCAAGTGGACCTTTGGGGGTCCATGTAAACCACTTTGAGAACCTATGAACTAAACCCTTCTCTGGATCTAGGTTCTGCCAGCTGGTCACACCAATTGGCTGAACGTTGACAGATCCGTATTTTTAATTGGGTGAGACACAAAGTATATGTAAAATGACTAAAGAAAATTTCGGATCAGCCAAGATGAATGATGCAGTTTGGAAAAATCATATGAAGGTTATAGGTTCTGTCAATTGGACACACCAATAGACTGTTTATTCACAGATCCGTATTTTTTATTGGCTGTCACACAAAGTATACCCACACAGAATACATATGTATTTCAACAATGAATAACTGACTGGGACACTGATCTTATATACTTTACTAGAAGTACCAAGTGTTGCCTGGGTTAACATTTTAGAGAAATGCACTATAACAAACATTATTCCAAAATTCAGCAGGCTTTATAGTTAATAGGCCAAAAAAGCACACATCCCATTGCTGAAGAGCGCCAAGACCGAACATCGGATCGGGATCTGGGAACACCGAACGCAACAGTCAGTCACATAAAAATAAAGTGGTTTTTTTTTCACTACGCCACCACGATGATGTATTTTAGTGCGAAAAATAGTATTTATATAAAAATCTTGCAATGTAGGAAATAATTTCAAGATCAGTGAGGTAGTAATGTATGAAGGTTAAGGCCAAGAGAGTATGCTGTCACTGGGAGATTATTGCATCAATACTCGATCGATATGGATTTTGAACAGTAATTATCAGCTTTTAATATATATATATATATATATATATATATATATATATATATATATATATATATATATATATATATATATATATATATATATATATATATATACAAAGATGACTGACGGAATAGCAAGCTGCATATTTATGGGGTTTCTCCTTGTGCTGTGATGCTGGTTTATAATCAAGAATCAAGATTACACAAAATAACTATAGAAAAAATTGAATCAGCCAAGAAATGTGACGATATTCAGAGAAACCTTATCTGTAAACGGATTTGGTTTCGCTGACGTGAAAGGACTTGATTCAAATCCTCTCTGCTACTCTCTGATTTTAAAATATTTTTATATCCTAATAATATTATTCACAATGCAACACGAAGGCCTAATGGTCTGTGTTTTTGAAAATATACAGGTGTCCTATGTATGGTCCTCGAGTTATTTACAAACATGTGTAATTTGTACGTTGTTGTCACAATTTAATGGTCTCTATTTATAGTAACTTGATAATATACACATTGGAGGTTTTGTCTAATATCCAATATTTTCACCATTATCAAGTGCCGTCTCTGCAACGAGGGTTGGCTGCAACGAGCTTCCATCTTTTGTCTCTTGCTTTTGGTGGTACAATCTGCTGAACTGCAACCTCTCGATATCGTGATGTTTCCCTCCCACTTGTATCTATGTCCACTTCTTGCTCACCTCCCCTCAACTCTACCCTCAAGTAAGCCAATAGATAAGTGGAGGAGGGGGGTTAGAGTGTTAAAACCTCACATTAGCAAAACGGTACGTGAATTTCAGTACTAGGAATCTGGCCAAATCGTGGGCCACAAGCCAACAACCTTATCTCTCTCTCTATCTCTCTCTTTTCTCTCTCCCTAATCCTCCCCTCCCTCCTACACCCGCCCCTATAGAGTTTTCACAAAATGGTCATCAAATAATGCATCAAAGTTTGGTTCTGCAGCACGAGGACGGACGAACAACCTTGTTTTTTTAGGTAAACCTCGCACCTGGGGAGAACACATCAACGACCCTGTGGCCTCCATTAGGATCTTCAACAATATATCAATATATTGAATATGTCAAAAATACACTATTTGTGATATTTGTATTTTCTTTCATAGTTCTTTTTTTCATAGCAAATGTAATGAGAACATCTTTGTTTGTTTTCTCATCTTTCCATGAAGTTCTTATTCCTCTTTATATCCATATATCAAAGGGATGAATTATGTCTAATAATTGTTTGTTCAGTGTCCATGTTTCTCAGCCACACATTAATGTAGAATATATGTGACATTTTATTATGATTATCATATTTAGTTCGTGATTTGTTTAACGGCAAAATATTCCTCATATCATTCTGTTTCATATCTACCGTCGGTTCTGGCTTGGCTTTAGTGCCTACCTACTTATTTTACGGTTAATTAATCTAAACATTATATCAATAATTAATTTAAATATAAATTTTAAAGAGTTAGGGTTTGGAATTAGGGTTAGCTGTGTTCTACATAACTAATACTTACCCTAAATGTATTTATATTTCAGTTAAAAAATGATAAATATAAAATCATAAACATAGCCACGGGAAATAATCAAATATGTAGGTAATAATTCCAAACCAGTTCCCTACTGTCATTGGTGATTATGTGTCCAAAATAACAGGTATAATATATTACAACAATCTACTTGTTGTAGTATCTCTCCATGTATTTTTATGTTTAGGGACTGTTCCTTTGCGTTGCATATTTTAGGCCCACCTATGTCTATTAGCCGAGTTCGGAAACAATGTTGACACATTTAAAATGATTAATATATATAGTGAACATCGAGGAGATATTTTTTTTTTAAATCAGAAGATAGTAGACGGGAATTGAACCATGTCCATTTAGCTGATACATATTCTCCTCGCAACTTGAGTCAAAACGTTTTCCAAATTGGACCACACAGCATCTCTTCAAAAAAGGATACAATTTTAGTCTAGATTTCCAACTTGCTACGTCGTCCGTATGCCAGACAAGCGCCGTCCAAAGCGATTATTCTGTGGGGAACTGTGCGATGGTAATCGTTCAAGCGGATGGCAGAAAAACGTTTCAATGATCACATACAGTCCATCAAGCACTGCATCATCGATCCTAGCTCCTGTGATACTACAACACTTGAAAGCTCAGCTTGACACACCCAGATCACTGTTAGCATTACTACATTTGAAAAGGAGAGAACACTGCGGGCAACTTATAAGCGACGGAAGTGGAAGGACAAATCCGAAAACTATTCTACTCCGGACCCACTGCATGCACTGTAATAGAATTTTCCTGGCACGAATCGGACTTATTGAGAATCTACGAACTCAAAAACCCAAACCAAATTAAACAATCACAAATGCTTTTTTTCTACTTGCTCATCACAATTTTATTGTTTTTCATGCCATGATCATCATATAGAAAAATAATGAGAACATAATGGAAAGAGAAGAAAACAAAGAGGTTATAACAACACTTAATATGAAGAAATAATTATTAAAGGAAATAAAGATAAAGCAAGTAAAATATTTTGGCCATTTTAAAAGACATGACACCTTGTTGAAGGCCGTATCTGAGGGTAAAGTCGAGGGGAGGCGAGCCAGAGGTAGACAGAACACAAGTGAGAGAGTAACATAACGAGATAGACAGGCTACATTCTAGCAGAGCGTAACACAAAGATAAGAGACAGTGGATGTTGGAGGTCTGTTGCAGTCAACCTTCGTTGCGGAGACGGTATTTGATGATGATTAATTTGTATGTAGTGTCTGTAGTTTGTATTGGTTTGTTTGTAATATGTATGTACTTTTTATTAATTTGTATGTAGACTGTATTAGTTTGTCTGTAGTCTGTCCAGAGTGAAGATGTAGTTTATGCTAGTTTGTAGTCTGCCCAGTGTCAAGGTGTAGCTTACTACATACTTACTCCTTGATGAAGAGGAATCTGGCACATGCACTAGCAGAAGTTTGTAACCTGGCTTGTGGAAGTTGTGGATGTACCCTGAGGAATAAACAATACTGTCACATGTCTGGTCAGATTCCTCCAAAAAAACATGACAGATGTCACGCCTAACCCTTCTCCAAAATATATTCCAGCGTTTGTCAGTAAGCATTGTTAGAATTTCTTTTGATGTGGCTATTAGTACTTGGTCGTCTGCAAAGATTAGTTCGTTCAAATTGTCTTTTATGTTACATATTTTTCGTTGGTACTTGTTAGTTTACAGATGTGGTCGATATATGTTATAAAAAGTAGAGTGGATAGGACACACAACTGGCGAACTCCTGATTTAATTTGAAACTTATTGGATACACCTGCATTTGTTCTTACTGCACATTGGCTATTAGCATAAATGCCCTTGCATATGTTGATTAAATGTTCTGGTACTCCGTATATTGATAGTGCTATGCATAATTCTTTGGTGTTTTATGTGACTCTTTCTGTTAGCTGTCTAAGTGTAAAGATAACACCCGTACAGATTTTGTTCTTACGGAAACCCATTTGGGTGTTTTGAATTTGTGGTTCAATGTATGATCATAGTCATTCCCCTAATATTTTGTTTAAAATGTTTCCTGTGTGGCTTAGTAAGGTCCTTATAGAAGACGTAATTTCGGCCATGCCGTGACTAATTTCATGCAGCGTCGTTTATTTTGACTAATCCGATTTTGTCCGCACTTTTCATTCATTGACCAACAACAAAAAGTACACACAAAGTAACCAATGATCATTCGCAACAGCCAAGATCACTGATGTTGTGTAAGATTTACCGCGACCATGCGCAAAATAAGACCTAACTACAGAATCAAAATAAAACAGAATCAGCCTTCTTATGTGATGTTGTTGATTATTGCTGTGATATTCCTTGGTCACAATCTATATACTTTGTTTTGCCTGACAATGAATATTTCAAGGACGAAATATACGGGGATAATCGAAAACATGACAGAAACGTCTTGATTTAATTCAGTTAGTTGGTCACAGATGAGCGTACTCATGCAAATTTTGAATAATTACTTTGTACTTGGTATAGGTGATATCCCAGCAATGTATGCTGACAATCATCTATTTTCGTTATTCCATCGTTAGTCCTTTTGTATATATTCTATACGCATGTGGTTGATCTCAAATAGCGTCACTAATTTTGGCTTATCAGACTGACCCGTGCTTTTAATTGGCTGGCGGTATAATGTATATATCCAGTGGTGTAGAGTGGGTCAATGGCGCCCGGGGCGGAATCATAATTTTCCGCCCTTGTGACATTAAAAAAATATGTCAGTGATTTTGAAAGACTGGACGAAAATAAATTTGCCGCCCGAGGCGGTCCACACCTCCGCCCCCCTCGCTACGCCACTGTATATATTCAAAATGACCAACGATCAGTCACATCAGCCAAGATCAGTGACTCAGCACACTGGACGTATAGACCCTATTCTAAAGAAGAGCTTGCTGAAGTCGTATTGTGTATTTAATTGTCAATCAAGGAAGTATGTTTACTTATTAATCACATACTTCTCCAGAAATAGATCCTGCGTACTGAGCACTCACAACGCCAATCATCTTGCCTTATCCAACTGATCCGTGCTTTTCATGGACCGGAGACACAGATGTTATGTGACGTATTCCTTCCAGAACGTTGTCTTCCCAATGAACTCTCTGAACCCCTCTCTGTCTTGGGCGATGTGGCTTGCATTTTCTAGCGATGTATTCATGTTATCTTTAATGTCGTCAGTCCAACGTCTTCGTGGTCTGCCCTTTCTTCTCCTCCCAGGTACTCTTCCCTCCATTATTTGTCTTTCTAAACAGTTGTGTCTCTTTATATGACCAAACAGGCGTAGTTTTCTTTTTGTTATTGTGTTTAGTAACCAACACACTGGAATCTTCAATGTTTTTATAATATCTGAGTTTCTGATTTTTTCCTTCCATGATATTCTAATTATCTTTCTGTAACATTTCAGCTCGAAGGCGTTGACCTTCTTTGCAGCTGTTTTACTTAGGGTCCATGTTTCACAGCCGTATGTTGCAACCGGAAAAATAAAAGTTCGCAACATTAGCAATTTCGTTTCTATTTTGTTGTTTTTCCATATGTTCTTCAACCGTGTTATTTTACAATATGCCATTGGAGACACAGAGTATACTCAAATTGACTATTGAAAAGCTCGGATCAGCAAAAATGAGTGTCGATGTGAGGGTAAACAAACTGAATGATCAAAGTCTATATCTCGGGAACAATTAGTTTCTAATATGATGATGATTTTTGTGCTGTTGATTCTGATAATTGTTGAAGATGGTGACGAAGATGGCGATAATATGGCGATGACGATAATGATGACAATGATGATGATAACAATGATACGAGTGATGATGCTCATAATGCTGACGATTGCTGTGACGGCAACGACGGTAGTGATGATGATGATGAGGAAGATGATGCTGATAGCTACGACGATGATTATGCTTAGGTAATGATTATCAGGACTGTGCCGTGCTGTGATGGTAATGATTATCAGGACCGTGACGTGCTGTGTTGGCGATGATTATCAGGACTGTGCCGTGCTGTGATGGTAATGATTATCAGGACTGTGCCGTGCTGTGATGGCGATGATTATCAGGACGGTGCCGTGCTATGATGTAGAGAGGCGGCCGTATCAGGGGGGTAACAAACAAAATACATTGTTGGCACTATAAATTGACGAGAGCAGTAGTGTTGATTTTTTTGGGGGGGTTTTTTTGTAATTTTTGTTAAATCCAAAAGATATTACAGTTTCAATAACGTCACGCGATACTCATTAAACACCCACAATTCATGTGACGCAGTGTCACCACCACTTAGTACATTGAGAGCTATCTTCATCCCGACGGCAGGTTGCTGCCATGGGACATATTTTTACCTTAGTGTCACCAGCAATGTAAGTTAGTGCACGGAGATTTTATAGACACATATTAGAGAAATTAAGATACTCACAATCAAAGGCGTATACCGACACATCTTTTCCATCAATTCCCATAAGAATCACATACGGACTATTTGATGATTCCGCCATATTTGTATGTGTGTCTGTGTTTACGCTCACTGCGTGAATTATGTAAGTTGAAGTTGTGCACAATCTCTGATTGTGTGGTGATTGTTTCTGTAAGCCTGCAAAATATCAGACCCTGATGGCAACCTTGGTTTACTTCACCTACAAATCAAAGATACCAATTAACTGTAATGTCTGTTCGTCCGCTGACCTATTTACTTATTGGACGGTGTCCAAATTTTTGTGAATATTTTTCTGCATGGAGAGTAATAAACATATGTTCAATGAACAGAAAACTGATGAAATAAACATATGTTCAATGAACAGATAAACTGACTATAATAAACATAGGCCCCTATGTTCAATGAACAGATAAATTGATGTAATAAACATATGTTCAGTGAACAGATAAACTGAAAACAATAAAAAGTAATCAAGAGAGGAAACAACCCGAAGCTGGAAATTCCGGAGGCCGGAGTAACACAAGGTAATGTAAAAATCAATGGAAATGGGTACATTTGTGACCAATATCTGTAAATAAAAAATACTAGCAACGAGACAGCGACATACGACATTTCGACTGAAAGCCTTCATCGGGACAAACGGGAAAGAATGAAAAAAAAACACCATCCTAACCGTAAGCAAGCATCTATGGTGTGACGATGGTAGAAGAAAGAGATTGAAGCGTGGTATGAAACATATTATGGGGAAGAGAAAATATCAAAGCTGAAATGGTCCGTCGATGTAAGCGGAGTCATACTTAGCAAGACGAGTGGAAAAGGTGAACAAAAGAGTGATGCGATTTTATATATAAATAAAAAGTAATGTGGCATGGATTCTTATGGTAGACTGGTAAGAAAGTACTATAGGATTTTTTTTTAAAAGACTACTCGGAGTAATGTTTCACATTTCACACAACGGATTATATTTCATGAAGATAAATTGCAACAATTGGCGAGGATGTTGTCCTGCGTATTGCTCGCGGCATTCGGGAGCCTTCATGCCAACGTCTGTATCAGGCGTGGTCTCAGTTTTACGACTAAGTTGGACGTGTACCGCACAGTGGTTCTACAAACACTGCTTTATGCTGCGTCATCCTGGACTGTCTATGGGAGACACGTTTGACAGCTGAAATTCTTTCCACTTTCAGTGCTTAAGAAACCTCATTGGAGTACGTTGGCAGTATCTAGAACCAGACACGGAAATCCTTGAAAAGTCCCGAAGGCAAAGCATTCGTGCCTTGCTGACTAGGTCCCAACTCCACTGAACTAGCTACGTCGTCCGTATGTCAGACAAGCGCCTTCCAAAGAAATTATTCTATGTGGAGCTGTGCGATGATAAACGTTCAAGCGGAGGGCAGATAAAAACGCTTCAATTATCACCTAAATAACTCTATCAAGCACTGCAACATCGATCCTAGTTCCTGGAAGACTACAACCCTTCATCGTTCAGCTTGGCATACCCAGATCACAGCTGACCTCACTAGATTTGAAAAAGAAAGAACATTGCTGGCAATTTAAAAGCGACGAAATCGGAATGGCAAATCCAAAAACACTACTGCCCCAAACCCTCTACACTCCTGCATGCACTGCAATAGAATTTTCTTGACCCGAATCGGACTCATTGGACATCTACGACCTCACAAACTAAACTAGACAATCACAAATGTTTTTTTGTTTTTCTACTTGTTCATTACATTTATTGTTTTTTATGACATGCTCATCTTCGCTTGCGAAGAAGGAACAACATCATCATCAACCTCACAGGTGGCATGTTTATAGAAGTCTGCTATCTTGCGTGGTTGACATATATTGTTAGAGTCAGTATTTGTAGGGATTCATTATCTTCTCTCTCTCTCTCTCCCTCTCTCTCTCTCTTATTTAACAACTGTCACATATAATACCAACCTTTGCATACTTGGAAAAACAGATTTAATAGACAATTGCTAATGTAGGAATAAGGAATAGTTTTAACTGTTACACTATTACCACACGTGCTACTATTTATACTATTGCTACAACTACAGCTTATATAACAGTTACTACAACAACTAGTAGTATTACTACAGCTACTATTACTACATCTGCTACAACTGTCTATTAGTATTACATCTTCTACAATTACTAGCTATTACAGTTACTATTACTACAGCGGTTACATTTAATGTTGTTACAACTACTATTTAAACGAAAGTGCTAATGTTACGAACTTTTATTTTTCCGGTTGCAACATACGGCTGTGAAACATGGACTTTAAGTAAAACGGCGGCAAAGAGGATCAACGCCTTCGAGCTGAAATGCTACAGGAAGATACTTAGAATATCATGGAAGGATAAAATCAGAAACTCAGATATTATAAATACACTGAATATTCCAGAGTGTTGGTTACTAAACACAATAACAAAAAGAAAACTACGCCTGTTTGGTCATATAAAGAGACATAACTGTTTAGAAAGACAAATAATGGAGGGAAGAGTACCTGGATAGAGGAGAAGGGGCAGACCAAGAAGACGATGGACTGACGACATTAAAGATAACATGAATGCATCGCTAGGAAATGCAAGCCACATCGCCCAAGACAGAGAGAGGTTCAGAGAGTTCATTGGAAAGACAACGTTCTGGAAGGAATACGTCACATGACACACAACTACTATTACTACACGTTACTGTTACTATTACTACATCTTCTACAACTAATACTACAGTTATTGTTAATATTGCTACCACTACTACACACTACAGCTATTAATATTACTACTAATACTATCACTCTTACTGCAACTGTTACAAATATTATTACTATATCTATTACAATTACTATTATTACTATTACTACATCTGTAACCACTACTATTACTACTGTTATTTGCTAATCTGTTACAAATTTTGGTAACCCAACTTTAACGACAACACGACTACCAGAGATAAATTACCACTATTAAAACAAACTAACCTATGCGGATGCCTCGAGTTGTGGTATCGCCTCTTCCAGATATTTGACATTTTTTTAGTTGACTTCGCCCAGACATCATATCACGTGATGGTATAAATGTCGAACAAATGTTTTAATTGAAATTCAGGCACCATTTATAACACTTATGTTGGTTTGTAAGTAAATATATACGCAACACAAATGATATTGATACAGCGTAGTAAACCACCCATACCTCCAATTTCCCATTTACTAAAGGTCGATTTCAAACGAATACATTGAAAACACACAATTTCAGACATGAAGGCTTTGATCAAATGTGAAAAGGGATTGCACTTTTAGATTTTAGCGATGTATCAAGTTTGCATCTATACAGGCAGTCCTTTATAATCAGCTTTTGTACAGTTTTCTCCATCTTGATGTCCGAGGTCGTAGATATGATCTATTGGGGGGAGGGGAGGG
The DNA here is from genome assembly GCA_034231615.1 of Meghimatium bilineatum. NCBI lineage: Eukaryota > Metazoa > Mollusca > Gastropoda > Stylommatophora > Philomycidae > Meghimatium > Meghimatium bilineatum. The sequence goes on along the minus strand of CM067317.1, from coordinate 44,680,845 downwards.
CTAGTTAAAAATTTAATTTAAAAAGTAGTTCGTGCGTTTTCGTTTGTCAGATGATGTTTTTAATTCAACAATTTGATGGCCTTTTGAGGAAATCGTTAAGGGAGAGGTGTTCAGGGTCTTTTTACTTGCCATTTGGTCAAGTTCCTAGTACTAAGTCATGTTTCGATACAACAACCCAATCCCCCTCCCCTTTATCTACGGATCTGTTATGTCAGCTACAGTGTGATGTGTTCTGAAATGGTTATAACGCCGATCTTACAATGTTGACGATCAGGGTAACCAGATAGTTGGAACTGTCCTCGTATTTCCAAAATGTAGGTAAGCCACTTAGCCAAACTTTTAAATATGTGCAAGAATTACTAAAGTCAGAATAAAAGATTATATTGAAATATGACTAAAAGATGTATTATTATATCCTAAATCGGGAAGATTAAGCTGCATGATGTTTTGATTGTGTTATGAAAGAAGTTGTTGCATAAGAAACATTTCTACTAACATCAACAATACAAGTTGTTGCGTAAGACACATTTCTACTAACATCAACAATACAAGTTGTTGCGTAAGACACATTTTTACTAACATCAACAATACAAGTTGTTGCGTAAGACACATTTTTACTAACATCAACAATACAAGTTGTTGCATGGGAAACATTTCTACTAACATCAACAATACAAGTTGTTGCGTAAGACACATGTTTACTAACATCAACAATACAAGTTGTTGCATGGGAAACATTTCTACTAACATCAACAATACAAGTTGTTGCGTAAGACACATTTCTACTAACATCAACAATACAAGTTGTTGCGTAAGACACATTTTTACTAACATCAACAATACAAGTTGTTGCGTAAGACACATTTTTACTAACATCAACAATACAAGTTGTAGCGTAAGACACATTTTTTACTAACATCAACAATACAAGTTGTTGCATGGGAAACATTTCTACTAACATCAACAATACAAGTTGTTGCGTAAGACACATTTCTACTAACATCAACAATACAAGTTGTAGCGTAAGACACATTTTTACTAACATCAACAATACAAGTTGTTGCATGGGAAACATTTCTACTAACATCAACAATACAAGTTGTTGCGTAAGACACATTTCTACTAACATCAACAATACAAGTTGTTGCGTAAGACACATTTCTACTAACATCAACAATACAAGTTGTTGCGTAAGACACATTTCTACTAATATCAACAATACAAGTTGTTGCGTAAGACACATTTCTACTAACATCAACAATACAAGTTGTTGCGTAAGACACATTTCTACTAACATCAACAATACAAGTTGTTGCGTAAGACACATTTCTACTAACATGACGATCCTAAGCTCAAATCTCTGTAAGAAATAGGCATTTCATTGCCGTAGGCACAATTTAAAATCCACTTGCACATTTGGTAGCGTTTGTTGCAAAATTGTCTTATTTTCACATCTTATACAATCCAGCATTAATTTCGTAACATGAATATATGCAATATAAATTTAAAACGTTTATTCTACTCGAAAATTGAAATCAATGCTAAGATGACGAAAGTACTTGAAAAAAAATCATCTGGCAACTCCATAACCGTTTCTTCTTCTTCTTTGTTCATTCTCAAACTCCCGCTGGATCTCCTTTACAGCAGGGCCATGGTCCTACTAGATTTCCAGCAGGATGTAGTCCAGATAATGGAAATGCGTTGTGTCGCAGTTTTATTTGCTCCAGTGGCCCGACACATCCGTCTTCGGCGGAATAACCGTTTCAATCATGAGAATAGAGCTACAGATAGAGACATTGACAACGATCAGTCGGTTGATGACTGTAATGACAGTCTACACGGTGATACTCTCAAATTCCAACAGCTTAATTTGTAAGACTTACATTTCAACCAATAACCTTCAATAAAAGATTATCTGAAAAGAGAAACAGCGGAAGAACCAGAAGAACATGAATAGTTGACATCAGAAATACTAGAACACCAAGGCTGAACTATGGCAACAGCATCATAATTAGCTCAAGAAGGAAGACTTCGGCCAACTTATTAGATATGTGAACGCAAGTTGTGTCGTCCCTACTTGTTGTTTTTGATTTATACGTGTTTGTTATACTTGATAAAGGCCTTTCGGTCGAAACGTCAATTTGTGTGTGTGTGTGTGTGCCTTTGTGTGTTTCGTACAATTAGCAAAACTTTATCACATCGTTTCAAGCTTTACACATGAATTGGACAAGACAAAACAAACAGAAGTTATTGAAGTAATTTCTTGAAGCCGATAAGCATATTTTTAGGAGTTCCATGTGGACCAAACAAGAAAAATTGTCTTGAAAGGGGGCCACAACCGAAAAAAGTTCGAGAATCACTGTGTCAACGTAGCGATGCAGTCATGTAGACTATTTTTTGGAGGAAAAGGGAGGGAAATGAATGAGTTCTGAAAGTCTCAGTTATGTATTTTAATTACCGTTTAGATATTGAATGTTCACTGATATGGATGGATGGTTTTGAACATTAATTTATTTATTACACGTAGGAACGTGTACGGTCTAAATGCAACTGAAAAAAGGCGAAGATATATCAAGGACTAATTTTATGTTTCTAAGGAATGCAATTAAAATGAACATATATTTCATTTGAAAATGAATGGGAAGGATAATTAGATATGTGTGAAGGTAATTCGATGTGTTTGAAGTATAATTTAATGTGTGAGACAGATATTTCGAAGTTTGTAAATCGTTTCTCGATGTTTGTAGAAATTAGTTCCTTCTTCTTCTTCTTCTGCGTTCCTTCTCAAAATCCTGCAGATTAACAGGATGTATTCCGGAAACGAAATGCGTTATGTCATGGTTTACATCATTGCTGCGATATCTGTGCTTTTTGGTATCATATATTCGAAGTCAGCATGACTTTGGATCACTTTGACCCTGTGTGGGATGGGACAGCCATCTCCACCACATAACCTCCTTAGCCCCATTCTGGAGCCGTTATATGATTACAGTGGTCAATATTGATATCATTACTGACTTAAACAAGCCCTAATCTTTAGTGTGTTGAAACCGAATATAATTATAAACAATTGAATTGGCTCTCATTTTGAAGATATTCCATGTTGTTCAATTTATATTTATCACCGTGTAAATTTATCCAGTATGACTGCAATGAAATCGTTAATTAATACTCATAGAATGATGAATATATTGCATCAAATTTCATAATACGATCATGAAAGCATCATCCAGAATTGATTATATCATTTTCTGATACAATGCATTACTACTAACATGTGGCTGCTGAAGTAAATGACGTCAGGAGTGTTACTATATAAAGGTTGAGCATTTAAAATATATCAAACTTTGTGATTATTGTATCCATTTACGTACAATACAGAACAGTAATGCCTCGACAGTGCGTTAACCAAAGCTTTACCAGCCAACACATCGGCTCTTTCGTTTCCCCTGACCCCAGCATGACAAGGACAGTAAATCCATGTAATGCTCTGCGCATTGTCGAGAAGAGTGACCCATTCAGTTCTGATCATACACTTTTCTATCTTGCGCAGCATACTTTGAGAGTCCGATAGAATAACTGAGTCTGTTGATGGCTGCGTCGCCAGCTAAGTGAGAGCGGCTGTCACCGCTTTTATTTCCATTCTCATACTCGATGTTGTAGTGGGGTAGGCAGCTGACTTCTACGCTAATTTCTTGCCATTTTGGTAGGCCACGAAACCAAACCACACCTGTTTGTTTCTTGCGTTACTGGGCCATCTGTTAAAATTATTGTATCGTGTGGCTTCTAGTGCTGGAGTATAAGTTCTTGGATCATTTCCTCTGTTCTGTTGGCAGCCCAGTCGCGGCACTCTCTTCCCATCTGTATCACCACTGTTGTCAATAATTTTCTCTCTTTGCCAAAATGTCATCCATTCACAGCCTCTTCCCAATTCCTCCAGCTCACAAACTCTGAGTAGGGTATCTTCTGCTTCTGCCATCCAGGACCGTCCTCTCTTGATTCACTTTCCTTTTGTGCTGTCTAGAGATTGATGTAAGACGTGATGATCATTATTGGCGACCTTGAAGTATTCTTTAACCTGGACTATTTTATATCTTGATTTGATGCTAGGTAGTTCTGGAGAAACCTCATGGCCACGATAGGTGTATCTCTTGTGCATCATAGGACAGCTCTCATTGCCTCATTTTTAACTCTCTCTCTCTCTCTCTGTCTCTCTCTCTCTAATCTATCCATCTGTGTTTGCAACAGTGTCAATAAACCTAAATCATAGTCCAACACGGATAATACCACTGCCTGCATCATCTGAAAAACGGTTCGCTGCGGCATCTCTGCAGATGCCATGATTTTGACTGCACTGACACCCTTCCCAGCTTTCTGAATGATATTGTCCACATGTTTCTCGAAATATAGACTTCTATCAAAAGTGATGCCTAGATATTTCATAGTCTGCTCCCTGCCCATGTAGGAGATTGCTGGTAATGTTTCTGTGACTATTTTGTTGTTCAGTGCAAACCAGACGATGTTTGCCTTGGTGGGATTGATAACTGCCTTGTGTTTAGTACACCAGAGTGACACATCTTCTAGATTACGCTGGACGTCATCAATCATGTCTCTTCTGTTTGTGCCGTGCTTGTATAGCAAGAGGTCATCCAAATATGTTAGTATCCTGCCAGGTCCAGCGTCTTGAAGCTGCGCTATTTTGTATGTGTAGACGTTAAAAAGAGTATGTGATAGTGGCGATCCCTGTGGTAATCCCGGTGCTATAGTTCTGATCTCTGATGTCCAGGATCCCAATCTCAGAGCAACAGGTCTGGACATTACCACCATTGCTATCCATCGAATTATCCACCAGTCGATGCTGAGCTCGCTTAGCAGATGTATTAGCTGGCCAAAGCTGATTCTGTTGTAAGCATCTTCTAGGTCGACCTGGCGACCACTGTAATCTATTTGCCTGAAATCCCTCGTAGATGTCATAGGCGAGGATTGTCGCATTTGTGGAAGTGTCTCTTATCGGTCTGTATACACACAGAGTGTCAGGAAATAGGCTCTATTTTCTAAATCGAATGCCAGTCTTTTAGCGATTATTCTCTCCTGCACCTTGCCGTAGACATTTTGTAAGGTGATGTTACGATAATTCGTGACCTCGGAGGTGTCTTCGCCTGGGGGAGAAGGTAGCTGTGTAGCCATTCTTCTGGTATGCGTCCTGTTTTCAGACTTGTGTTGAAATCATCAACACTTGTTTTAAGCTGGTCGTCTGCAATTTCTTTCAGGAGGTTGTAGCGTATTCCATCGGGCCCTTGTGTGCCATCTGATGTTTTCTTTATGGTATCTTTTACATTCTTCAACGAGACCATTTTCTCATCAGCGATATCGTTTGTATTGTTACCAGCGACGCTGTTAAATTGACCACTATAGTCTTACGTTCATCAATATTGTTCTGGTCTGATTGTTGGAGGTATCTGCTGAGGAAAGCGCTGCCCTACTGCTCATCTGTGGTTAGTATAAGCCCCGAAACGTCCTTCAAGCACTCCTTTAACTTTGCATCAGTTTTTCGATTCATCTTATGTAATTCCCTTGTATGTCAGCAATGTTTGGCCTTAATCTTCCTGTAGAGCTAACCCCACTTAAGATTTATTCATAGTAAATTTTCACCCCAGTCGTGCGCTGGTTAAATAATGCACCTTTAATTGTAGTTAGTGAAAATATGTGGTTAGTATAAGCCCCGCCTCGTCCTTCAAGCACACGTTTTATTTTGTGTCAGTTTTTCGATTCATTGCCTTGTGTAATTTCCAAAATTTGTATAGAGCACTGTCAGTTGCCACATCTTGTATGAAATTATCCCAGCGTTCTTTTTAGCTTCCTTTACGATTTGTTTAAAGGCTTCAGTGGTATTCTTCCATAGTATGCTCCGACTCTTTTGCTTTCCATGGTGACTTGTGACACTTTGCTTCTTCTACACCTGGGAAAGACAATAAACTTTTCTTTCTGTCATTACTGCGTGTTTTCCTGTGCAGGGAGACTGTGGAAATAAAGGTCGCTTTGCCAAAGCTGTCTCCGCGACGTGTACAGGAAGAATTTGTATTGCACCTCCGAAAGATAAAAATTCTTGTCCCAACCGAGGATTGAACCCGAGACCTCAGGAATCTGAGGCCGGCGTTCTAGCCATACCGGCCACAAGCTCCATTGAAGATGCATATAATATTTACAAATGCAGATATGAACGTATGGCAGTAAGATGCATATTAATTTTTAGTTAGGGCCCATAGAGACTTTACTTCCCAGCAGATATTGAAGGATATGGGTGCTGATGGTCCCTGTAGCTCACCGTTGTTGAACACACTTATCATTCTGCCCAACATGCATTCATTTCTCATAGTAGGGTCATATTTTCACATGCCAATATGAACCTAATGGGAGTATGAAGAGTTGTATATCGTTTGAATAGTATGCATGCATGCTAGAAACTGCAAGACAGAAGCGGACACGTAGAAAAGAAAAAACATCTCAACCTCACACAGATACATTCTATTGTTGTCAATTCTGTAAAAGAACATTTTGTGCGCGCATTGGACTTGCTAGTCATTTAAAAACGCACTATTAACTTTATTATTTTATTATTTATTGTTATTATTATTATGGTTGAGTTTTTGGTCATCGTCGATCACGACGGACGAACATCATCATGCATGCTAATAGTACTTGTGGCTTGCTGGTTGAACAAGTTCCCCTTTCTACCACACATGAGAGTGGCATGGTAAGAGTCAGCAGTGGAGTTGATATATAGTACTGTGGATAGAATGTGGAACACCAGTGTGTTGTTGGGCCTGAAAGGTGAACAAGGAATAGCAACACTGTTTACACTCCATGTATGTCTTAAGAGGTGACTAAGGAGGTTATGGGATTATGCAGTGAATTTGGCTACCCTATCCCATATATGGTCAATGACCAAGAAATCATGTTGAAGTTTGATGTGTCAAGCTGAAATGTGCAGACATTGCAGCAAAGCTGTAAACCATGGCACAACAAACTCCATACTTGGACTACATCCTGCTAATCTGCAGGAGTTTAAAATTGAAGAAGAATGGGGAGATAAATGTATTCCTATGCTACCTGGCATGCCACATGATGGTGTTAAATTGTATATAAGACAATATATAATTTTTATGTTTGCTTAATTTTATCTTGCTAATAAATTGTTTTTTTTTAATTTTCCTTTTCTACAGAATTCTCAAGACTTTGATCAGGGTGAATCTGGGAAGAAGAAAAGTTAGATTGTACATGATACTGTCAGACAACTAACTATATTGAAAAAGTTTTTTCCATTTTTAAGTATCCTGTATTTCTTATGTTAACAGAAAATAGAAGACTTTAATATCGGAAGTTCAATTTGTTAGAAATTCAAAATTCCCCAAAAATGTAGCTAATTTCTGAACAACATAACTAACATTTTATATAGTTATATGTGAATATTTTTTAATGCGGATTATAATTATGCTTATGTCTCAATGTTTGGCTTTAATCTTCCTGCAGAGCTGACCCCATTTAAGATTTGTTCATAGTATATTTTCACCCCATTCGTGCGTTGGTTAAAACTCATCATGTACGTAGTGGTGTCACATTGAGACATAACTCTCGTAGTGGTGTCATATTGAGACATAACTAATCAGGTTTGCAGTATAATGTCTCCAATACTTTCAATATATACCTAGAGCAGATAATACAAAAAACTCTTGATTACGACACATCGATATCGACTGGAGGTCGCCTATACCTGCAATTTTCACCTCCCTAATGATATTGATGCTATGGCTAGGTCAGAACAAGAACTAAAACAATTGACAGCAGAGTCATAAAAAGTTACCAGCAAGTACGGAATGGAGATCAACATCGAAAAAAGTAAGCCCTTGGTTAACAACAGAGATATAAAGGTACATGCCAGCATCATGATCTTCTTCTTCTCGTTCGCAGTTTGACATGTCTACATAGCAAATCCTGTTTTCTTAATAAATGCTGCTGTATTTGAAAGCTCCTCAGTGCTCCCATACATCTTTCTGTGGATATCTATCTCTGTGTGCCAGTGTTCTTCCCTTAACTGGTTTAGTGTATTGCAGTCTTGCAAGATATGTTCATTGGTCTGTGCTGCATGCCCAGATGGACACAGAGATGATGGAACCTGTCTTAGTCTATTTAAGTGGCTGTTTAATTTGTTGTATCCTGTTCTGAGGCGGAAGATAATAACCCGCTCTTCTTTCGAGATAGTGGTAATTGTCTTTTGGGTGGTCGACTTTCCTGATAACTTTGATGAAGGTCCTCTTTTCTTGGTCTTTTTGTTCCTGTGTTGCTCCTTCCTTTGCCAGCCTATCTGTTTCTTAATTTCCTGGTATGTAGCATCATGATGAATGGGCAGAAGATTGAGGAGGTGAATACTTTTAAATACCTTAGATCTTGCATATAAAGTAATGGAGAATGCACATCAGAATTAAAGATACGGTTGGAGATGGCTTTAGCTGTTGAAAGCTAAATTCAAGGATAAATTTGATTTGGAAAACCAAACTTCATAACTCACTAGTGTTTTCTATTTTGTTGTATACATTAGTTGTGAGAGTTGGACACTCACCACACACATAGAGATAAGGTTACAGGCCTTCAAACACAAATGTTATAGACGAATTCTGCACACCTCCTATAGAAGGTGGTACTGCTAGTAGAACATAATGGAAAATAATACTCACGTGGAAGACAGGTAATGAAGTCCTACTGAATGACGACTAAAACACTACACACTATTACTAACGGATGTAAATATGGTACATACAACAAAACACAGAACATAATCTACAAATGTCCTGTGTATTGTCATTTGTAGATTATATTCTGTGTTTTGTTTTGTTGTATGTACGATATTTACATCCGTTAGTGATAGTGTGTAGTGTTTTAGTCGTCATTCAGTAGGACTTCATTACCTGTCTTCCACGTGACACCTCCTATAGAGAACAGAAGACAAATGTGTACGTCAGAAATAAACTAGAGATGCATACAGATTCACAAGAACCATTATTATAAATAGTGAAATAATGAAAACTTGCATATGGTTTGGACATGTATGCAGAAAATGGTTCCTTGTCCAAAAAAAATTACAGGAAACAATGGAGGGTAAAAGAAGCAAAGGGGATAAAAAAAATCATAGAAGACAACATCAAGGATTTTTCCTCACTCATCTGCATCGTTGAATATAGATATCGATGAAGACTGTGTTGATGCGCCCAATGTGGTACCCTTAGGACTCTATTGATGAAGATTGTATTGATGTGTCCATTGTGGTACCCTTACGAATCTGACAGGTTATGGACTTACGGTATTGTGTAGTAATCGCTTTAAACACATTTCCCTATTTAACATTTCAAAATCTCCAACTATATTTCTTCTTTATTCTGTATATCATGAATCTATGTTATTACATAAATATTTCAGCTCTCCGGACCAAGTTGTTATAACAGGATTTGACTAACAAATTAACTCTAGAATTGGATTTCCCGTGACCTCAGAAGTAAAACAAATGGAATCTCAAAGTGCCATTTAATGACTCCGAGAGAAATAGACTACAGACAACCTGAAGAAAAGTGGAAAATAGAAAAATCTAATTGCATAAGAAAAGATGTAGAAGATTGAGTTGTTTCTACAGTGCAATTCCTTTATAACAAATTGATCCGGAATGATGTAATATATGTAATAACCAAAATTTATATATATATATATATATATATATATATATATATATATATATATATATATATATTATATATATATATATATACGCCCATGTGTTGCCAGGCCTGAAAGAGAAGAAAAGAATAGCAACACTCTTCACTTTTCATACATGTCGTAAAAGGTGTCTAAGGAGGTTATGGGGTGGAGTTTACTGTCCCGTCCCACAATGGGTCAAAGTGGCCTAGAAAGAGGATATGTCCGGCAGAAAGGTGTAGATATCGCAGCACAGCTGTAAACCATAACTTATTCTGTTCTCCGGACTACATCCTGTTAATATTCAGAAGTTTTAGAATGAACACAGAACTATATCAAGAATAAACTAACTGGAGATTTTGAAAAGTATTGTTAAATAGAGAATCGTGCTATAATTATATATATATATATATATATGCTATAATAGAATCCACTGCACTTAGGTTGACCTATACGTATGCCTCCACTGTCAACAGAATACGTCGAGTATCACAACAGGTAGCTTCAAGCTATAATCCTCAGAGACTTCATTAGCTTCTTAAAATATAACATTGATTTCACACAAACAGTCTAAAACTCAGATACAATATTAGACTCAATGGTCACATAAGCAAATTTAATTGAAATCATTTTGAAATAATATTTTTTGTTCAAAGAAAATCACAGCAAATCACAACAAATTATCTCTCTCTCTCTCATGTTTGTGTGTGTATGTGTGTGTATAGTTACATACCTAATGATATGACTTCTTCTTCTTCTGCATTCGTTCTCAAACTCCTGCAGATTAGCAGGATGTAGTCTGGAGAACGGAATGTGTTGTGTCATGGTTTACAGCATTGCTGCGATATCTGCGCTTTCGGCTTGACACATCTGACATCAGCATGGCTTTGGGTCTCTGACCCTATATGGGATGGGACAGCCAACTCCATCCCATAACCTCCTTAGTCGCCTTTTACGACATGAGTGGAAGGTAAACAGTGTTGCTATTCTTTGCTCCCCTTTCGGGCCCTGGCAACACACAGGCGATATGACTAAGAGGAAGGTATCCAGGTTTCAAAATCCTAATGTACCAGGTTTGAAAACATTGCAAGTAATTTGGCAGATCACTTTTCTATGAATTTGTGTAATGGTACAACAACTGGATCATTCAGAAAGCAATAGAAACCTACTTAATCATTACTGAATATTGCCTAAAGAGATTACTAAAGGCATACATTGCTAAGTTCATTAAAACATCCAGATTAGTATATACCACTAATGTTTTATACAGAGTGATTGTAAAGTCTTACAACATATTGTATGGAGAAAATATTTGAAAAACTACATACATGATGTCATCACAAAATGTGTTCCACAGTCCATCATGAAGCAGTATGCAGTGAATGGCTGTCATCTGCTGGAGTAATTCTTTGCACGTAAAACAACGGTGTTATCATCATCATTAAGTGCCGTCTCCGCAATGAAGGTTGGCTGCAACGTATCTCCAACTTGGTCTCTTGACTTGGTGGTGCACTCTGCTAGATTGTAACCTGTCCATTGTGTTATATTACTTTCCTACTTGTATCTCTGCCTACCTCTTGCTCGTTTCCCTTTGACTTTACCCTCAAATAAGGTCTTCAATAAGGTGTCATATCTTTTAATGTGTCCAAAATATTTTATTTGCCTGATCTTTATTTCTCTTAGTAGTTCTTTCTTCATATTAAGTGTTTTTAGTATCTTTATTTGTTTTCTTCTCTTTCCATGATGTTCTCCCTATTATTCTATACACCCACATCTCAAAGGCATCAATTTTGTCTTCTAATTGTTTATTTAGTGTCCATGTTTCTGAGCCATACATCAATATAGAATAGATGTAGCATTTTATAATTCTCATTTCTAACTTGTTAACACAGTGTTATCAACAGAAGAAAAATGTTGTGGAATATGAAGAGGCGTGTGCACTCATGTCTTGGAACCTATAGTCGGCATTTCTAACATAAGAAAATTGGATTGGTACTTTCCAGCTTCTCCAAAACAGCACTGGACATTTGCAATAGCTATTGTAACTATATTAATGACCTTTGTTACACATTCTCTAGTGCAGTCATGTGACATCCTTTTTTCAAATTTGTTCTACATAGAAAATGTAGTGAGACTTTACACACACTCTATAGTTACCTGCAGAAAGATGATTACTGCCAAGTTTTGTTTCTTTCTTGATGTATTCATTACTATTCTCAAACAGACAAAACACTACCGGTACATGTTTTAATGTAATAGTAATTGATAGAACACTACATGTTTTAATGTAATAGTAATTGATAGTGTGCAGCATAATAGATGTTTTAGTGTTTTTCTCACATCCATGATGTCACGGGTTTGATCCCTGATAAGGACTGGCATTTTTTCTGTCCGAGTGTAAATTAAAAAATCCACTCTGAACATGACGTGGTGACAGCAAGGGATTGCAGCTTTTATCACATTTAGCCACTCGAAACCTCTCTGCAACTCTATAACAGGAAAAAAAACAGGACTGATAGCATTTCTTAACTGTACAGATCATAAGATAGACACATAAAAGCTGCAGTGGAAGACCAATTCAAATGAAGCAGTTTACAATTATAATCATCTGCAATCAGTTTCCCATATTTAGAAGACTAAACAAGTGAGTTGTCTCCTTGAATCTTGTCAGCAGCAGTGAGTCCTCACAGACGCCCAGGAGTTTCTCTATAATTTTCATCTCCATGAGGCTAAGTTTTAGTCTCATTCTCCAAAGAGAATACTTGTATGCAGAATATGTTCTGGAGTCTGATGGACTATTTTGGCGTGGGTCACCATTATAATAATGAAATTAACAATGAACTGTGGAAGTCATAGACACAAAAATGAAAACATATGCGAATAAGTATAATAAACCACACAGAAATATGTGAAGCAAATAAAACAGGGAAAAAAATATCAATTGTGAATCACAGTTGTAATAATAATCAATCAGAAAGAATATACTTACATGTCACAAATACTTTTTTTTTTAAATACACATAAGCTTGATTTAACCCACTAATATATAGACTAGCACAATAAAAGCAAACAGCAAATAAAAGTAAGGACAAAAATATGGGCATCTGTGGCAATGTCAATAGAAGAAGTTGATACCATTAAATACTTAGGATCTTATATGAGCAGCAATGGAAGCACTAACAAACAAATAAAGGTAAGACGAGATAGCCTCAGCTGTAATGTCCAGATTAAATACCACATGGAAGAGCTGAATAAGTACAGCAGTGAAGATAAACCTAGATAAATCTCTAATAATACCTATCCTTTTGTATGGATGGGATATTTGCACAATTATAACGGCCTCCGTTTGGATAATTATAGTCTCCATTTTCATTTCTTGTGTTAGTGTATCCCCAAAAGGTGTCTTCGTTTGTTATTTTCCCTGGCCTTCCATTGAAATCCCTCACTACTATTAGGTCATCTTCTTTATCTACCGTATTTTGTTTATTTTTTCATTCAATAGTTCATAGAATTCTTCACTATCTGTTGGAGTGTTGTTACATGGGGAGTAAATGTGTATGTAAATTGTTCTTCTGTAGTTTTCTAGTATTGTGATGCTCATTATTCTCTCTGAAATATATCTTATTTCTAAGATGTTTTTGGCAGTTTTTTCTTCCGCTATAAACCCTACACCATGTTTTGCAATGTCCTTCTCGTTTACACCTGAATGTATAATTATAAAGTTGTTGTGTGTCCTCTTCACACCTCTACTTTTTGCTCTTGTGTCTGCAATTCCTACAATTTTTATTTTCCTCTTAATCATTTCTCCTATTTGTTCTTCTTTGTCTTTTATGCAGCAGATGTTGATAGTTGTTATTTTTGTTGTTACCACTGATTTACATTCTTAAAAAACATTTTAAAACAATATTATTGGTCACTTAACAATCGATTACCGAGTTCTGCGTACAACAACCAATCAGAAGCTCTGACCCACTTCATTCTTACAGTTCTTTTGCATGTGATGTGCCTTCCTTTCCATTTAAATTCTTATTGAGCATTTTGTGTATCCCCTGTCAACGTCCTAGGTCAGTCACAGGTTAAGGACTGTGTAATAAGTTTACTCTGGGTTGCTCATTTCCCCGTGCTGGCCACTAGCTAATCATGGCCACACTTGTTGTTATCTTCTCCACTGTTGATTACATATTCACTTTAAAAAACTTATTACTGCACTTATTCACTTAAAAAAACTTTTCTTATGATGAAATAAAGAAATATCTTCCTCCAGGTGTAATCCACAATGTGAATAATGTTGTATATCGTATAATATTTAAATATAAACACGACACTTTATCCTGTTGAAATAGACAGCGGTCAGAATGAGTAATGACACAAAATTAACACAGGTTGAAAAAGCGAAATATCTTGGCACCCTGCTAACATCAGAAGGTAGATGCTGAAGTGATATAAGGAGCTGTACAGCACAAGCCAAATCAGCAATCCAAATTGGTGCAAAGATTACCGCACTTCTCTCGGCGGAACCAAGATTAGCAGATAACCAAGATCACAAAAGTACCTTCTTGTGGTGTAGAAACAGAAATAGGAAATAGAAAAAACATATATCTTTGCTTGCAGGGTTGAACTGTTGATTCAGTACATCTCTCTCAATTGTTCATTTTTACTGAATATGCGTATTTTGACTATATTTATTAGTTTTATTAGTAACAGTGACAACAATACATTATCTGTCATGTTATTTCAACTTTCCTTTCCTATGATATTTCTGGAAAAAAGACTGAGCCTATTTTTTTCACCCTGAACTAGTAGTCCAGGTCCCAGTTGCCACACAGGTAATAATATTCTGTATTATTTTTTTCTGAGCACAAGTGCATGGATACAGATATTTATCTCAACAAATTCTCACCTGTGGAAGTATAGTTATGTTGACAGGCAGATCATGAAGACCAAGAGTGGCAATATTGTGGTCATTGATTGAGATTTTACCTGAAGCTGCTTCCGCTAATCAGAAGAGGGCAACAGAAAGTAAAGACTAACCAGCTCCTGTCCTTCCTACAATGCCAATATAGAGGAAATAATAATACACAATATTATTAATTCATTCACAGATGCATGATCAAATAATGTAATAATTCATCATCTGATAAAACAACTTCATTTATTGATAGATTCTTACCAGGAATAATTTATTACCTGATATAGTTACTGCATTCATAAATGCATATTTACATTCTCAGTATGAACTACAAAGCTGTCAAACTGCAGCCTCTCTCATGGCTGATTTTGAATCTGCAGGGGTGAAAGCAGTTTACACATAACAAATCTGAGTTTACAGCATTGCTGCAATATCTGCGTCTTTTGGCCTGACACATCCGACTTCAACATGGCTTTGGGTCACTGACCCTATATGGGATTGGACAGCCAACTCCATCCCATAACCTCCTTAGTCGCCTTTTACGACATGCGTGGAAGGTAAACAGTGTTGCTATTCTTTGCTCCCCTTTTGGTCACCAGCAACACATGGGCGGTAGTATATCTGTGTCTAGTTACTTTTAGGATTTTAGTTATCTGATAACTCTTATAATCACACCATATCAATGTAAAACCCTTTGCACACAATGTGTGTGTGTCTATATATATATATATATATATATAAAAGTGTGTGTGTAGACACATACATATACACACAAATAAACAATGTGAAGGGTGTCTATCAATGTGCCTAGTGACAATTTCCTGCTAGAATGCATTCATGTATTCTTGCATAACTTTAACATGACATGGATAATTTAGTGACAAACATGTGCACATTATACTGTATCTGTTTCACAGGGATACTAAATTATTGACTCTCAAAGTTTGATTAAATTATGAAACAAAACAAAAAGTTTGGAGTTAAATCATTTGAATCCTTAAATCACCAGTGAGTTCCTAGGGTCTGAAAGGGAAGTAAAGAATAGCATCACCTCTATCTGTTATGCATGTCACAAAATAAGATTAAAGGTGTTATGGTTGTGAAGTTGGCAATCACATAGAGAGTTAAATTAACCCAAAAATCATGCAGAAGTCAGAGGTGCTGGGTAAAAAGAGGTGCAGATATTGCAGCTAAGCTTTAAAATATGACACAATGTATTCCTGTCTCTGGACTATATCCTGCTAACATGGAGGAGTGCGAGAAATAATGCAGAAGTAGTAGAAGCAGAAGAAGAATGTTTACATTTGGAGAAATAGTTCAAGGGGATGTCCAGGACAACCTTCATGGAGTTTGGTGTTAACACTCTTGTCAACCCTCAAGAGGTGCATGGAACAAGGCATTGTTGTGAGAAGTATGCCCCAAAAAACTGTGATACCAGTCGTATCACATTGTGTCAGCAGTGATGATGAGGATGTACATGATGATGATGAAATTTTACAGCAGAAAGACATGATCATATGGCCTGTCTGACCATCCTAGCTTGATGATGGCAAACAATATGTCCACACCCTTCTATAATAGAAGTCCTAACATGTCAATGTAATCAACCACTAAGCTGGGGCCCTTTTTTTACCTATCGACAGAGACACGCCATAAAACTATCCTATTCCGCATCACCACGAGAGGTTACTCACCATCATTAATTAATGATAAGAATGAAGTAGCCTTTAGCAGTGATGGGCAATACGGTAGTTTCATGGCCTCTCTTTGTTGATAGGTTAAAAAAAGGCTTACGTTGAGCAGATGTTTACATTGACTTGTTAGGATGTCTATTGTAGAAGGACATGGTCTGTTCCAGTTAGAGGTGTTAAAATTATCAAACCAAATAATGAATGTTTAAAACAAATAGTGAACGTTTAAAACAAATAATGAACATTTAAACCAAATAGTGAACGTTTAAAACAAATAGTGAACGTTTAAACCAAATAGTGAATGTTTAAACCAAATAGTGAATGTTTAAACCAAATAGTGAATGTTTAAACCAAATAGTGAATGTTTAAACCAAATCAATCAATCAATCAATCAATAAACCCATAACCCTTCAGGGTCGTAGGGGTACCACATTGGATGCTTCAGCACACAGAGTCCTCCAGCGAATTCTATCGTCAGCGATGCAGATGAGTGTGGAAATATCTAGCCCTGTCCATTCCTTGATGTTGTCTGTCCATGTCTTTATTTGTCCTCCTCTGCTTCTTCCACCCTCGACAGTTCCCTGCAGTATTGTTTTTGACAAGGAATCGTGCCTGCATACATGTCCGAACCATGCTAGTTTTCGTCGTTTCACTATTGAAAGCAATGGCTCCTGGACACCTGCACACATCTCTACTTTATTTCTTACGTACACATTGGTCTTATGTTCCCTATAGGAAATTCGTAGAATTCTTCTGTAGCATTTATACTCGAAAGCCTGTAATCTTCTCTCCATGTCCGCAGTGAGTGTCCAACTCTCACAACCATACAACACAACAGAAAGCACCAGCGACCTATACAGTTTGATTTTCACTCCAACACTGATGTTGCTTTTCCAAATCACAGTTAGCCTTGACAATGACGCTAAAGCCATCTCCAGCCTTATTTTTAGTTCTGCTTTGCATTTACCATCGCTGCATATACTGGATCCGAGGTATTTGAAGGTATTCACCTCTTCAAGCTTGTGTCCATTCATCATGATATTAGTCTGGTTCTCTGTGTCTCTGCTGTTTACCAAAATTTTGCTCTTATCTGAATTGATTTCCCTTCCGTACTTGCTGGTAACTTTTTCTAACTTTGATGTTAATTTAAACCAAATAGTGAATGCTCAATGTGAACAGAGGCTGCTATTTCTGCTGTATCAGGTATTGATTGTGGCGGTGGTAGAGTACGCATGGCAATTCTGACACTGAGTCAGATTCAAACAGAAAGAGTGGATAGAATCCAGAATGAGAATCATTCAATCAATGTGAATCATTTTGGGGTGTACGAGAGCTATGTCGGCATGGTTTATGCAATACTTACTTGGCCCAACTGCACAGCAAAGAATACAAATGTACAAACCTACAAATCACTGATAAAGATCACCCTCTACACCCTGAAATTCTCAAAGTAAAAGGCAGTTGACTTAAGAGAGGATAGTCATGGATGGGGCACGCAGAGGATATTATACAGTGTCTATGCAGATTGGAGGATGTGCTACCTGGTGCGGAATGGAGTCGGGTGCCCTTAGATTGTCCGACAGTCTTCAAAGTAATAATAACACTCAATCGAGAATGCAGGGGTTGGTGTTCAACAGTGATGGAGTCAGGGGTGCTTGTTCTGATCAGTGAGAATTCCAGGGAAGGTGATATGATTTTATATATATATATATATATATATATATATATATATATATATATATATATATATATATATATATATATATATATATATATATATATATATATATATATATATATATATAAATATATATATATATACAGATGGGTCAGTTGAGAGACACATCAGGAGTGCCTGGGCCTTCACGGCTCAAAGGTGAGGAGAGACCATCAAAGAGGAAAGTGGTGCATTCGCTCAGACGACAAGCAGCATGACAATGGAGATTTTTGCAGTAACTAAATTTTTTTAATGGATGTGCTAGCAGACTATCTGCAAGCATGTCTGTATACTCAGTAACTTTATGAGCATGATTGTGTAAGTTCAGGCGGGGTACATTAAGGAACAGTGGTTGGATGCAGTGAAGAATTCCTATGTGCGTAAAGTGAATTTTATTTTTTTGTGCCGGGACATGCGGGAGTCCTGGGTAATGAGAGAGCATACGCTGCTACTGCGGCTGTTGGTGGAGCGATGAATCGGACAGACATTTTAAACACCCTACGGGAAAACGCATGAACAAATGGCTGTATAAGTGACCATGACTCTTGTTCCATGACTAGAATAAGGGAGTTTGGTTTGAAATGTGGTGTTGCCAGGAAGGAGCGGTTTCGTGGGCAAGAAAGAATGATGGTCAATTAACAACATACTGGGACTATCAGTCAACATGTAATGGCGGCTACACTAAAGGAGAGATTTGGCACCTATGGACTTATCCGAAGTGCAGTGACGATGATCCAATGACTAACTAACTACCTAATTAACTAGTGAATGCTCAAACCAAATAGTGAATGTTTAAGCTAAATAGTGAATGCTCAAACCAAATAGTGAATATTTAAACCAAAAAAGTGAATGTTTAAAGCAAATAGTGAATGGCACTCACCTTTTCACCACCTTTCAGATTACAGGAAACTCTTTTGAGTACTAACTCTAAACCTTCCCTATAGCGGAGGTGCAGGTCATCAAGGATTACACTTCCATCTTCTGGTCACTGTTTAGGAGGTTGAGTATCTGAGACTTCCCACAGAGCCTGTGTTTGAAGCAAACAATGTTACAACTGTATTGTGGTTATATGTTATACAGAGTATAATCTTTTGTTATATGTTATTCTACCATCTTCTGTTATACTAGATATACTGCACTATGTAAGTTCTCATTTCTGTCTAGCCCTTTTTGCAGGTTAAATAACAATAATTGAAGCCATGGTGACGCAGTGATTAATGCGCTAAATTCCTAGTTGCTCCAGGTTCAATTTCCAGTTTAGAAATATTTTTCAGTCATAAACTGCTACCAAGGTAACTCGTACTCAGGAAATGGATACTCATTGGAAACTAAAGGTAGTGCATATGATGATGTGACCACATCATCCCAAGAACATGTTGACCAGTAGTCAAATCCCATTTGAGCAACTTGCTCCAGAAAGACAAAATATACATGTTATCTTCTTCTTCAGCGTTCGCTCTCAATTAACCACAACGAATATTTCGTGTGATTTCCGCCAGGGAGCGTGAATACATGTTATAATAGGAATTTACTGTGTACTGTACCCGGTACAAACAATAAAGAATAAATTTAACTGGGGATTTTTGACATGTGTTGTTAAATAGTGATTTATTCTTGATTAGGAACTAGGATGATTGCGTAAGGGGCATTCCCATAAATGCTCTGCTTGCCATTATATCAAAAATCTAAAAGTTCAGTGTTCCAGTCCACTGTTGGTTGTTAGTTCTGGTTTTTTCAGTGTGGACGCACGTTCTCCTCTTTTCCCTGGCCCCTCCCATTTCTCTTTTTCTCTGAACATGTACATTTTCTTTTCCAGTATCATCCTCTTCATCATTTTGTCCATCCATGGTCCATCATTTCATTCATGACTGCTTTAATTAACTCAGCGTGGTCTCTTCTCATCACTCATCACCCACAATGTCAGCTCTTTCACTGCCCAACTTCCACATGATCAGGACAATAGATCCATGTGTCAGCTCTTTCATTGCCCAACTTCCACATGATCAGGACAGTAGATTCATGTGTCAGCTCTTTCATTGCCCAACTCCCACATGATCAGGACAATAGATTCATGTGTCAGCTCTTTCATTGCCCAACTCCCACATGATCAGGACAGTAGATTCATGTGTCAGCTCTTTCGTTGCCCAACTTCCACATGACCAGGACGGTAGTTCCATGTCAACTCTTTTGCTGCCAAACTTCCACATGACCAAGACAATAGATTCACGTGGTGCTCCTAGTGTGTTGGGAAAGTTATCCCCACTATTTTCTTATCTAAATGTGTTTATAGAAATTTCACTATAATGAAAGTGATGATCATTGTGCCGGGTCGACGCACAGAATGCACCTACTGAGGTAGTGTAGAACACTGGATAAACAAATGTCTTTCTATCAAACGACTAAACCAACAGAAAGTAATACCACCGAAACTACAAGTTGAAGCTACACCGGAGGTACACTCTTCCAACCCCACAAGCCCAACAATAGTGACAACACCACTACAACACAGACTATACAACGCCCTACAGATATACAAGAAAGAGAAAGAAAAAAACAGCATTACCCCAACAAAACATGACAGAATCATCAAAATCAACAGCCAAGCTGAGAAAACCAAGACCCCACGGGAAAAAAAATCAGATGACTTACCGAACCTCAAAATTGTCCTGGACAATACCGGGGATGATCACACCACAAATCGAATATTTTCGAATATTATATGATTTCATATTATAAACAACGTATCAAACAAATATAATTACATGTTACTCTGTTGTTGTTTTCTCTCCAAGAAATCAAAAATGAATGAAGAAATTAGAATAGTTAGTATTAATAAACGTAGCATGCGCACAAAACTATACCAACTAATATCCCCCATACACAAATATGAACCAGATTTCATATTAGTACATGAGACAAATATACGCACGAAATTGAAAACTAAATTGAAACTATTTAATTTCATTTCGGGTAGTAAATATACCACTTATGAGGTACGTATTTTTAATTTACTTGCTATTATATCTTTCCTTTTTCCACTTCTCACTTTCTTCTGTCCACTTTCCCTTTCTCACTTACCACTATCTTCTCCCCATTCCTTCTTCTCTCCTGCCATGCTGCGCCATCTTTACTTCCTCCATTATCTATCTGCTATTGTCCTTCTCTCCTCCTTATTATAACCCCACTTGTCTCCATGTAAGATTTGTTTTATTATGGTCGTTTATTTGTCCCGATGAAGGCTTTTTAGTCGAAACGTCGTCTGTCCCTGTATCTCGTTGTTAGGTTGTTCTATGTTTTATTTTGGTATCACATCTACCTATTTGTGTTTATCTTGAACGTATTTATGTTGCTTAGAAAATCACTACAGCCAGACATATTCTTTCCCGGACGTAGTCTTTCTTATGGCGTTCTGAACTCTTCGCGAACGTGAGCATGTTGACCAAGCTGAATCTTTGAACATTCTAAAATGTCTGGTGTCGATATTTTTCCAGGTCGACCACTGCCTCTGTTACCATCAACCATGAAATCTCAGCTTTCTTGTTAATAATTTTGTTAAGAAGCAGGACTTCTTCGATACTTCCCTTTCTTCTCACTTCCTGGTTTGTTTTATTTTCTCTTTGTTCACTTAATTCTCACAATCTTTCTGCAGCACCTCATCTCGATACCAGCTAATCTCTTTGCTGGATCTCTTATATGTAGAGCAAATAAAACATTGAAATCCTTTTTATATTTACTTTTTAAATGTGCAGTAAGGACATTTTGTTATTGAATTGCACAGGAATTTTGATGAATTTAAGTCAAATTATTGTCTGAAATAATGTTTTAAAGATTAGTAAACATTTTTAAAGTACTATAGATTGTAGACTTAATTATTAGCCATTATGGTCCATCTATTCTTAGTGGTCCAACGGTAATGAGTTGTGGCCCACTGGGAGGTTACAATTGCTTAGGCTGAGAACCCCTGGCTTGAACAATAAAACTAGGAGGTGTGGCAAAATTGAAACTATTTAATTTCAATTCGAGTAGTAAATATTGATTACAGCTAGTTCCGGGTCAAAGTTTATGATTGCAAAAATAATGGCTGCTTCCGCAACATTTTTCTCAACTCTTATGGAATCAGATGATTGTGTATTACTGTCTACAATTTTAGAATACAAAAATAAATCAGTGCATGTATACCTTACATCTACACGCTTAATTATAGAGCACCGAGCGAAAACAAACGGTAATTTGGAGGCTGGACCTAATGCAGGTTAGTGATTAATTAAATAGTTCGTTGTGTCATGTCTGCTAGGACTTTCCTCTTCTCCGTTTGTTCTCAAGCTAAACAGTTAACATGACGTAATATAGGTTTAGTATGGAGAATGGAACGTGTGATCTATTCAATATATGATAGTGAAAGGAGAAGCACACGATATGTCCTGTCTCCTTTCCTGACAAGGGATCCCCGTTTCGTAGTGTTAAAGTAGTCTGCCTTGAGACAATACCAATAAAATAACCAAACCGCAATTTCTTTTTTTACAGGTGCATTGCCATCATTTATGCGATTATCACGTGAGAAGCTAGATGCGTACATGCTATGACTATTAGTGTACTTGGGGCATGCTGCTTTGTTTTAGCGATGCAGAATACACATGGAAAAACTGGAATACAATGAAACAAAGTGGGTGAAATCCTAGTTTAAGTCACCGTTGTACTATAAATAGCACACCGTTGTCATGGATTTCCGTGTAACACCAATGAAATTAGTGGCTGCTGTGACATCACATCCCAACAATCACTTGAGTTCAACTCTAGACACAGATGAACTTATTATCATAATCTGTTTCTTTTCAAATTTACATAATTTTTAAAATTGTCCTATGATTTGCACTGAGTGCTCATTATTTCTGCGCGTTATACAGAGAACGGGGTGCACGCACACATTAGAAATATTATTTCTAATCCTAACCCTACTACAAGTACTTTCCTTACACTTGCCAAATCACACAAAAAGGTTTGGAAATACCTTGAAAATATACCAAAGGTCACAGTGGAGAATCAAACTAGGATTGAGCCACGAAGTGAATCCTCTATGTATTTTAAGCATGTCTTGACAAAGTTTGCAGCAATGTTGGTAACCTAGGGCTGACTACTACTTTTATCAAAGTCTTTAATATGAAATTCTGAAAGTGAATGAAAGTGAAAGATTATTCTGCTTGTAAATAATTAAGAGTTGATTGCATGTAAAATGTTTCAATTATGAAATCAGTCATTTGACTTGATTTGTTACTGCATTGAATAGGTCCAAAAAGTCATATGATACATTTAAAAGAGGTCATTGCTGTGAGAGCAGATCATAGGCGCAAGTTCAGAGACAAGCAAGTTAAACAAGCAAATCTTCAAAAGCCATATTTGCTGCATGACAACAAAACTTCTGGAAGCAGAACTTTCTCTTTGTTTGTTGTCAAGGTCAGATCATTGAAGTTTCAGTAGAGTAGCCAAATATAAACTTGATCTTTTTGTTCTTGGGCTAGTTAGAACTTGATGTTTTAGTTATTAAGCTAGGTAAGACTTGATGTATTAGTTATTGAGCTAGTTAAGAATTGATCTTTTAGTTCTTAAGCTAGTTAAGACTTGATTAAGGCGGTTGCGTCTGACCAATGGCTCACTAGACAAACCACCCATGCAACAGAAAACCTTAGTAGATGACATGCCTTTATATTGAGGTTATCTTCTAATAGTAGCTTCATGGCAAGTCATCTATACAATCTCGAAGGTTATAACTTTCGATAACAGTTACCATGTTGTTCTGCCAGGTCAGCATTGTGCTAGAACTAGGACATGAACTGCGTGGGTGTGCAGAACAACAAAGAAACCTGTCGCAAGAGCCAGAGTTGTGCCATGGTGTCGACGTCTGTTTCGGCAGCATTAGACTCCAAACACCATCGAGTCGGATGGCTTCTGGAACAGAGGACGGAGCACTTATGGGAATGCCCCACATGCTGTGAGACCAGTTTCTAATCAAGAAGCAAGACTTGACATTATAGTTGTTGAGCTAGTTAAGACTTGGTGTTTTAATTGTTCAGCTAGCTAAGAATTGATCTTTAAGTTCTTAAGCTAGTTAAGACTGGATGTTTTAGTTGTTGAGCTAGCTAAAACTTGATGTTTTAGTTGTTAAGATAACTAAGACTTTATGTTTTAGTTCTTGAGCTAGTTAATACTTTATACTTCAGTTGTTGAACTAGTTAGGATTTAAAATATTAGCTACAGAACTAGATATCTCGAGAAGTCTTGAGCTAGCTTGGACCTGTTCTTAGTTCTTTAGCTAACTTGAACAGTCAGTTGATATATAGTCAGTGTGGATATATATTCAGTGAATACTAACTATCAACTGACTGTACCTCTGACGATTCTATCTCCCATGACTGTCTTCTCAGTATCTCCACTGACTATATCTCCACTAGCTATACATCCACTCACTGTATCTCCACTGACAGAATATTCACTGACTGTATCATCACTATTATCCACTAACTATATCGCCATTGACTTTCCCCATTTACTATATTTATTTTATGCAAATATTACGTTGTACAGTTAATACTCAGTCGTCTGCTATATTTTTATATCAGAGAATTTCCAAGCACAGATGGAGACACAAGGCTTGTCAGTTTCTATGTCATGATTATGGAACTTGCCAAATATGGGTGGACAAAATTGCAGAGCTTCTAAAAAATCCTGGTAGTATTTCTTTTCTTATTTTTTTTAGAATTTTTCTCAAACTCTCACAGGAACTCTCTTGTAATAGGACAATGACCGTACTAGATTTCCAGCAGGATGTTATCTAGATCAGTCATTCTCAACTTTTTTTTTAACCAGCACCCTCCTTTTTTTCAGGACAAATATTCTTCAGTGTGCCTAAATAAAAAATTTACAAAATGGCCATTGATATTTTTTTAATGTTTCCAATGTTTCATAGCTATAAATGTTGTTGTTTATTGTTGAAATAATTACTTTCCTGTGGGCCCCCCCCCCCATCCTGATTGGTCTGTAGCCCCAATTTCATTATTTTTTCTTTCAGTTGCGCACTCTGTAAACTTCTGTAACTTCCTTTCAAATTTCCATGGCCTCCAAAGGGTGCCATATGACCAAATTGAGAACCACTGGTATAGAGAATGAAGATGTGTTGCACCACAGTTTTATTTGCTCCAATGATGAGATATATCAGAATTGCTGTTGGGGATAATTTTGCCTTTTTTAAAATTGTGTTTGTTCCTGGTGTGCCCAATTCTGCAGTTTAGTTTTCACCTGTGTTATATGATAACACACAGATTGATATTTTAGAATATCAACTATCTCGGAAAATTGAATATTAAAATATATCATCTAAGAAAATTAAATGTTAAAAAAATATTAACTATCTCAGATAATTTACTATTAGCTATTGCTGGTTGACCACTCTTCTTATTCTGCTGAGCAGGCATCCAAGTCTGCCATGCCACATTTAATACCAAATTTCAACCTAGATGTGTCATCAATCGTGGTGTCTGCATCCAGCAGGCAATCATGTAGTCTTAGCACAATACCTTTATCCTTCATTAACTTGCTGTCTATTGATGCTTTGGGTTCTAGCCTGTCTGCTCTTTCATTAACGCAAACATCAGCATGTCCTTGATACTAGATCCATGTAATACCATGGAGGTTGTATTGGATGTAGCTATAGATGCAATCCATTCATATTGACACCTGCCATGTTTTATCTTCATAAACATGGGCTGGATCTCTGACACAATAACTTGATACCTTAACACTAGTAAATGGGGTCCAAGCAAATTGAGGGCAGCTATAACAGCCTTGGCCTCCATCCTCATACTGAGTGTAGCTCTTTATGCTCCAATGTGCTCAGCGGTGATATTACCACAAGAACCAGTTATATAAACCAAAAACATTTACAGTTTGAAATAACTAACTTTGTGACTTTGTAAAATTTGAATGCATATTCTTATAAAAACTTCCATATTAAAAATAAATACTAAAATTTACACCCCCCCCCCCCACACACACACACTACCCTTTTATTTTTCCATAAATATGTGCATGTGAGATTTTTTTAAACATCTATATTAGCAATAATTATACCAGAACAAACCCCGTGGAGTGAAAGACATGGAATGCCAATATACATTCAGACCCATGTGAAAGGAATACTAAGCGTGGACGAACAGAACAGTGTGCAGCGAAGGACAGTCACCCTCAGTTTCCTGGATGAGGAATATCCACAAGAAATATGGGTCAGAGTATACACAGATGGGTCAGCACAGAATGCCGTGAGGAATGGAGGTGCAGGTGTATATATATAGAATATCCACACAAGCCTAGAGATACAATCAGAACACCAACAGGAAAATTCTGCAATAATTATGATGCAGAAATCCAGGCAATTAGTGTGGCAGCTAAAAAACTGCTGAACTCCAACTCTGACCTACAGCCTGTGGTATTCCTGACAGATGCAAGATCAGTGCTTCAAGCTCTCCAGTCTGAAAAACTAACAGACTTGAAAAAACTACTTAGCGAATTGTCTTACCAGTATAGGGTAACCATGCAGTGGATACCCTCTCACTGTGGAATACCAGGAAATGAAAAAGCAGACCAACTGGCTAAGGAAGGTGCTGCCGAAGACCAACCAGATATACCAATCACCTACCATCAGAAAAAACAGATGATCAAGTCAATAAGAAAGCCACAAACACCAACACAAGATGACTATCATATTATGAACAGACCAGAACAAGTTATAATTCTACGTCTCATAACAGGACACAACCGACTCCGCAGTCACATGTATACAAAGTTCAAGATTGGCAACACGGCCATGTGTACATGTGGACAGGCAGCACAGAGTGCCAAACATATACTTCAAGAGTGTTCTGAGCATGAAACGCTGAGGCAGACATATTGGCCAGAGGAATCAACACTGGAATCAAAACTCTATGGGACACTGTATGAACTACAAAAGACAGTGAGTTTTATTAAGGAGACAGAATTACAGATATAGACATGTTTCAAGTGAACGAAAGAAGAAGAGGAAGCAATAATTACAGAAATTAAACTCCGCTACATTGGCAAAACTTTTTTTTTTTTTGCACATCAATACCTGCATGTGAGATACACATCGCTATAAGTCTGTATCAATACAGAAAATCCGCACTGGTTGACATATGTGAACATTACAATTTAAAATAACTATATAAAAATAATATTACAATTTTAAATAGTAACTATATAACCAATAACATTACAAGTTGAAATAGTACCTGTATAATCAATAACATTACAAGTTTAAATAGTCTTGATTAGAAACTCGCCTCACAGCACATGGGGCATTCCCATAAGTGCTCGACCCTCTGTTCCAGCAGCCATCCGACTTGATGGTGTTTAGAGTCTAATGTTGCCAAAACAGACATCGACATCAGGGCACAACTCTGGCCCTTGCGACAGGTTTCTTTGTTGTTCCACACACCCACACCGTGCCCGTAACTAGTTCTAGCACAACGTCGGCCTGTCTGAACAACATGGTAACTGTTATCGAAGGTTACGACTACGGGAAAAAAGTTTAAATAGTAACTATATATAACCAATAACATTACAAGTTGAAATCTTAATTGTATAATCAATAACATTACACGTTGAAATAGTAACTATATGCCTATAATCAATAACATTACAAATTGAAATAGTAATTTAAATATTTTCTGGAAACTTTATGCATATGGTATTGTCTATTATGTGTTTATCTGTTTCCAGAATGGAAGAGGCCCAAACGTCTGCTAGTGTTTGTCAACCCATTTGGTGGAAAAAAGAGAGCTCCACAAATATTCAATGAGAAAGTCAGACCTTTGTTTGAGTTAGCAGGAATTTACTCTGAAGTCATTGGTAGGTCATTGTCATTGTTTCTTCTTTTTCTGCATTCTTTCTCGAACTCCTGCTTGTTGGCAGGAGGTAATTCAGAGATAGTGTTGTGTTGCGGTTTATAACTTGACTGTAATATCTGTGCATTTCGGTCTGATATTTCTTACTTTGGCTTTACTTTGAGTCATTTGACATATGAGTTAAGAAATTAACTCACCTCCCCCCTCCCTCCCCCTGTACCTAATTAGTCACCTCTTATGTGAGAGATGATAGTATTGCTAGTCTTTACTTCCTTTTCAGGTCACAGCAACTCAAACTGATCAATTCAATAATGTTGTTGCGTAGGTATGTTGATTATCATCTTTGCACTTTATCATTAAGTGCTGTTGCCACAACGAAGGTTCGTTGCAATGGGCCTCCAATATCCTCTTTCTCTTTGGTGGTGAACTCTGCAGAAATATGTTCGTCTCATGATGTGTCTCTCCCACTTGTATTGCTGCCTACCTTGAACGCTCAAGTCTCCTTGACTTTAGAACTACTCAGTAGCATTTGGATATCGACAATATGATGTGTTATCTTTGTTTATCTTGTACATTATCATATACATTTCCAGACAAGATAGTTCATATTTTTATATTTCAATTTTGTTTCAGTAACAAAGAGGGAACTACATGCCAGAGATGTGATTTATGAGTATGATCTGCAGACAATTGATGGGTAAGTGAACAGTTTATGCTTTGCTCAGATGAAGGAAAGAAAGTGAAGATGGATTTTGCACACACTTACACAGTAGAGACATTTGTGTGTTGTTAGGGTCTGAAAGGGAAGCAAATAATGGCAACACTGTTACCTGCCATATATGTTGTAAGAAGTGACTACGGAGGTTTTTGGGTTGGAGTTGGCTGTCCCATTCCTACAGAGGGTCAAAGTAATCCGAAGCTATGCTGAAGTCAAGTTGTCAGGCGGAAAAATGTAGATATTGCAGCAAAGCTGTAAACCATGACACAATGCATTATGTTCTCTGAACTACATCCTGCTAATCTGCAGAAGTTTGAGAATGAATGCAAATGATTACAAAAGAAATGAAATTATAGAAACATTATAGAAAGAAAATAAATAGTATGGGTACACAGGGTAAAAGGAGATAGAGAGGACATAAGCACACTGAGAAGAGGTGTGATGGGAACAAAGATGCATGGAACCAAAGAACTCCAGACACCATTAGAGCTCATCCACAAAATCTGTCTGACATTTTAGACATCAAGTTTCACTGAAGACGTATGTGTCTGGCCATTGTCACAAATAAAATTTAGTATTATACATTTCTATTCCTGGACTACATCTTGCTGGAAATCTGGTAAGATCATTGTCCTGCTACAAGATAGATCCAGCGGGAGTTCCATGTTGACTGTTTTTCCATGTTTACTTTGGTTCCATGTGGACTGTTTTTCTTCTGTGTTTATTCTCTAACTCCCTTTGGTTAGCAGAATGTAGTCCAGAGAATAGAAAACATTATGTCATGGTTTACAACTTAGCTGCAATATGTGTATCTTTCAGTCTGATACTCCAATTTCAGCATGCCTTTTGGTTCACTTTGATGAAATGGAGTAGCCAACTCTACCCCCTAAAATACCTTTTATGACATGCATGGAAAGTGATATTCATTGCTCCATTTCCAAGCCTGAAAACACACAGGCTTGCTTGAATGAGGACATGAAATAATTAAAGTTGTATCTATACTGTGATTTATTAAATTTAGCATCAGAAATATCACAAATTTATAGAATCAAAAATAAGCTTAGTGATGTCTTTAGCTGTTATGTCTAGACTAAAATTCTTTTGGAAAAGTAATATCAGTTTTGGAATGAAGATATGTGGACAGGCACTTCAGATAGCACAGCCTATTCTTCAGGAATGGCTTATTCTTCAGGAATGCTTGGAATATGAAATGCTGAGGCAAATACACTGGCCCAGAGTGAATGAAAGAAGAATGAAGATCAAAATTTATAACTCCTAATTTTTTCATTTTATTATATATAATTGTGAGAGTTGAACATTTGCTTCAGACATGGAGAATAATTAATACAGACCTTCGAATTTAAATGTTATAGATTAATTCTATGCTTATCCAATAAAGAGAATAAGAGAAATTTGTAAGTAAGAAACAAAATAGAAATTAATACAGGTCCACAAGTGAAATGACAAAATTTTTCATATTTTGGACATGTAAGCTGACATGATTCTGTATTAAAAACAATTCTGCAGAGAACAGTTGAAGGAGAAGAGGAAGACAAAGAATATCCTAGATAGATGACATCAAAGTAATATTACTAGAGGACTGTGTGTTGATGCATCCAATATATTACACCTCAGACCTTGATGGGTTATGTATGCCAATAACACAAGTTGAACTAGGTACATACTTGCCAGAATAGGGAGTATACTAAAATAGCAAACAATTGGAGCAGTCAGCATGGATG
The DNA here is from genome assembly GCA_034231615.1 of Meghimatium bilineatum. Lineage (NCBI taxonomy): Eukaryota > Metazoa > Mollusca > Gastropoda > Stylommatophora > Philomycidae > Meghimatium > Meghimatium bilineatum. The sequence continues at coordinate 44,650,416 of CM067317.1, read as the reverse complement.
CTCATTATGTCTGCTGTAATGGGTCTGTTCACAGTTCTATAATAGTACAATTATGTTCTTAGCTAATAGCACAGACATAATTGTAACTTGACAACACTCATTTATCATGAAACAAGCACTCAGTATTTTTTATTCTACAGCCTCATCTGTGTAGGAGGAGATGGCACATTCTCAGAATTATTGAATGGCTTACTTGACCGCACTAATGTTGAAGCTGGCGTCGAACAGCATTTCCGTCACAGACCTAAAAGTCCTTCATTGCGCATTGGCATCATTCCTGCAGGCTAGTGTTGAATGTTGACTAGGTTATTGTTGATAAGTTTCTGTTTCAATATTATTGTATTGCTATGTTGATTGTTGTATGTGTTATGTTGATGTTGGTTTGTTGTACTTGTTATGTTGATATGTATACATTATGTTGATATTTGATTGTTTTATGTTTTATTTTTCGTATGCATTCATGCTTAAATTCTGGCATGTTAGCATGATGTAGTCCAGATTTGCATCTCTACTACCCTCATGAGTATTGAGTATAATGAGGATTGTCCATCTGCATTGCCTGTGGGGCAACTAGGGTCTGGACTTCTAGCTCAGGGTGCAAAGAATAGAACCACTACCTTCTTTCCAGGCATGTTGTAGGAGGTGACTAATGAGAGTTGAGGGAGGGGCTGACAACTTGTCACCTTTGAAAAAGTTATCATCACTGCATGTCTTGTCTCGATTTCTTACTTTTGTTTTCTGTCAAATGAAGAGATTAGACCAGCAAACATCGCACCTTTGTCCTTTTGTGACAGACTCCTAGGTGGCGGGGAAAGCTTGGTGTGCCATCACTGCATATGGGTCAACAGATCTGACAGAAGAATGATGAACTAGTTGGCCCAGGCATATTTGCTGCACTTCTGGCAGGACATGATCCTGGGATACTGCCACACTGGAATGGCTTCCATCTGGGACTCAGAATGCATCCATAAACCCCCATAAAACAACCATGCCTTTGAGACAGCAAACCGTATGCATTTTAGAACCTCAGTTACTCAACCTATGCTTTTGTCAGAAAGTCTATGGACTGTTAAGAGCTACCTGCTCACAGCTACAGGAATTATTTAATCATCATCTTCCATCTACATTTTGTGTTACCTATTTTTCACTTTCGTGGAGCCTGTTCTTCCAAGATTAATCTTTCAAACCCATTGTGTCTTTGCACAAAATATATTAGCTCTTAGTGTGTGGCTCTAGCATGGTAGAGAGACAGCAGTGGAACTGATACACCTTACAGCTGCTTAAGTGTTGTGAAGATCAATGACCACCTATGCTACCCAGCATGGCACATGATGATGATATTGTAAAATGGTTGCTTGCAAGTGGGTGTGACTGGTTTTTGCAACCTGTACAAACATTTGCTTGGTAACACATCCCTAACACTAGTTTTATCCCTACTACAATTTGACCCACTAAAAGCCTTTGAAATATACCAAGTTGCGTACATAGGAAGAACTTGCACAAAATAGATCGACATGGCACTCTACAGTCAATAAAGGTGTAGCGTCTTGTCAAAAGAGAACTACAACAACTGAGAGTAGCTAGAAAGTTACAGGTAGACCAAAAATAATCTACAAGGGTCATCCCATGCCCGAATTGTCCACTGACATTTGCGGCCAGAATAGGGTTTATTAGCCATCTATGATCTCATAATCAAGGACATAATTCTGAATTTCAAAAGTGAAATATAACAAATGGTCATCTTCTTATGGATAAACAACAGAGCAGACTAAAGTTAGAATCAGCAAGAGGCAATGTCTCCTTGTTTTTCACTGTCTTTTGTTTGGTGATTGAAAACATTATCTCTAACCAAATCAAAGAATAAACCACTGATGGGAGACAGCCTGATACTGGAAAATCAAGGGCTTGTACAACATGGTGCATATATCAAGATAAATGTAAATAGGTATATGTATTTACACACATTTATAAACATAACATACTAGCAACAAGATACAATGACAGATGACGTTTCAATTAAAAACCTTCATCAGGACGAAAGACAGCAAACAAATAATATACTTTACAGAACTGTTCAACATTCCTGCAAAGTATATTATTTGTTTTGTTGTCTTTCGTCCTCATGAAGATTTTTAGTCGAAACATTGTCTGTTGCTGTATCTCATTGCTAGTATTTTGTGTTTATAAATATTGGTAGCAAATATACATATCTCCATATATCTAAATCTGTAACAAAATAATCAGAACCTAAAATTATAGAAATGCTTGAAAATGTTTAGTCTATCCATCTATTGTCATTTCTACTTTTGCCGTTAAGCTTCGATGGGAGGACATTGAAATTATCTATCTTTGACTATTGGGTCACAATGGTCATGGTTGACACATGTCTCTGCGATTTCTTTGATTGTCTCCACTCATCTAGTTCTGGTCTTTCTCATGCCTTGTAGTCTGATCTTCTCATGTTCCATGCATGAAGGGCTGATTACCTTGGTTCCATTCTCATGATGTAGCCAAACCACCTGGTTTTCTGTTTCTCGATGTAGTCTTGACTTGCAATGGTCTTTATTTCTTTCCTGAAATCTTCATTTTTTCCATCTGTATTTTCTGGTGACATTTATAGCTTTCCTCAGACATCTCATTTCACGCTGTGATCTTTTAAATGTTCATAGTACTGTTAGAAAGGTCCAATCACAATAGAATATATGTACAAGAATCCTTGCATGCCTGATAGATGAAGAAGCCATATTATCAACTGAATTTTTTTTACATTTTTCACCGACCAATTTTGTAAAGAATAATTGCATTATTTGCACCACAAATATACCATGTGAAATCACAGAAGGAGAATAACTTTCTTTACTGCATGTTTTCCTGTGAAGGAATGCAGCTAGGCTTTCTATGGGCTGTGGAAATAAAGGCTGATTTACCATAACAGACATCATGAAATGTACAGGAAGAATTTTGATTGTACCTCCGAAAGAAAAAATCCTGTCCCAGCTGTGGATTGAACCCAGGATCTCAAGAAGGAGAATGCCTTGAAGAAAAATTGAATACATTTTATTGGATGAAATACTGAAATACTTTGATAAATTCTCCAAATGAAGATCCATTCTGTCGTGTCTATTAGCTTAGACAACAAATGGTGACAGCAAGATAACACAGATGAACTAGATAGTAAGAGTTAACGTTAGTTTTTCTAATAGTTTTTCGGGCCTCAGAATCTGACTGCATTTAATTGTCTCTGCCACTTATAGGCTTATGGCCTTTTTAAAGCATTTAATTTCAAATGCTGATAGTCAAATCCCATTATAACAACTTGGTCCGGACTGACAAAATATATAATCACACAAATTATCTATATACAGTATAAATAATGAAGAATAAATATAATTGAGGATTTCGAAAAGTGTTATTAAATATGGAAATTTATTATATAATGATGTGCAATAGAGGAATTCCATTGTATTTTCTTGTATATTGCAGAAGTCATTGTCAAAGTCTCACAACCATATGTTGCCACTGGGAAAATATAACTTTGTATTAGTTTATAACTGTTTGCTTGTTCTTGTCATATATTTTTCATTTGTAAAGTTTTTATGGCCATTACTAATAAGAAGAAGATGGAGAGAGAAATTGTTGACTAATGGGTTGTGCTTCATTGATTGTATCTTGTGTTTTCTTCTAACAGGATCAACAGATGCAATTGTTTATTCTCTTGTTGGAATAAATGATCCGACCACTTCAGCACTTCAGATTATTTTAGGTCAGTATATCTTCTTCTTTCTTTGTTCATTTTCAAATTCCTGCAGAACCACCAGAAACAGACGTGTGGGGCTATTGGCACAAAATCAGTGACACTCATTTCCATTCTCTGAACTAAATCTTGCTGGAAATCTAGTAGGACCATGGTCCTGCTGCAAGAGAAATCCAGCGGAAGTTTTAGAATTCTGCAGATCAGTAGGATGTAGTTCACAGAAAATAGTGTGCTGCATCACAGTTTACAGCTTAACTGCGATATCTATGCCTTTCTGGTTGACACGTTTAACTCCAGCATGGCTTCTGGTCACTTTGACCCTATATGAAATGAGGCAGCCAACTCCACCCCAAAACCTCCTTAGCTGCCTCTTACAGCATGTTTGGCAGGCAACAGTGCCACTATTCTTTACTCCCATTTCAGTCCAAGCAGCACACTATTGGATTAGTTCTCAAAAGAAGCACACACTCAGTGGTTATCTTTTTCTTCTTCAGCATTAATTCTCACTCCCGCTTGATCTCTCTTGTAGCAGGACCATGATCCTATTAGATTTCCAACAGGATGTAGTACAGAGAATTGAAATGCGTTGTGTCATCATTTTATTTGCGCCAGTGGCCCGACACATCCATCTTCGGCAGACTCAGTGGTTATAACATGATTTACATTTGTTTTCTCCAATATCTCCTTGGAGACAAAGCTAAAGTAAAGGAAAGAAACTGTTTCACTTGGAAATCACCAAGTGCCAGTACATGTGAACCGGCTCATTCATGTGGTATATATTTCTTGGTGTAAATAACAAGTCAACACATTGGCGCTGTCTTATTTTTAGAGGACAAGAAAAGGATTCAGTACAGGGGGGATCAGCTACAGAGATATAATTTTAACAACAAAAGATTAACCCTTTCAATCCCAGGCGTTTAAGAAAATCTCCGGGCTTAATTCCCAGGGCAAGGAGAATAACTCCACACAAATCAGAAGTGATTGTGCAAGAAAATTAATATAAAATACAATTTGCAATCAATTTTTATGATTCAAAGTCTGATTAATAGATAAATGGAAGTGGTACTGATCTGTGAACATATCTTTGTGAATGTCATGTAAGATACGTTTACTTGTCATGTAACATGCGAGAGGAAAAAAAGTGAGCACCAGTTTCATGTCAGCTTCATTTACTTGTGTCAATTTTACTGATAAATGTTCAAATGAAAGCTGCAAAGCAGTCTCCCTTGCACAGCATGACAATAACAGTCTGTAACTGTTAACTACTTCAAACATATATGCCTAGTTCACATAAAGAAAGCTCTAGATATCTAGTGAAACAGGGTTCCAAAACGGGTTTGGTTTTTCTGAAAATTTTTATGCCGGCATACACAATGTTTGTTCTGTACGTACGCCTAAAGAATGACTCACGTAGAAATAAGGAAAACTAGGCCTAGTCTCTAAAGCAGAGTAATCTCGATCAATGTCATTTGCAGGACCAGATTTTTCATAAAATTGATAAATATTGACATAGATCAGCTGTGGTGACAATTCTCAGTCATTACTAGGTTTATGGAGTGGTGGGAGGGGATACACGCATCATAAATTAGGCCTAAACTACAGATCGCCACTAGTTTCAACTAGGCCTACTAAATACTGAAATATTACCCCATCAACGTCAGATTCATTCATGTTCTCTAGAATTCCATTTAAAAATTGTGTATCATCATTATCTGAATCATAAGTACCAGTAGGTCCATTTTTATCAAGTTTTGATGGAAATTGAAGGTCATAATAAACCGTGTGCTGTTCAGAAATGACAGATGTTAGAAACAATAAGAAAATAACACTAGATGCCACCATTACCGGTAATCACGTTAGTGCTAAATTTAGCATGTCTATTCGCATGGAAACAGTAGCAGACATCAACTGAAATAAACGTGCGTCAATCCGACGAGAATGACCGCTACAGTAATGTATATATAGCCAACTATTTCGGCCACTAAAAGATTGAATGGGTTAAAGAACACAAAATAAATGCATTTGTCTGAGATAAAATAACTAACCTTGCAGGTTGACAGAAATCACTGTTGACAGTGATGAAACATCGTGAGCTTGTGTGGTTTAGATCTCCCCAATATCAGTCATATATTTTATATCTGTTGCCTCTCTATCAGTCTCTCAATGTTATCAACAACATTCCTGTTGTAAGTGATCTCTGTATGTTACCTGTCACAGGTGACTGTCTAGGATTGGATGTGACTGCACTGTATAAGAAAGAAGACTTTATCAAGTATACAGTCACCATGTCCAGCTATGGCTACTATGGAGATCTGCTCAAAGACAGTGAAAATCTTCGCTGGATGGGGCCAAAACGTTACACTTGGAGTGGTATGTCTTGTAGTACTTGGCATAGAAGATCCTGTTGTTATTAGGGCTATCAGTTTAATTGATTAATTGCATGTTTGATTAATTGCATAATTTATTAATTGCTTTGCTGATTAATCAAACGATTAATGCATTGTTTGATTTATTAATTGTGTGATTGAATGATTAATTGCCTTATTGATTAATTGATTCATTCAATTATTTATTAATTAATTGAATTATCAATTAATTAAATGATTGATTGATTGGGTGCAGCATAAATGTCCTAGTCAATACACTAGGTGATCCCGCTGGCGGAATATTAACAGTTTTATTTTCAGAGATCCCTGGGGATTATCACTTTAAGTCACGTAGTTATGTGCTATGATTTATACTCTCAGTAGTCAGTGTGCCACTTGGTTGAGAGATACGAGGTATATATACATACCGGAGCACAATGAAGTTATACCTATATGATGCCCTTTCAATCTTTCTGATTAGCTAGCTTCTTCTCAACCTCTCAAGTTGTAATCTTCTAGGTTTGAGATAAAACTTTGAAGAAACGTCCCCTTTGCACATATGGATATAGGAGATCTATTACTCATAATTAATGGGGATTGAAACAAATATATTGAATCGTTGCTGATCCAGTGGTCCATGAGCTCATTCCCTTTGACCCAGATATATATTGAATAGTATTTGTCAGAAAAGGACAAACAAAAATAAATGCTAAATAATGAAATGACTTCCCATGTGGCAAATGGGGCCTGGACTTCTAGTTCAAGGTGCAAAGAATAGGGCAACTATCTTCTCTCCAGGCATGTTGTAGAAGGCAACACAGGAAAGTTGGGGGATTGGCTGAGAACCTGTCACCTGTGAAAAAATCATGATTGTCTCAATTTCTTACTTATAGGATGAATATTGCACCTTCATCCTTTTGTGGCAGACTTCAAGGTGACGGGGAATGCTGGATGTGACACAACTGCTGATGGGTCAACAAATCTGACAGAAGAATGATGATTTAGTTAACCCAGATGTATGTGCTGTGCCTGATGGTAATCTGGGATACTGTTGTACTGAAATGCCTCCCTTAGGGGCCTAAACATGCATCCATAAACTCCCCCCCTCCTTACACAACCATGCCTTTGAAACAACTTTATATGAGTCTGGGTGTCACCTCAGTTACACAACTGAGAAGAACCTATGCTTTTGTCAGGAAGGCTGTGCACTGTCATGAGCTACCTGCTCGCAGCTAAAGGGATTATTTCATCATCACTATCATCATTATACTGAATGATACCAATATCCTGTCAGGTTCTTGGATGAGAGGCAGTAAGAGTAACTTGGATATACAAGGTATCTGATTCCATTTTTGCTCCATGCAGTTGACCATCCAGAAATCAATGGTAACCTATTGAATGTAATATATGAACAGTACAAATCCTAAAGACAACATCAACCTCCTGGGAAGGAAAGACCAGAGTATCATCTTCAGACTGCGCACACAACATGTACAGCTTAACATTCACCTGAACAGAATACAACCACAACGCACTCCAGGGTGCCGGATGTGCTCTCATCCCTATGAAACTGTTGACCACCACCTTTTTGAATGCCCAGCACTGAATGACATCAGGAAAATGCTTCTCCCTCGAGGGCCAGATAAAGATAAATGGAACACATTATATGGAACAAAAGAACAGCTCACAAATACATACATATATCCCACAATGGCAGTGGGTCAAAGGGCATGAGCCCATGGACCGCTGGATCAGCAACCAACCATTGAATGTAAATATTGTCTTAAAACTTTATCACTATATCTTAAATATGATATGTTATCTTTTTCTTCTTCTTCTGCGATCACTTGTAAAACAATCCAGCCAAATATTGGTCATGTATAGAGCTGTATGTTTTTTGGTAGATTGCCTTTCTGTGTGTCATTTTTTACCACTTTCCATATGATGCAAGAATTGAATTGTGTAGCATAGACGCCCACTTTCAAGTTCCTTGCCTCATGGACCAGTGTTTTCTGGTTGGCGGTGGTGAAGTATCTTATGATACCTACCTGAAAGATGGTGTACAGTGAATTTCCCGCAGGTTATCTTTGTGTTTGAATATGAAGAATGTATCGTAACATACACAATTTTCTTACTACATTGCCATCTTGGTGCAACCTGACGTAAAGATATGCTACCAGCTCACCACAGTGTCTCAAGTTGATGAAATGCACAGACGTCATTGCCAAGATGTAAAAGGAACATAAAATGATGCAAATGCATTCTGCTTTCTGGAATATGTCCTACTAATATGCAGAAATTTGAGAATGAACACAGAAGAAAGCTTCCAGCTTTAATATCTAGAAAAGAGTCGTTCCGCTTGAAAATTAGTGTACATGTTTGTGTTGAAGATAGAATTTGCTGGTAAAATCTGCTGAATGTTGTCTTTTGTTTCTGTTTCTAGGCCTGAAGACCTTCTTGGCAAACAAGTCTTACGAGGGGGAAGTCTCTTTCCTGCTAGCATCAGAAGAGGACAGCCACCCACGAGACCACTCTGTTTGTTCTGCAGGGTACATAAATATGTATCATTAGTTTGAGTCATCATTTTTATTTCTTCTTGTGTTTTTTCTCAGACTCCCGCAGATTAGCAGGATGTAGTCTGAAGAAAGAAATGTCTTGTGTTTTTTCTCAGACTCCCGCAGATTAGCAGGATGTAGTCTGAAGAAGGAAATGTCTTGTGTTTTTTCTCAGACTCCCGTAGATTAGCAGGATGTAGTCTGGAGAACGAAATGTGTTGTGCCATAGATTACAGTTTAGCTATGATATCTGCATCTGTCTGCATGGTTTATGGGTCACTTTGACTCTCTATTGGATGGGACAGCCATCACCACCCCCCCCCCCCCAAAACCTCACTAGTCACCTCCTACGACAGGTGTGGGAGGTAACAGTGCTACTATTCTATGTTCCCAATTATTTGTTTTGACAATACATACACATGGGCAAATTTGTATTTTATGCATGCACAAGAGTTATGTTTGATTCTACTGTGGGTGTGCATAGTGCATAAATGACCCAAGCATGGACATAAATGACAAAAGTATGGACTTGAATGACCAATGTATCACGTAAAATTCCCACTACAAGCAATTGTTCATCTAGACAAAAATCAATGGCAACCTACAGAATGTAAGATATTGCCTTAAGTAATCACTACAGTCCAAAATTTGGCCCACTGATCAGATTAATCTGGCCCAGTAATCAGCTCAATCTGACTTGCTGATCAGCTAAATCTGGCCTCTGATCCAAAAACATTTCTCACCTCTGATCTAGAGACACAGTCAAACAGTAGCCCGCGTATTGTCGAGGTCCGAACGGGGAGTAAAGAATAGCAACACTGTTTACCTGCCATTCATATTGTAAGAGGTGACTATGGAGGTTAAGGGGTGGAATTGGCCATCCCATCTCATTTAGGGTCGAACGACCCAGAAGCCATGCTGAAGTCAGATGTGTCAGACCAAAAGAGACAAATATTACAGCTAAGCTTTAATGTAAACCATGACACAACACATTTTGTTCTCGTTGTTCCTTGTCAATAACTATTGTAGGTGTGAGTCTATTTCTGTTGATATGCGGTTGTTTTGTCTTCTTTCCATTGGGGAAATATTTTGAACTTCGCTATGTTTAACTGACATAATCATGTGACCTGTGGTACCTCTTGATATTAGGAAGAATTATATGATCTATTATTGTTATAACACAGCATAAGTCGTACCATTTTATGTATCTCTGGAAATGTTACTGAAACATTTCATTGGTTTCTAAAAATAGTTTTTTTACAATATGTAAAATGCAATGTCCTTGATGGGATATGTTAAAATTATTATTATTACCATTATTACTATTATTATTGTCCTGATCTGTGGCAAAGTGGTACAGAGCACGTCTGTTAAGACCAAGGTATTAAGTTCGATCCCCATCACAGGCATTTGAACATGCGGACAATTCAGAAAGCAATGACAAACTACTTAACGTATTATATTGCTTAGAAAATAACTGCAGCCAAAAAATGCTGGGTTGATGGCTACGTCCTGAATAGGATATGCTACCAATTTTTTTTTATTTACTATTATTATTATTGTTATTACTACTGTTATTAATATTGTTAATGCTATTATTGTTACTTATTATTGTTGTTAATGGTTGTTATTAATATTACTCTTATTGTTGTTATTATTATTATTGTTACAGTTATTGTTGTCATTATTATTGTCATTATTGTTATTATCATTATTATTATTATTATTAATATTATTATTACTACTACTACCAGTAGGGCCTATTATTTAAAGCCTTGTATAAATTCCTTGACTGGACTACAACCATGTGTTGTTTACATGGAATCTGTTTTCTTGTTGTTTCTTGAAGGTGTGACAAGTGCAGGAAGGCGGGCTTGAAGGGTGGGCATGAACCAGCTGTAAGAGACAGCCAGCAAGAACTGGATCCAGGATCAACAGGTAATGTCTGATATGAGTTTCTTAATCCATATAGGCCTAATCATAAATGGATATTACTAGCAATTGTTAACAATTACAACCAAACCCAATTTTAACATTGGAATATTATCAGATCCCGTGTTAAGAATTGTATTGTGACAAAATTTTGTGTTAACAATTATATTGTGACCATTGCTAACAATATTAACATTGTTGAATCCAGTGTCAATCGTTGTAATGTTACTAGATCTAGTGTTAACACTGTAATATTACCACCAGATATTATTAGATCTAGCATTAACAATTGCAATGTGATTAGATATAATCTTAACATTTAGGCCTTAGGGGCCTATAGCATGATCATGCAGAGTGTTGTCAACATTTATAACAATACACAATGTTAATACTTAGGCCTATAACATTATTATACCCAAGGTTAACATTTGTACTTTAACCTTTAAGATGCGTGCAGTAACTTTATTCACCGACATTTCCCATTATCTGGTTAGCGAGCGGCGAGTATATTTGCCGCCGTAGACCGCAGTTGCTAGGTACACTTAAATCAATTAAAAATCTCCAATATTTCGTATTTTTTCACCAGATTTGTTAAATCTGGCATTTTATTCAATTGACTACCTTTACCAGCAGTTTTAGTGGCAACCATATGCCTAACGTCATGTAAATATCGATATTTTCGCAACATATTGATAATTTCAAATAAAAGCATCGCCATTATGGTAATTCTGTTTTATAGACGTATATTTTATCGAATTTTCATAAAAATTAATATGGATTGTGATTCAAATGATTATTTGTGGAGAGATAAATCAACCAAGTTCGAACGATACATTTCTGGACTAGATCTAGGTTTATAGAAAGATTTTAAGACATACCTGAAGGTGTAATCTTTGTAATCCGTGAAATTATAATGATTAATATGTGAATGGCATGCTAATTAGGTCTATCTTATACTGTTTCCACTCTGGAATATTTAATAAACTTTGTGCAATTGTATTTTCGTTCTAAAGGCAAAAATCGCTGGGTTTTTGTGGAAATTGTCTTTGAGACTATCTTACATGTCTTGTATCACACACACACACAAACAAAACCTACAACAATATATGCAGAATTCAATTCTTTATTTATATGTGAAAAAATTATTTAAATATCTCCAACAACAAAAATGTTATAATGATTTCAAAACAGTCACTAACTATTACGTAACATTTCCAAAAATTAATTCAGCGGCAGGACAGAAATTACGTAAATGTAAATACAGCATTCTACAGGTTAAATAGTTATTACGTAATTTTATATCTGTGATCAGACAATGTAAACATTTGTTATGTTATTATGTTCCTCCAGGGCCATAGGTGGTGCATATGGCAGAAACCATAGCTTTCCATTTCTGTCTTTGTGTTGCCAGGTCTTTCAGTTCTTGGATGTTGTTAAGGTTCATTGACATGCCTTCTCTATTAATGGTTCATAGAGTTTATCTAGGTCTCCCTCTTCTTCTTTAAAGAACATTTGTAATGCGACAATATTCTGTATTAATATTTGTTGCAATATTAGACCTAATGTTAACATTTGTAACAATGGTATGTCCAGTGGTAACATTTTCACTATAGGCCTACTGAGTGTAGTGCTAACATGTGTAATATTTGTAATAATATTAGAACCAGTGTTAACATTTATGACAAATGTATGCCCCATGATCACATTTTAGTAACACTAGACCTTGTGTTAACTTGTAACTATTTGTAACTATTCTAGGCCTGGTGTTAACATTTCTATGAACACTAGACCTAGTGTTAACATGTGTAATGACTGCATGATATATTTGCATTTTTGCACCATCCTGCAGGGGATACAGCAGCTTCCTGCAGTCGACAAACAAGCTTTATGAGTAAGTACATTTCATCTGCTTTCATCATTTCATAATTTATTCTGAGGATTACGCTTAGTCTAATTGATAGTGAGCTTGCTTGAAGTTCCACCAAAATAACAGATGAAAATGAATGTGTTTTCTTTAACCTTTACGACCCTATAGTCGCATATTGCGCCTATGAGTATAGGCTCCATTGTGCCTGTGGGCACAATCCTGCTACATACGACATCACTCAATTCCAGAGTATGGAACTTCACGAAGTAAGGCTTAGGGTAGCCAGGGGTAAAGATGCGCTTGGGGCACAGATTCGCAGCGGTTTTTTTTCTGAACTATGAGTTTTTCCCGCAAACCACATGGCCACGCCGGACGCTAACATCCGTTTCTATCGCACAACGAATTTTCATCGGTCAAGGGCAGGTCATTTTTGAGCCATGAGGTCAATTCATTTTTTAACGTTCTCGATCTAACTTTTTTTCAACTTCTCACTCTTTGTCCTCTGTTAACATTACTGTCATGTTATTTTACATATCTAAACTGAAAACAATATTGTATTGTTAAGTTATTAAGCATGTTACCTTGTCAAGATAATTTTTGTTTTCATGATATTTTATAAAAATTGTGAACAGTGTGATTTTGGGGTAATGAATGCCGCGCATACTGAAGGGGCAAACATGCGCTACGGACTCACTGCGCATGTTTACCCCGTCACTGTCCCTTCATTTTGTCAAATATTTAAAACAATATTTTAATGTCACGTTATGTTTCTTTTTAGGAATTACAAACGGAAATTTGAAAAAATGATGCTGCTGACTGCAAAAGGAAGCCGTCGCTGCTATAGATGCACAATCTCCACGGGTCATAGTTGTACGATATCCGCCGATAATAGATGCACGTTCTCCGCTATTCATAGATGCATGTTCGCTATTCATAGATGCACGATCTCCACTATTCATAGATGCACAGTCACCGCTATTCACAGATGCACATCTCCGCTATTCCTCCGCTATCCATGGATGCACGTTCTCCGCTATTCATAGATGCACGATCCCTGTCAGTTATAGCTGCACAATCTTCACGGGTCATAGTTGTACGACCTCCGCAGATAATAGATGCATGACCTCCGCCGATGCACAATATTCGCTATTTATAGATGCACGTTCTCCGCTATTCATAGATGTGCATTCTCCGCCAGTTATAGATTCACGATCTCCGCCGGTCATAGATGCATGATCTCTGCCTGTCATAGTTGTACTATCTCCGCTATTGATAGATGCACATTCGCCGCTATTCATAGATGCACGTTCTCCGCTGGTCATAATTGCACTATCTGTGCCAGTCATAGATGCATGTTTGCCGCCGGTCATAGTTGCATGATCTCTGCCTGTCATAGGTGTACGATCTCCGCTGATCATAGATGCACGACCTCCGCTATTCATAGATAGTTGAAATTATAGTCAAACACTTTATAGAGCACTTCAACACGTTGTTATAGTTTCAAACGGATCTAAGCATCCATTCTCTGTATTAATTTTTATTTGTCACATTTCATTTTTTTGTATTAAAGTTACTTAAAGATACATAGGCCTAGTCTTTGTGCTCTATAATTTTCCCACACTATGACTGGCTATGTTAAGATAGGAAGTGATGTTGTTATTTTGTTGTTTTTGTCAATTTTCCCATGATTTCGTAATTGTTTTTGCCTGCGCGTGTTTGCCCCAAAAAGTGGGACATAGGTGGGATTTTACTCATGTTCATAAATCTCATTTCTACGGACTAAACGTGATTGTATGTTGTAAATACTCTGACGATTGTTAGATGGATGGATAAGCTACACACTGCTGCTAGTTTGGTCTCTCATAGTTAAGTCTGTTTGTCAGAATACGCAAAAAAGTGAATAATGCGCATCATTGCCCCCGGCTACCCTATATGGCGTAGAAAATCCCGTCACACGAAACTAGGAATACGTCACAGTTTAAAGGTCAAATTCCTTTACACATTTGCATTGTAAGAACATGAAAGCCAGCAGATTTTGTCAGCGCATTTCTAGAGCAACTTTGGCCATTTTCGGGCCGTATTTTACTATCAAATTGAGTACCGCGTGGCATGGGTAAGTGATCGTGACTACATTGTTGTTTTTGTGTTTAATATGTTGTTATTTGATAAGTATGTTTGTTTATTTGTTCAAAAACACAAAAATAATATGTATCAGGGGTGCAACGTGTGTGCATGGACAATAATTACGCTGAGTGTCGGCCTAGACCTAGTGTTGACCGGACGGACATTATATTCGATTTCTTCACGTTTTATTAGTTTTTTAAGGCCATATTATATTAGTTTTGATATGAAACAATATATATATACAACAAGTATAGGTATTTATGAGGATTTTATCAATGTTTCCACACAATGATCAAGTATTAGGGCCGTCAAGACGTTATATTTGCGATTTTGAAAATGACGTTTTGCGATTTTTCCCCGAATTTTCAACTTCACAACTTGCTCACAACTGTCATATCATACATACAACAACAAAAAAACATGACTATATTCACTATTCACTCCTTTATTTATATATGCAAAAATTATTTTGATATCTTTTAAAACAAAAAAGTTATCACGTTTTCAAAACCCCCACCATCAATAATGTAAATTTTCCAAAAAAGAATTCAGGCCCCAGGGGGTGTATTGCATAATTTTAATTCCGAGTCGTAAAGGTTGAGACGTCAAATAAAAGGATTTTCATCCCGAAAGAAACAACAACCTAAAGTGCCTAGAAATTCAAAATGGATACAGTGAACAGTAGTGTAATTAAAAATAACATTTGAGAGTGGTGTTTTTAACCTTTAGGCCCTATGGTCGCAACATTGCGCCTTGCATTTGCGTCCCACCTTGCCTGTGGTCGCAATCACACTCCATACGATATAGCTCCATTCCCGAGTACGGAACTTCACGAAGTTAAAGCTTATATGACATAGAATTCCCGCCACACAAAGCTAGGAATGCGTCAGAGTTTAAAGGTCAAATTCCTTTACTCATTACGATTGTAAGAGAGAGAAAGCCGGTTGAATTTGTCAATGCATTTCTAGAGCGACTTTAGCCATTTTCGACCGTATTTTACTATCAAATTGAGTAGCGCATGGCATGGGTAAGTGATCGTGACTACATGTTTTAATTGTTGTTTTTTTGTGTTTAATATGTTGTTATTTGATAAGAATGTGTGTGTATTCATTAAAAAACACAAAAATAATATGTATCAGGGGTGACATGTGTGCATGGACAATAATTACGCTGCGTGTCGGCATAGACCTAGTGTTGACCGGACGGACATTATATGCGATTTCTTCACGTTTTATTAGTTTTTTAGTTCATATTATATTAGTTTTGATATAAAACAATATATATACAATAAGTATAGGTATTTATGAGGATTTTATCAATGTTGTCACACATTGCTCATATATTAGGGTCGTCACGAAGATATATTTGCGATTTTGAAAATGGCGTTTTGCATTTTTTGCCCGAATTTTCAACTTCACGACTGTTATATCACACATACAACAACAACAAAAACAAAATTATATTCACTATTCACTCCTTTATTTAGATGTGCAAAAATTATTTTGATATCTTTTAAAACAAAAAAGTTATGACGTTTTCAAAACACCCACCATCAATAACACAAATTTTCCAAAAAAATTAGTCATGCTCTGGGGGGAAGTTTTGTAATTTTAAGCCAGGGTCCTAAAGGTTAAAGAGGTAAAAGGATGCAGTGGCAACAGTGCATGTGTTAAACGTAAACATGAGCAGGCCTGCATGCTTGGGACAAAGAGGAGTTCAGAGCATCCATGAGGAAGATGATGTTCTGGAAAGAATATGTCACTTGATATAATTTATCCTTGTTATTTGGTAATTATTCATTATTGTAGTTTTTCATTATTTATTATTGTCATTTTGTCATTATTGTAATTTTTTCATTATTTATTATTGTCATTTTGTCATTATTTATTCTTGTCATTTTTCTTGCACCTACATCTTAGGGAAAGATGGCTGGCATCATGTTAAAGGAAAATTCAATGCTATAAGTGTGGTCAACATTAGCTGCAGATCAGATCTCAGTCCAGTGGGCTTGTCTCCTTCTTCACATCTTGGTGATGGCTGCATTGATCTCATCCTAGTACAGGGTTGCTCCAGGCTACAATACCTTCGGCACATGTTACGCATTCCAAACAGCAAAGCAGATCAGGTTAGTGATCACCTGTACTTTTGTTGTTTGTAATAATTTTAGAAACTACATTTGGCATGGTTATATGGTAGACCCTTAGTTGCATCTGCCATTAATTTTAGTTGTGTTCATTGTAGCAATAACAGTGAGTGCTAGAAATGTAGATTTTATGGCATGAGAAACTTACAACTGCCTTTCTCACAGAACGTTATGGCAACAAAGCAAAAATACAACAATTTGAACAAATGCATAAATGTAGAAAATCCACTTAAAATTCTAAAAAAGACAAATGCTCATTAACTATCAATTGCACCATGTGTTCAGAGGATGCTTTATCAATTTAATGAATCGAAACTTCACTTTTAACTAGCGAAAGACGCATAGCGCAATTACAAAGCTGAATTATATCTTGTCTTTCTACATCCAATACTACAAGATATAAACAGAGTCACTAAGCTCTTTGAAATGGAAGCAGTGAGTCCAGTGAAATTGCTGAATGAATTCATTACACTGTATGAAAGCATCTTTCGTCTCATCATGAAACCAGTAACCTTAACATCATGGTCGTCAGTACTGAATTGTCATATTGACAATATGAACAACTTCCTCCCACAGACTGCGGTGGATTTTGAAATTTCTTTTGAACTCATGCTATTTGAGTCTAAACTCCATAGATAGAGCTTCACTTGGTGCAAAAGACATTAAGATTAGATGTGAACCACTAATACAATTTTGTTGGTCTAGAAACAGGGATACACACACAAACGGTTGAGAGAATGCGGAGTAGAGCTAAAAGGAGAAATAAAAATAATTGCGGAACAGCTAGACAACACCTCAAAACTTACTTAATTGTGTTTATGTAGTGTACAAGATTACCAGCTGGAAAGAGTTTATGTGGCGCACGAGATTACCAGCTAGACAGGACTCATTTGAGCACTCCCTAAAGACATAAATAGCTACTGGCCCCCTGCTTAACAAGACACTTTCTCTCCTCCCTCTTCACAAAATAATGAAACATGCACTATCCTCCTAACGCATAATCATCTACTTGCATTCCTCCGTCAGTCATATCTATGTGTGTATATATATATATATATATATATATTACAATGAAACGCCCACTGTCTGCTGCAGCTATTTTTCTATACAAGATCTCTTACTTGGACTTATATTTCATTTTGTTTTTCATAAACATCACCTGTGTCCATTATAGTTTTGTTAAAGTAGTGCATCCCATATCCTAGGAAAGAGCCTAATATTATGGTGTAAATGCATGACATACAGTACAATCATGACAAGTGATGTATACCAGATGTCATATAGTATAGTCAATTGACATATATTTTCCTAAAGTATTTCTGGTCACACTAATATGACACTAAAGACACATTTATTTTTGCAGTTAAAATACACATTTTGTATTCTTAAACAAAGAAGCAAAGCTACAAAAGTTCCCCTGACTAATAGGTTTCAGGTAAGTATTATGAGATACTCATCATCATCAAACCCATAAACCAGAGGTTCTTTAAGTGTGCGCTGCAGTGCCCGTAGTTGTCACAAAGAGTCTCCAGGGGTGCCTTTGCAGCATCGCCAAAACAAAAAAAATTTTGTCCATATTACAATTACTAAAAAAAATGTACCAACAACTATTCACAAAGTATTTAAACAAAATTAAAATCTTATAAAAATCTAAAAGTTAAATTTAAAGATCATAGCATAGAATGTATTTAAATTTAAGATTTAGACTTAAAATTATCAGGTCTCTAGTTGTCCTTCATATTAAGAGCGCAGCCGAAAATAATCTGAACGTTAAGGGCTTTAAGGCGCCATGGCTTTAAAAAGTTTGGGAACCCCTGTCATAAACCTTCAGGGTCATAGATGTGCCACTCTGGAAACATTAACACAAAAATTCTGCCATGCCTCCCTGTTCTCAGTTCCTTGTTTAAGTGTGGAGAATCTTAATCCTGCCCAGTCCTTTAATATTATTAATCCATACTTTGTTTTGACCTTTTCTTCTTCCACCCTCAACTGTTCCCTGCAGGATAGAAAGAGAATCATGCCTCTTCACATGGACAAACCATACAAGTTTGCAACATTTCACCACTGCCATGAGATGTTCTTGTTGACCTATGTCAATCTTTGATTATTTGGTGCATCTTTCTGTAAGAAAGATTTCTCTAAATAATAACATTTATATTTTGAATTTTCGTGTAGAATGTTCATTTATTTCTTGAAAAAGTTCCTAGTTGGACCAGAATGTGGAAAGTAATCCTTGTTCTTTTTCTTATTGCTATTTATTTATTTTTTACATTGATAGTTAGGCTTTAACAGCAACCTTATTACTTTATATAGTATTTCTGCTTATTTGTTTGGTTACTGCAGCCCTCTCCACTTTGACATCATCTGACATTTTGGTTATTTATGAAATCTCCAAGTGCTATGAGAAGATCTTTCTTTGGAATGTTTTTAATTATCTCTTCTAATTTCGCATGGAATTCATCAATAGCATCTTCCATATATTCAGATTTAGGAACATATACTTCAATGACAGATATGTTCTTTGGTTTTGCAGCCATGTGTATGGTGATAAACAGACTATTGATAGCATGCAACTGATGATGGTGTTTATTCTATTATTATTGACAAGAAATCCTATTCTATGTTGATGCTCTGTTGTTTCTTCTCCACCAAACCATATTTAATGTCCTTCCTCTGTGTTAGCTCTTCCCATCCCTGTTTATCTCATCTTCGATATACCCAGTACATCCCATGTGTATCTTTCCAGTTTGTGTGTTAGTTTCTATACATTTTTGCTGATCGCATGAAGCTGCCACACATTCCAAGTGGTGCCAATTACACAATTCTCTTGGCAAAAATTAAAGAAGCAATAACACTATGAGATTTTACGTTATTGTCAGTTGGAAAATGCTGGCATGGCGCAGAAATCAGAGTGTCTAAGCAGCACAGTAACATTTTTGCATCAAATTCTTCTTTTTCTTCAGCGTTCATTCTGAAACTTCCGCTGGTTCTCTCTTGTAGCAGGACAATGGTCCTACTAGATTTCCAGCAGAATGTAGTCCACAGAATGTAAATGCGTTGTGACTGTTTTATTTGTGCCAATGGCCCGACACATCCATCTTCAGCAGATTGCATCAAATGATAAAAAATCACAAAATCTTAGTAGAAGATGGTCAAAAATAAATACTTCTGGAACAATCTGGTCCACAGAAGCATATCAGCAAACCAAGCTGCGGGGGACTTACAATGACCTGCGGCTAAATTCTTTATACATAACCAATATTAGATTAGATGCATAGTGATTGATTGCAGAAGAATAAGTTAAAAGTAGCTACCTGTACACATCTTTAAGTTAGTGTTTGATTGAATTACTTACCTGTACACATATCTCTATGACTGTGTTTGATTGAAATACATACATATACACTTTAGCTATGATTGTATTTGATTGATTTATGTACCTATATATATATAACTCTACGATTGTATTTGGTTGAAGTACTTACCTGTATATATATCATATGATTGTGTTTGATTGAAGTATCAACCTATACACTATAACTCTGTGATTGTATTTGATTTCAATACCTACCTGTATAGATTACTCAATGTTAGAGGAGGGCAAACTTTTTGGGTCAGCAGACCAAATTCAGGTTAGTCAGGTTGGGATGAGGCCACACATAGTGGCTCAAATACCCAAAGAGCTGTTTTTTAATCCCATTATCAAAAATATAGCCCTGATTTCAAAGTTCGAAGCTTTAATATTCTGTCATGTCAAACATTAAAGGCTGCTGAAAACTTTCCAAGTCTTTTTTTTTTCATTCATTCAGAGCATTTTGTGCACTTTGATAACCACATACGGTATATTATGTTATCATGTCTTTTTTATCACCATTTAGTATTGTGGTTTACTCCTTGCTTCCGATATCTTGGGATGTGATGTTTTGTCAGCTCTAGAGTTAATATTATAGGAATTTGACATCAGCCTGGCAGGACAATATAAATGTCTTGGTGGGTTGGACTGGACCACCACTGCTCCTGTGATTATGTTTTATAACCTGCGTACATAGATTGTCAAAAAATTTACCTGTATTTCACTGATTTCAGTTTGATTTTGAGTTTATCCACGTGTACCGAGTTAAGGAGTTCAGCTTTCAGCCAATCTCTGAACCTGAAGACATGGATGTTGGGGAGGGAGAAGAAAGAGGAGATGGCTGTGGATGGAAGCGTGGTGGTTTGGTACGCATGACTCATGGTTCCCATCCTTGTAGTGTATGGAACTGTGACGGAGAAATTGTTGAACATCCAAGTTTATATATACAGTAAGTAGTAGTTTTTCTATCTATGTTTATAGAGCATTTTTTTAATGTATGTTAGAATATCTGTTTGATCATCTGCTGATGTTTATTTATTTATTTACAAGAGAGAACCAGTGGAAGTTTGAAAATGAACGATGAAGGTGATAATCTATTTGTCAGTTGGCATATATAGTGGAAATTGCATATAATGCATACATTTTTTTGGTGGTCCATTCTACATTTTTTTTTGTCCCTACTTTGATAAAAACCTTTAGTCAAAACATTAATTCTGTGTATTTTTCCATGTAAAACTACTATTTAACCCTTTTGTTTTCTTTTCTAATATTCACTTACCAGATGTTATATGTAGGAATTTCCGGCCGAATATGGATGTGTCGGGCCATTGGCACAAATAAAATGGCAACACAACGAATTTCC
The DNA here is from genome assembly GCA_034231615.1 of Meghimatium bilineatum. NCBI lineage: Eukaryota > Metazoa > Mollusca > Gastropoda > Stylommatophora > Philomycidae > Meghimatium > Meghimatium bilineatum. The sequence goes on along the minus strand of CM067317.1, from coordinate 44,628,960 downwards.
ATTCTCTTGACTACATCCTGCTGGGCTGGAACTATAGTAGTATCATGGTCCTGCTACAAGGAAGATCCAGCAGGAGTTTGAGAATGAATGCTGAAGAAGAAGAAGAAGATATGTAGGAATTTAAATATCTTGGGAGCATTTTTACAGATGACTGATGGTTGGACAGAGATCAGAACATGATTTCAAAAAGCCAACTGCATAAATCATGAACGTACACCAATTTTGAAACACAAATCTATCCAGATGGAAACCAAAAGGCAAATCATAAATTCAATCTACATACCAACATTGTGTTATCAATGTCAGACATGGACACTATCAAAATAACAAGAAAATACTTACTGCATGTGAAATGAGACATCTAAGAAAAGCAGCAAACAGAATAAGAGATCATGTGAGGAATGATAAGATTACAATAAGAGATCATGTGAGGAATGATAAGATTACAATAAGAGATCATGTGAGGAATGATAAGATTACAATAAGAGATCATGTGAGGAATGATAAGATTACAAGAATTGTTGGAACAACATTTGTGGTCAAATATATTGAAAAAACAGAGACTGAAATGGTTCAGCCACTTAATGAGAATGAACCCTTTTTGGCCACCAACACGAGCATACAACATGAAAACAGAAACAGCAAAAGGCAGAGGAAGACCAAGATGAAGGTGGATTGAAGGAGTTACCAACATTCTGAGATGTCACTGCATATCAAGCAACAAAATTTTCCATAGCCTGAAAACCAATCATTATTCAATTCTGCAACACCTTACAGCAAAACCAGAGAAAAGACAATAGATAGATGCATCTATAACCAAATTTCCTATGTAATAATACTTTTGAAAATCCCTGATGAGTCTACTCTTGATTGTGTATAGCAAATTTTGGTTATTATATATTTCATTAGTCTGGATCAATTTTTTGTATAGATATTCCACTGTATTGATTATTGATTATCCACAAGATGCATTGATTATTGTGTCCAGGCAAACCTACAGGTGATCAGAACTGTATCATTTTGCAACATAGTCACTATTTTATAAAAACGGTTGGGGTTTTGTTGCCTACAGAAACGGTGTGAAGTTGGTTGAGAAATCTTCAGCATATTCTACTGTCACATCGAGCATGAGGATGGAGATAGAGTGAGTTACAGCAGCTCTTAATTGGTTGATAACTGATACATCAACACACTCGGTAATACTCACAGACTCTCAAAGCATGCTGCGCAAGATAGAAAAGTTCATGCTAAGAAAATAATGGTGGGACTTATTGAACAACTCAGTTGTCCAGAGCATTACATGGATATACTGCCCTGGTCATGCTGGGGTCAGAGGAAACGAGAGAGCCGACTTATTGGCACGCAATGCGGCGATAGACTGCTCATTGCTGAGAAGAGATAAAGGAGACTTAATGAAAGCAGTAATAAATTCATTTCAAGATGCAGATGATGTTAATGAGGCTGAGAACGTACACATACAGAGAATGTTAGAAATGGGAGTATCTAGAGGTGAGGGAAAGAAAAGTAGAATTTTTTGGAAAGTCCCGAAGATCACACAATCAACAACTGACCGGGACTCTCTATGATGATGATGATGTTAGTCCGTTGTGATCGACGATAACCAAAAACTCAACCATAATAATAATAATAATAAAAATAATAAAAGTTAATAATGCGTTTTTAAATGACTAGCATATAGTCCAATGCGTGCAAAAAATGTTCTTTTACAGAATTGACAACAATAGAGGGTATCTATGTGAGGTTGAGATGTTTTTTTCTTTTCTACGTGTCCGCTTCTGTCTTGCAGTATCTAGTCTGAATTCTTCCGCCGCTAGTGCTCCTGTTCTAATGCTGTAACGGCATGCTGTTCTATACTGAGCGAGGCTCTCCCAAGCGCCTACGTCAATGTTAAGATGTTTCAAGAATGACTTGAGCGTGTCTTTGAAGAGCTTTTTCTGTCCACCAGCTTTTCGAAATCCTGCCTTGAGTGCTCCATAATATATTTGTTTTGGCAAACGCGAGTTCTCCATTCGCACAAGATGGCCTGCCCAGCGTGCTTGCGCCTTCATAAGTATTGTGTGGATGCTTATTGAGGTTGATTTTTATATATATGGGATGGCTGCTGGAGCAGATGGCAGAGCACTTATGGGAATGTCCCGCATGCTGTGAAGCCAGTTTCTAATCAAGACTCACTATTTTATTTTATATAAGTCCTCCAGTGCATACTACTAGTGCTTACATTTCTGTAGAACAAAATTATCAACCACTCATGCCGTGCATTGGGTATGATGCTTTCCACTTCATTTCTAGGTATGCCATTGATCAGTTAAAAATCGTGGTCTAGCACTAAATTTCCCAAAGTTCTCCAATAGTTTGAAAAAGGGAAAAACTGTACATGTTTACTTACTCATGCAGTACCTGCTGTATCTCTTCAAGCCTGTGTGTTTCAGGTAACAAAAGGGAAACAAAGAATAGTAACACTGTTTACCTTCCATGCTTGTCATAAGACATGACTAAGGAGGTTTTGGGGTGGAGTTGGCTGTCCTATCCCATAGAGGGTCAAAGTGATCTGAAGCCATGATGAATTCAGATGTGTCAGGCTGAAAGGCAAGGATATCGCAGCAAAGCTCTGAACCATGACAAAATGCATTCCATTCTCTAGGCTACATCCTGCTAATCTGCAGGAGTTTGAGAATGAATGCAGAAGAAGAATTTCTTCATCAGACCTGTAAGTCTTTCTCCCAATGACTCTTTGAGTCATCTGAGCAGGTGAAAATCACATGAGACCTGAGCTTATGTCTGGTGAGTATGGAGAATGTGGTAACAACAAATTTCCATTCTCTGGACTACATCCTGCTGGAAATCTAATAGGACCATGGTCCTGCTACAAGAGAGATCCAATGGGAGTTTGAGAATGAACGCTGAAGAAGATGAAGACCACCAGAATATTGTTCCTCTTCAGTGTATGTCAATAGTGGGGTGGCCATCTTTAAACTACATTATGGCATTGTATTGTTTATCTGCATCAATTTGGCAGGTGCAGGACAATTTTGACATCCTTAACAACCATATTGACAGGTTACGAAAGTACTAACAACAAAATTCAGGATAAAAACGGCTGGGGCACATCGTATAATAGCATATCCCCAGGGAAAAAAGCACTATTATAATTAATTAATTATTATAATTAAAAGGTTATTATAATTTCTATCACACTTTTACGGTTTTTATATTGGAAGTGCCCCCATAATTATGCATTAAGTGTGGTTTAATTTTTTTTTATGTCTAAATTTTGACAAACCAAATTATTGAAGCCTATTTCTATATGTGACACATCCTTTACAGAACGTTGTCCTCACTTTCACTTTGTAAGCCTCTCGGTTCTGTATAAGCTGCCCAGCCTCTTCCAGTGTCATTTTCAGAAGTTCTTCAATATCCTGTGTCCATCATAGTCTTGGACTGCCTCTTGTTCTCTTTCCTAGAACTTTCCCTCCATCATTAATCTTTCTAAATCATTGTCTCTTTATATGTCCGAAATATGTTAGCTTGCATTTTTTGATAGTTTTGAGGAGCAAGTCTTCTATTTTCAGGTCTTTTCTGACGTCTGCGTTGGTTCGTGTTTCTGTCCATGATATTCTTAGGACATTTCTATAATATTTCATTTCAAATGTCAATATTTTCTTTTCCATTTCGAATGTCAATGCACATGTTTCACAACCATATGTTGCTACTTGAAAAATATAGCTTCGTAATAGTTGTAACTTAAATCTAAAGTTTAAATAATCACAATATTTATATCTAAAATTATTTGAAAATCTACTTTCTTCTTAGAGTTCACTGTCAGCTTATCAAATTGTTTGGCAGAGGAGTGGAGGAATCCAACAGGGAAATGTCAATGCCCTGTTTATCATGCTGTTGTGCATGTGATGGTGACAAATGAGAACATGTGACATGAAAACTGACGGCAGTGGGACATCAGAGTAAACACAAAACTACAGATTTAGCTGCTGCTTCCAAATCTTGGATTTCCGCATGGTTTTTTTCCGTGTACATAAACTGGTGACATCATTGTACAGATAGAGCAAGAATCAATTTGTGTGAGTGCTTCTGTGTCATGGCTGACTAAGACTGAAAGATAAAGACATGTAGATGACCAATATGATGTGTCTACAGTCTGAAAGATAAAACCACATTGTACGAGTGATAATTTATATGAAAATGCCTCAAGCAGGGTCATAGATACACTCTCCTCAGGGGGATTTTACTGCAAAATAATGGGTGGGGGGGGGGTCATTCATGCATTTCATGTGTCAGATCCTCTTTTTTATGACAAATGTGATGCCCTATTTGTAAAAAAAAGTGTGGGTGGAGGGTGTGGGTTGGCTCTCCTTTTTGCCAATTTTCTAGTACTAAAAGTCATATTCTGATCTGCAGGAATAGGGGGGGGGGCTTTTCTACGGGCCTGGTCTCTAATCTTAGAAATAAAAACACATTGTACAAATGAAGATGTTTGGAGAGAGCATGGTAATTAACTTCAAACTAACATTGTTGATCTGTTGTAAGAAGACAATGCAATTATATTTGACTACCATTGTTACAGATGGTCAAATTTTAAAATGGTGTACACTGACCGTGGTCACATCTTGGGTACAGGTTAAGCAAATGTGGCATCATGTGGTAAGTCCAACTTTTTAATATTACGCATAGTTTTTTTCAGATTTTGCGACCCCTAGATGACGAGATTAAAAAATAGCTAGGTATGCATCAAACTGCACACTACACTTTGAGAGTTCCCTCTTCCCCAGAGTCATCCAAAGGTGGGTTATCTGTGTGTAGTGGACAGATCAATGGATCCGCAAATAGACTTAGCTTCTATGAAATGCGTCTTTATCGATATTTCATTTCATAATGTACATATTTGTTTCGTTAAAAAAAGATGTCACATTTGCTTAACTTGTACCACATCTTGTTTACAACAATATTTATGCTAAAGATGCTGGGTTGTAATGATTGTCAGTAATTAGCTAGAACTGATTTATCACAATTTTAAATTTGTCACAATATTAACCTTTGACCTTACTAAGGAACCTTAACCTTCTCAACACCAGCAATCCAAAGCATACTTATTTCCCATCATCAAAAGTGTTTGCAAATTTTAGAAAAAATATTGACTGATTTCTTAAAATTATATTTAATAATCATAACATGTTTCTTTGAAACTTTTTTTATCTATCTATTGTCTTTTCTCTGCTTTTGATGTTAGACATCACAGGATTGAATGACAATCATTTTTTAGGATATAGTAGGGTAGCCCTGAGCAAGATGGCACACAGGGTAAGACAGCGCAGTAGATTTTTTTTTTTAGCCTATGGATTTTTGCAGTAGCACACATGACTAGGTCAGGCTGCATCATTCCAGTCTGTAACACAGTGAAGTTTTATAGGTCAAGTGCGAGTCAGTTTTCAAATATGCGGAAAAATATTTTTTCATTATGTTTGATCTATTTTTTTTTCAACTTCTGGCACTCTGCCTGCTGTTATCATTAATATATAGTGATTTTTAAATGTTTAAACTGAAATATATATTGCATTTTTTTAAGTTCTTAAGCACATTATCTTTTCAGGCTACTTTGTTGTTTTTTTTCATTGAAATTTATGATCGTTGCTAAAAATGAGATTTGGGGCAAGATGGCACATTCAAAATGTATGAAAATAATGCTGATGTCACGAGGAACTTGCAGATGCTGATCTAAAGCTGGGAGAGACCTACATATATATATATGGTTATAACAATCATCCAACCTTACAAAGACATTATCAGCTTTAAAATAGAGCTTTGTTTTTCAGATTAAAGTTACAAAACTAGGTCCATCTATTTATTTGATCTATTCTTAGCACATATTTACACACTGCCAGTTTTCTAGACCTGTTGCGGTGGCGATCTCCCTCAATTTTATAATGTTTGATATCACCGTTTTGCCTGAAAGATAAAACCACATTGTAAGAGAGATAACTTATATGACATGTCTCAAGGAGGGCTGTATATATGTTCTCCTAGGGGGATTTTACCACAACATAATGGGGGGGGGGGATCATTCATGCATTTTCATGTGTCAAATCCTCCCTTGTTATGACAAATTTGATGCCCTATTTGTAAAAAGTTGCTGGGGGGAGGGAGGGGGAGGTTGGCTCTCCTTTTGGGATAAAATGGGGAAAGATTGTTTCTTCTTTTACATATGTTCAAAAATGTTTGCAATATCCTCACTAATATAAGATGGATGAATAAGCTATACACTGATGACGGTTTGGTCTCTCATAGTTAAGTCTAGTTGTCAGAATACGCTAAAACGTGAAAACGCGCTTCTTGTCCTGGGCTACCCTATATTTTATCGCTTTGATATCACATAACATTATCGCTGAACATATCCTGCAAGACTGCACTACACTAAACCAGTTAAGAGAAGAACACTGGCCCAAACACAGAGATGAATATTCACAGAAAGATGTATGGGAGCACTGAGGAGCTTTCAAATACAGCAGCATTTATTAAGAAAACAGGACTTGCTGTGTAGACATGTCAAACTACGGACGAGAAGAAGAAGAAGAAGACATAACATTGTGATGTCTCAGGATGTCTGTAACTCCTTCTATTCACCTTCTCCTTGGTATTTCCATTCTCATGTTTTATGCTCTTGCTGCACTGTTAATTTGTCGGCTGAAATTTTCAGTGTGTTTTTAATGACTATTTGCAATATCTGTTGGAATTTTTAGTCCCCTTATTTTTTTAAAGGAAGAATATTTTTGTTTAATGCCAATTGTCATTATACATTGCTTTAAACATATTGAACACAGGTTCACCTACGTAACATTCTGAATTATTAAAGAATCACCAGAAAATCACTATAAAACACTAAAGGCCTACTCTGTGGGAGCAGCCATTTTCTAATAACATAATAATGTGGATGAAATTTCTATCTTTTTTCGTTAGATGTCTACACTGTCAGACAAGTCTTCAGGATGAACTCTATAGTTTTCTGGAGTTGTATGGATTCGTAAATCTTTAGTTGCAAGGTTGTGTCATTGGGTGATTATATCGTTCTCAATTGTACATCTGGGTCATTCCGTCGATCGTTGGATTAATCAACTAACATCATAAAGTGCAGACCGATTTGTGTAACAGAAGTCAGTTCATTCCAATTCTTTTTTCATTCAAACGAATTATTGTGTGTCAAACTGTGTTACAACATTGGATATTCAAGATAGCACGTGTGATTTCTCTTTGTCATCATTGCGAGATTGTCGTACAGTGAGATCTAGTTACAATTCTTGTTTATTCAAACGAATCATTTTGTGACATCATCAGATATTTAAGAAGCATATGTGATTCTCTTCATCATCATCGTGAGTCTGTCGTACTTAGAGAAAGTGAAACAACCAATATTCATACTATTCACGAACTGCACAGAATAGCTTTGAACAGACAGAATTAGAGAGATCTGACCTATGCGCTAACTTCAGCGCAAAAGGAAAATGAATGAATTGTACATACTAGGGACAGTTCTGCAGAATATGATCAGATATGTTCATCTGTTGCACAAGTACACATCAGTGTAGCAGACAGTTGCATCATGGGGATGTGTTTATTCAGTCTGTTGTATCCTGTTATCAGGCATAGTATGGTGACCTGTCCCTGATGGTTTAGATAGTGGTAGGCATCATTCATCGTTATTTTCACTTTGGGTAGTTTGTAAGCCTTTCACTTTATGCTCAAAAGGTCTTTGGTTCAAATTCTACATGAGATCTTTTAAAAAGTTGATTTTTTTTTCAGAGATCCCTGAGAATTAGGTATTAGATCTGTTGATTATACCAGCATAATCTGTGCATACCAGACACGTCCATAGGTGCTTCTATCTCCGCTTCAGTAAATCTCTCATGGTATAACGGCTGATGGTTCTGGTTCTTTGTTGGTTCACTGCTCTTTTTGAAATCTTTGTCAGAGGTTCTCTACAGACCATGCCCATCCTCACTCCCAATTCTTACATTCTTGATATTGACTCATGCTCATTCATCTAAAAAATAATCGTGAGGATTCACGTAGAGCAATAAGTATGTCTGTTCTGTCCATAGGCTGACCATCTGTTGTGGTGGCGAGACTACCTAATTGATAATCCCTGAGGATTATCCACTTGAAGCTGCAGAATTACATACTATGAGTGGTACTCTCTGTAGGCAGCATGCCGCTTTGTTGAGTAGGATGGAATACATATGGGTAACCTAAACACAATGAAGTCAGTCTTCTACTTCTTTTGTTCTTTTCCTGATATTAGACTCCATTGTCTCTTCCTGTATATATTCTTCTCCCCTTTTATCATTGTCAGTTCATTAATTTACAGGCACACCACATTGTGAATGTACTTACGGAAGTACAATTTCTCTTTTCTAGGCACACCACATTGTGATGGTACTCACTTAAGTACAATTCTGGATGTGATATTTTTATATAATACTTATTCCTTACAGTTTTTATTGCAACAGTTGCTGCGTTGTTGTGTTTTTTGCTCTCAAACTCCCACTGGATCTCTCTTGTAACAAGACAACAGTCCTACTAGATTTCCAGCATGGTGTAGTTCAGAGAACGAAAATGTGTCGTGTCGCTGTTTTATTTGCATTAATTGCCCAACACATCTGACTTCGGTAATAGCATATTCATTCAAATATGCAGTTAAACGGTCACAAACTTGAAGAATTGAACACCTTCAAATATCTCAGGTCCCAAATATGTGATGATGGCAACTCTGGAAATGAGATTAAGTTAAGACTCGAGATAGTGATGACTGCCATGGCAGGTTGAATATGATATGAAAAAGTAAGATCAGTATTACAGTAAAGATCAATCTATTCAGATAGCTAGTATAAGGAATACTTTTGTACCGATGTGCAAGTTGGATACTTAATGCAGGCACAGAAAAAAGGATTCAGACTTTCGAAAAAAAGTGCTACAGATGTTTATTAAGGATTAACTATATGGAACACAAAACAAATATATTTGTCTGGCAGCAAATAAACTTGCAGGATATCAATAACAACTTTTTGGCAGTGGTGAAACAGCATAAACTTGTTTGGTTTGGGCATATGACAAATTACGATTGCTTTGTAAAAAATATTTTGCTAGGAATAGTCGAGGGTCGAAGGAGTAGAGGAGGAAAGAAATTTCTGGATTGATAACATCAAGGAATGGTCTGTGCAAGTTTTTACACTACCCCAAGTAGCTGAGAATAGAGTTGTTTGTAGAGCATTTTATGCTGATGTATCCAGTGTGGCACCCCTACAACACTCTAGGTTTATGGGTCTTATATATTCATTCAGTAAATTTGTAATTTTTATCTTCTTAATGTTTGTAGATGAGCAAGAATCAGGTCATTGTCCTTGTGTTAACAAAGTTGTGGTTGAATATATGACTGACTGTGATGTCTGATTCTCATGTGCACATTTTCAGTTATTTTTAAGGAATTATTGCTTGAGTTATAAAGTTGTGTCTACTCAACAATACTCTTAGTTGTCAGCTTGCTGTTCTGTTGAGATGGTCAGATTACATGTGGGCAAACTCAAGCACAATGAAGTCATTCCACTTTGATCTTTTTATGAAAGTGTAGTTTTGTAGTTGTTCCTCTTATTCTGTTTCTGATTCATTCGATAGCACTGAGTTGATGAGTGCATAGCATGTGTCCAGTTATTAAGAAATGAATGCTGTCTCCAAGTGACAGGTCTTCTTCTTCTTCTTCTACGTTCACTCTTATATAACCACAACGAATATATCGTGTGATTTCCACCAGGGAGCATGAAATACGTTGTGCTGCAAGTTTCACATCAAACTCTTGTTATTTGCACCTCGGTTGGCTACTTTGTGGACTGGATGTCCGAGGTCCAGCACATCCATTTTCGTCGTGCCTTTAATGTGGGTAGTAGGCTTTCCTAGTCCGTGACAGCCTGCCTATCTGTCGATGGGCACACAGGGGTGTAGTGACTTTTCGCCAAGACAATTATCGTTCACGTCTATCTCGCACGAGGTGTTCCACCGTCTATGAAGTTGCCTCATGTAATTGGACCCTCTGTGCCTGTGCCCATTAGGTACTGAACAACCTTTTTTCATCCGTGAGCCTGGTTTCGTATGAGGAAGAACTCGACAGAAGAGTTAGACCCTGGCTCTTTCGCCTTCTTAGCCAATATCATGAACCCCTCACCCAAGTTTTGAGTCATACCATGCGTTTGAGAGCAAGGTGTTCTTGGTGACAGGTCTATTGAATGGAAACAGATCAGTGTTAATAATGAAGGTATAGATTATGAAGAGATGGAATTTTTCCAAATGGCCAGAGAGACAGGTCAGTTAAAAGGAAACATGTCATTTCTGACCTGTTATTCACTAATTATGAGTACATCATTGTTATCATCTCAGATGGTAGAGTTATTAGTAGGACCACCTCACAAACACATCCCAGTGGTAGGTTGTTATCCCAGTGGTAGGTTGTTAGTGGGTCCACCTCACAAACATATCCCAGATGGTAGAGTTGTTAGTGGGTCCACCTCACACACACACATCTCAGTGGAACGACATATTATACTGACAATGTGATTGAATGTACGAGGCGTGTTCAAATGAAAACGGGACTTGTGGATTTATTTAAAAAGTATCATACGCAATTTAATATTTTCAACGGAATTGAACAAAGCAACCACTTGTGAATAAGAATGCACCTGGGTTCATCAGAAAAAATCTCCGTATGCATTTAGGCAAGCATCCCACTGTTTAGGTAGACGTCGAATGCCGTCCGAGAAAAAGTTGCGTGGCTGTTCTCTGAACCATGTGGTCACCGCTGTCTTCACGTCTGCGTCGCTGTTGAATCGCTGTCCCTTTAGTGCTTTCTTCAACGGTCCGAACAAATGGAAATCACACGGGGATAAATCGGGACTATAGGCTGGGTGATGAAGAACTTCCCAATTCTTCTTTGCCAATGTTTCCTGCACAATTTTTGCGATGTGCGGACGAGCATTGTCGTGGAGAAGAATCACACCTTGAGAAAGTCTGCCTTGTCGCTTAGCCTTGATGGTCAGTCAGTACTGCTTTATCAAGCACGGCTATGGCTTCTTCTGTTGCAACAATATGCGCCTGACCTGGCCGTGCAAGATCTGCCGTTAACTCACGTCCGTCTTTAAACATACGCACCCACTCCATCACTCTGGTCCTCGACAAACATTTGTCGTCATATGCTGCCTTCATTCTCCGATGAATGTCTACTGCTTGACATCCTTCAAATGAAAGAAACTGGATCACAGCACGCTGATTCACTTTGGACGGGTTCGGAATCACACCCGCCATATTGTTAACAGTCTTCTGCAGCACATATGCATGCTGGGAAGATGAACACGTGACCGTATGTAAATTATTGGATACTCATTACTAGTGCAAAATGTCATCAATATCAGTGCGCTCTATCACGCGTGGTGTAACAAGTCCCGTTTTCATTTGAACACGCCTCGTATTAATGGCACCTAATCATTCAACACAATAGTTGTGTACCAATTTTCTATGTAAGATATACTTCAATTAGTAAAACTTGCCTTTACATTCTCTTATAGGCTGTGCTTTTAATGTCATTACATATCGATTGTATTTGTTTTGGGGGTCCACTCCAGCACTGAGAATTTGGACTGTCCTTTCACACTTAATGCTTTGAATTTGATGCTTTCAGCAACTTTTTTACAAATTTGAAGTGACCCAACTTTTGTGTGTGTATTTATTCTTAAACTCCCACATTATCACTCTTATAACAAGATAATGGTCCTACTAGATTTCTAGCAGGATGTAGTCCAGAGAACACAAATGCGTTGTGTGCCATTTTATTTGTGCCAATGGCCTGACAACTCTAACTTATACAAGGTATATTATATGATATATACTTATACATTCAGTGTTGTTACCACTTTCACTATATAGTGGTGGATGTCTGCAACCACAGTGCTAGTATAGTAAAACAGCTGTACAAGAGAACTAGTTCTCATACATAGCACTGTTGGACCAAGCTCAAAGCTAACCCGGCACGCATTCTTCACCTTTTTGCTAATGTCTTACATCACTATAAACACAGACGTACACCCCCTTGACCTTAAATACTGTCATGTGCCTAGTCATTGCACAAGAAAAAGTCACCTTTGGCAGTGAAAATTGATAAGACTAATAAATGGTCAGGCAAACAATTCAGGAAAAATCCAATTTAAATTTTAACAGAACCAGAGGAAGACTAAGAAAGAAATATATAACATCAAAGGCATTTCAAACAAACATGGATATAGTACAACCATGATGGCATTGAAAGGAAAACTAAATCTCCTACCCATACATTTAATGACAAGACCAGCATTAAGTATGAGAATCAGCTCTCTTGTACAACTGGCTTTCTATACAATATACAACTTTTAAAATTTAATCAAAACATCATCTCCAAAAATAATTTACTTGGGGGTCCTACGCTGGTGCTATTATATTGATGCACTGTCGCTATAATATATCAGTGTCAGAAGCAGGTTGGTGAACAAATGACTATTGATTGAAAATGTAATATACAAGGGATCTTCAAATTAAAATCTTAAAAGATTGACTGTGAGAAACATTACAGAACATCAAGACATAAGTCGAGTCTTACTTCTGAGTAAAGGAGTCTATTTGCAACATGAATGAAAACAGCTTTATTATGTGATATTTATGTTTACAAGTAGGTATAATGGTCCTTGTAGTACTTGCTGATACCTAATGGCACATACTACTGTTAATTGTTTTTGGTCCTTGAGGAACTTACATACATGTGAAGTGTGTACCGGTATGTTGTTGTTGATCAACTTGAGAATATAGATGATGGAAGTCTCGACTAAAATTGCATCATTTTTTAAGCATGTGGATTGGTCAAATGTAGAAAATGTTATCATTTTTTAAGCATGTGGATTGGTCAAATATAGAAAATGTTATCATTTTTTAAGCATGTGGATTGGTCAAATGTAGAAAATGTGTGCTCCTCAATGCACTTTATATTCTTTTTTTAACAATTTCTGCATCCATTGAGAACACCCACTTTTATCAATGCCTGCCACATCCACTGTACTCATCAGACAACCGACATACCCCCCACGGCTCTAAATGATTTTGATTTCCACCTATGCGGATGACTAAAATGTCATTGGGAGGTCAGACTTTCGGGTCAGGTCTGATAAAGAGGTAATATAGGTGGTACGTTAGTGGTTAGACACACGTTCAAGATATTTTTTTCTACAAGAATCCAAGCACTTTTTAAGCGTTGGAGTGCTTGTATCAAGCGCAATGTTAACCAAGTCAAAAGAATTATACGGTTGTGGTTTACATTTTGATAATATATTCACCAAAAAACTTTTAGTATTTTTCATTTGAAATACCCTCATACAACCAGATGTTAATTTGTTTTAATATTATTTGTCATACCATAATAAATGATAATTTTTTTTACTCCTCGTGTGTGTCACTCTTTTGACGAATGGCCTTATTGGAGAGTTGACTTTTATGTCAGATGTCACAACACTTCAGTCATCTTAATATAAGTTATTGATCATTTAACACACCTCTAATCATCTCAACAATGAATTATGACTGCATGTTATCATCAGCATGCACCGGAAAATTCCAGAGGTGCTCCGATCCCAATCTCAATAAATCTTATCAGTGTAGCGGTTGACAGTTCCAGTTCGATGCTGATTTATTAGTCTCTTTGTATATCTAGACTAATATATTTCTCTTATAAGCTGTTCTGATCTTTACACCAATCTTACTTACGGTAGTCTTGAGAGCAACCATGAGATTCAAATTTTTGAGCGAATGAAGTCCCTTAATCTGTTAACTATGTTGATCGATCCATTGATGTACCTATTTACACTGTGATGTGCTCGCCACTGTATCAGCTCATTCATAACCTTTAATACCCACATGTCTTGCCATAAATGTAAATGTAATCTTTCTGGTCATGGATTATGTCAATAATTTTGACGACATACAAATCTCACTTCAACTTTGGTGTGCATATTTTTTGAGTCACTAAGTATGAATGCATGAGAATAGTCCTGAGACATCAGCCATGATAGTGCCTCTGTCACAGCCTTTATCTCCATCGTAAGACTTCTCATTGTTGTAGTTAAGGCACCCCGGATTCTTTGACAATTTTCCTACCATACAGAAAAGGTCCTAGCATTGCATGATGACAAATTACTGTCAACAATATGTTTCTACAGAAATAAGAAAATTGTGGACATATAGGACATGTACTTGAAATAGATGAAAATAGACTGCAGTTTACTAGCATTAAAACATGTACCAGATGTTAAAAGAAAGAGGAAAACCAACCATCAAAAAAAGATATGAATATGGGTCTGAACAACATGCAAGCACTATACACATCTCTCAAACTGGAAAGTACTGGTTTATTCCCTATGTACTGTATTCAGAGCTGAAAGAACAAATACAATTATCTCAATACAAAAATCTAAAGTATTCTCAGTATAGCAATCCACAAAACATATGTATTTAGCCATCTCAACAAGTCTACAATCGACTCATCAGTTTTCATCCATCTAAAAATGTATGTCCCATGCTGTCGGGATGAAGATAACTCTTCATGTACTAAGTCACAGCAACTATTAGGTGGGGTGGTAAGTTACCTTCCCCAACTCATGCATCATCTCAACATGTCTACAATCAACTCACCAGTTTTCAGTTATCTCAACATGTCTACAATCAACTTACCAGGTTTCAGTCATCAAATGCAAATCTTAAGTATTCTCAACATAAACCTCCAACCATCTTAACATTGGTTCACTCACCAGCTCTAGTATTTAGTCATCTTAGCATATCTTCAGTCATCTCAGAACACCTTCAGTCATCTCAGAACACCTTCACTCGTACTAGCACACCTTCAGTCATCTCAGAACACCTTCACTCGTACTAGCACACCTTCAGTCATCTCAGAACACCTTCACTTGTACTAGCATATCTTCAGTCATCTCAGAACACCTTCACTTGTACTAGCACACCATCAGTCATCTCAGAACACCTTCACTCGTACTAGCATATCTTCAGTCATCTCAGAACACCTTCACTCGTACTAGCACACCTTCAGTCATCTCAGAACACCTTCACTCGTACTAGCACACCTTCAGTCATCTCAGAACACCTTCACTTGTACTAGCACACCTTCAGTCATCTCAGAACACCTTCACTCGTACTAGCATATCTTCAGTCATCTCAGAACACCTTCACTCGTACTAGCATATCTTCAGTCATCTCAGAACACCTTCACTCGTACTAGCATATCTTCAGTCATCTCAGAACACCTTCACTCGTACTAGCACACCTTCAGTCATCTCAGAACACCTTCACCCATACTAGCACATCTTCAGTTATCTCAGAACACCTTCAGTCATCTCAGAACACCTTCAGTCATCTCAGAACACCTTCACTCGTACTAGCATATCTTCAGTCATCTCAGAACACCTTCACTCATACTAGGATATCTTCAGTCATCTCAGAACACCTTCAGTCATCTCAGAACACCTTCACTCGTACTAGCATATCTTCAGTCATCTCAGAACACCTTCAGTCATCTCAGAACACCTTCACTCGTACTAGCATATCTTCAGTCATCTCAGAACACCTTCACTCATACTAGCACACCTTCAGTCATCTCAGAACACCTTCACTCATACTAGCACATCTTCAGTCATCTCAGAACACCTTCAGTCATCTCAGAACACCTTCACTCGTACTAGCACACCTTCAGTCATCTCAGAACACCTTCACTCGTACTAGCATATCTTCAGTCATCTCAGAACACCTTCACTCGTACTAGCATATCTTCAGTCATCTCAGAACACCTTCAGTCATCTCAGAACACCTTCACTCGTACTAGCATATCTTCAGTCATCTCAGAACACCTTCACTCGTACTAGCATATCTTCAGTCATCTCAGAACACCTTCACTCGTACTAGCATATCTTCAGTCATCTCAGAACACCTTCACTCGTACTAGCATATCTTCAGTCATCTCAGAACACCTTCACTCATACTAGCACACCTTCAGTCATCTCAGAACACCTTCACTCATACTAGCACATCTTCAGTCATCTCAGAACACCTTCACTCATACTAGCATATCTTCAGTCATCTCAGAACACCTTCAGTCATCTCAGAACACCTTCACTCGTACTAGCATATCTTCAGTCATCTCAGAACACCTTCACTCCTACTAGCATATCTTCAGTCATCTCAGAACACCTTCACTCGTACTAGCACATCTTCAGTCATCTCAGAACACCTTCACTCATACTAGCACATCTTCAGTCATCTCAGAACACCTTCACTCGTACTAGCATATCTTCAGTCATCTCAGAACACCTTCACTCGTACTAGCATATCTTCAGTCATCTCAGAACACCTTCACTCGTACTAGCACATCTTCAGTCATCTCAGAACACCTTCACTCGTACTAGCATATCTTCAGTCATCTCAGAACACCTTCACTCGTACTAGCACATCTTCAGTCATCTCAGAACACCTTCACTCGTACTAGCACACCTTCAGTCATCTCAGAACACCTTCAGTCATACTAGCACATCTTCAGTCATCTCAGAACACCTTCAGTCATCTCAGAACACCTTCACTCGTACTAGCATATCTTCAGTCATCTCAGAACACCTTCACTTGTACTAGCATACCATCAGTCATCTCAGAACACCTTCACTTGTACTAGCATATCTTCAGTCATCTCAGAACACCTTCACTCATACTAGCATATCTTCAGTCATCTCAGAACACCTTCACTTGTACTAGCACATCTTCAGTCATCTCAGAACACCTTCACTCGTACTAGCATATCTTCAGTCATCTCAGAACACCTTCACTCGTACTAGCACATCTTCAGTCATCTCAGAACACCTTCACTCGTACTAGCACACCTTCAGTCATCTCAGAACACCTTCACTCGTACTAGCACACCTTCAGTCATCTCAGAACACCTTCAGTCATCTCAGAACACCTTCACTCGTACTAGCATATCTTCAGTCATCTCAGAACACCTTCACTTGTACTAGCATACCATCAGTCATCTCAGAACACCTTCACTCGTACTAGCATATCTTCAGTCATCTCAGAACACCTTCACTCATACTAGCATATCTTCAGTCATCTCAGAACACCTTCACTCGTACTAGCATATCTTCAGTCATCTCAGAACACCTTCACTCATACTAGCATATCTTCAGTCATCTCAGAACACCTTCACTCATACTAGCATATCTTCAGTCATCTCAGAACACCTTCACTCGTACTAGCATATCTTCAGTCATCTCAGAACACCTTCACTCGTACTAGCATATCTTCAGTCATCTCAGAACACCTTCACTCATACTAGCATATCTTCAGTCATCTCAGAACACCTTCACTCGTACTAGCATATCTTCAGTCATCTCAGAACACCTTCACTCGTACTAGCACATCTTCAGTCATCTCAGAACACCTTCACTCGTACTAGCACACCTTCAGTCATCTCAGAACACCTTCACTCGTACTAGCACACCTTCAGTCATCTCAGAACACCTTCAGTCATCTCAGAACACCTTCACTCGTACTAGCATATCTTCAGTCATCTCAGAACACCTTCACTTGTACTAGCATACCATCAGTCATCTCAGAACACCTTCACTCGTACTAGCATATCTTCAGTCATCTCAGAACACCTTCACTCATACTAGCATATCTTCAGTCATCTCAGAACACCTTCACTCGTACTAGCATATCTTCAGTCATCTCAGAACACCTTCACTCGTACTAGCATATCTTCAGTCATCTCAGAACACCTTCACTCGTACTAGCATATCTTCAGTTATCTTATATCATCTCAGTTCATCTATTAATCATTTCAGAACATTTTCACTCATATCATATTAGAACCTCTTCATTCATCATCATCAGGTAGCATATACTGAACAGGACACCTTCAGTCAACAGGATGTAGCAATCATCACAGACTTTCGAAACTTCTATCTTGAGCCAGTCTTCTGCTTCCATCTTCTTCTTGGTCTGCCTCTTGTTTGTTTCCCTGGCACCATCCCGTCCATTATGGTTTTCTCTAAGCCATCATGGTGTTTGATATGGCCAAAATAGTGTAGTTTTCTAGAAAGAACCATGCTGTTTAGCCAGATTTCTTTTACATTATTTTCTCTCAGGATGGCTACATTGGTGACCTTTTTGGTCCATGGTAATCTGAGGATGTTTCTGTCACATTTGCCACATCTCTGTCACATCTCAATATCTTCAGTCATATCAGTACTTCTTCAATCATCTGAGAACACCATCAAACATGTTTTACAGCTTGAGTGTAGTATCTGTGCCTTTTGACCTGACACATCTATTTCAGAATGTCTTTTTGGTCACTTTGACCTACACGATGGGGGACAGCCAATTCCACCCCCTCCCCAAAGCTTCTTAGACACCTCTAACAGCATGCATGGCAGGTCAGTGTTGCTATTATTTGTTCCCCTTTCTGCAATAAGAAATGGGGGAAGTGCTGTATATGTGGAATACCCAGATGGCACCACTAATACCACATGTATACCAACCGGGAATTACTGTAACAACTATGAATTTGAAGTCAAAGCTATTTGTGCAGCTGCAGAAAAACTGTTAACATTGGACAGGACTTCACACTCTATTGTAACACTTACAGATGCAAGATCAGTACTAGAGGCACTACAGTCCAATAAACTACCAGAGTTAAAAGAGGTATTGACCATAGTGCATAATTGGTAGCATATCCTATCCAGGACGTAGCTATCAACCCAGCATTTGTTGGCTGTGGTGATTTTCTAGGCAATATAAATACGTTCAGTAGGTTGCCATTGCTTTCTGAACGGTCCGGATGCACAATTGCCTGTGGTGAGGATTGAACTCGGTACCTTAGCCGTCACAGACGCATTCTGTACCACTTCGCCACAGAGCCGGACAAGTGCATAATAGGTGTAGAATTATACTACAATGGGTTCCGTTACACTGTGGAATAGCAGGAAATGAGAAATGAACTGGCCAAAGAGGGTTCTAACATGCAACAACCGAATGTACCAATCAGTTATCACCAAAATAAATCCATTAAAAAGGCACAAAGAAAGCCTAACTTACCTTCACATGACGACTACCACCTACTTAACAGACAAGAACAGGTCATCATATTTCAACTCAGTACTGGACACAATAGACTAAACAGCCATATATATATACAAAATTTAAAATTGGTACAACAGCAAAGTGTACATGTGGGCAAGCCAACCAGACTTCAGAACATATCCTTCAAGAATGTGCAAACTATGACATTAAGGTGCACATTGGGGCCTTCTAATACACCTATGAATGTTAAACTTTATGGTACAAAACAGGAAATGGAAAACACTGTCAATTTATACAGGAAACAACACTATAGATATAGACATTATTAGCGAACGAAAGAAGAAGCCCCCCCCCCCTTTCAAGCCCAATAACAAAGCCACAGTCGTTCATTCTTAAACTCCTGCAGGATGTAGTCTAAAGAATGTAATGCGTTGCGTCACGGTTTACATCTTAGCTGCGATACCTGCGCCTTTTGGTCTGACACATCTGACTTCAGCATGGAGGAAGTTATGCCATTAATGGGCTATGAAAACTATTAGCATACATACTCTTCACCACTTCCTGAAAGAGAACTCTTGACCACTACCTGAAAGGTACAGATCATGCATGGGAATGCCCATAGTGTTCCTGTTTGCTGCAGCCTAGTTCAGCATATCACATTATGCTGTTGTCTGCAATTTAGACAGAATTTGGTTCCGTATTCCAAGGATAAATTAGGTGATGAGCCATCAAAGGCAGATTGTCAAAACACAGACTGAGACTCATTGGTTTGGAAGGCCATCACCAGCGGATGAGGCTTAAGTATGGGAAATGCACAGACTAATACTCAGACTTCAAACATGTTTGGTGGTGGTGCTGATGAAACACCATCATCTATGATGGTGTAGCAATCCACGCATAATTCAACTGCTACCCATTACCTAACACAACCATACAGGAAAAATTGGGACAGTCTCCCAAAAGTACAGTGGGGAATGAAGTCATCTTCCTACAGTAGAATAGTTCACTGGAAACAAATCACCTCATCTGAAAGCACACACACAGTGCAAAATACAAGCTAATGTCATGGCAAATATATCTCTCTTTTAGTAATAGGCTTCTTCAAACTCTTATATTATCACTTGAATTTCTCTTTGTGAACAGCTCCACCTTGGGACTGGTGACCACAGAACATTTGAGTGAAGAAATCCATATCAGAATCTGACTCCGACAGGAGAACAAGGGAAAAGATGTTCTGCTATTTTAAGGCATTTTCATATTGGGTGTGCCTACCTCCACAATCAACTAATCCTTAGTCACTTCTCACAACATGCATGTCATGTTTTCTTTGTCATTCATTCTGAAACTCCTGTCAATTAGCAAGGTGTAGTCTTGAGAAGTTGGCTTACAACTCAATCGGATTCCAGCATGGTATTTTGATTCTTTACAGAAAAGGGTAGCCAGCCCCACACATAAACCATCTTAGTGACCTCTTCTGACATACATGGCAGATCACTGAGTAGCTATTCTTTACTCCTTTCATGTCCCAAAAAAAGATAAGATTTTTGTTCACACTATCAAGAAGTCGTCATCTCTATTCACACCATGAAGAAATAATCAGATCATCTCTGTTCACACCATCAAGAAGTCATCAGATCTTCTCTGTTCACACCATCAAGAAGTCATCAGATCATCTCTGTTCACACCATCAAGAAGTCATCAGATCATCTCTGTTCACACCATCAAGAAGTCATCAGATCATCTCTGTTCACACCATCAAGAAGTCATCAGATCATCTCTGTTCACACCATCAAGGAGTCATCAGATCATCTCTGTTCACACCATCAAGAAGTCATCAGATCATCTCTGTTCACACCATCAAGAAGTCATCAGATCATCTCTGTTCACACCATCAAGAAGTCATCAGATCATCTCTGTTCACACCATCAAGGAGTCATCAGATCATCTCTGTTCACACCATCAAGGAGTCATCAGATCATCTCTGTTCACACCATCAAGAAGTCATCAGATCATCTCTGTTCACGCCATCAAGAAGTCATCAGATCTTCTCTGTTCACACCATCAAGAAGTCATCAGATCATCTCTGTTCACACCATCAAGAAGTCATCAGATCATCTCTGTTCACACCATCAAGAAGTCATCAGATCATCTCTGTTCACACCATCAAGAAGTCATCATATCATCTCTGTTCACACCATCAAGAAGTCATCATATCATCTCTGTTCACACCATCAAGAAGTCATCAGATCATCTCTGTTCACACCATCAAGAAGTCATCAGATCATCTCTGTTCACACCATCAAGAAGTCATCAGAACATCTCTGTTCACACCATCAAGAAGTCATCAGATCATCTCTGTTCACACCATCAAGAAGTCATCAGATCATCTCTGTTCACACCATCAAGAAGTCATCAGATCATCTCTGTTCACACCATCAAGAAGTCATCAGATCATCTCTGTTCACACCATCAAGAAGTCATCAGATCATCTCTGTTCACACCATCAAGAAGTCATCAGATCATCTCTGTTCACACCATCAAGAAGTCATCAGATCATCTCTGTTCACACCATCAAGAAGTCATCAGATCATCTCTGTTCACACCATCAAGAAGTCATCAGATCATCTCTGTTCACACCATCAAGAAGTCATCAGATCTTCTCTGTTCACACCATCAAGAAGTCATCAGATCTTCTCTGTTCACACCATCAAGAAGTCATCAGATCATCTCTGTTCACACCATCAAGAAGTCATCAGATCATCTCTGTTCACACCATCAAGAAGTCATCAGATCTTCTCTGTTCACACCATCAAGAAGTCATCAGATCATCTCTGTTCACACCATCAAGAAGTCATCAGATCTTCTCTATTTATTCTCACACTCCTGTCAGTCAGCAACATATAGTCCAGATAATGAAATGAATGATTAAATGTGTTACACTTTTGCTGTGATAGTTCTCTCTTTGGGCCTGACACGTCTGTCTTCAGCATGCAGAACACTCATGTGTTGCCGGAGCTCGAAAGAGAAGCAAAGAATAGCGACACTGCTAACTGATATATGCGTCACAAGAGGAGACTAAGAAAGGCTAAAAGTTTTGGGGGTGGAGTTCGCTGTCCAATCTTAAAGATGGTCTTAGTGAATCTTCTTCTTCTTCTTCTTCATCGTTCATTCTCAAACTCCTGCTGGATCTCCCTTGTAGCAAGACCATTGTCCTACTAGATTTCTAGCAGGATGTAGTCCAGAGAATGGAAATGCGCTGTGTCGCCGTTTTATTTGCGCCAATGGCCCGACACATCCGTTTTTGGCAGGGTCTTAGTGAATCAGAAGTCAGATGGGGACAGAAAAAAGTGTGTTCAGACTACACACTGCAACTCTTCAGGACTTTGAAAATGAACGCAAAATAAGAATAAACATGCAAAAGTTGTCAGATAATCAAAACTTTTTCAGTCATTCTCAAACACTTGCTGATCAGAAGGGATGTGGTCCCAGAGAAGGGAGTGTGTTGTGTCATGGTTTACAGCTTGCCTTCTATATCTGTGCCTATCAATCTGACACATCTGAATTCAGCATGCTCTTGGGTTACCTTGACCTATGAGATAGAATGGTCAACTCCATTCCCAAACCTCTTTAGTCGCTTTTTACTACATATATGGTAGTTCACATGTTGCTATTCATGGCTCCCTTTTAGGACCCAGAATACACAGGTGAATCAAACCATTATCATAGACAGATCTGCAAGGTAAGCTTCATAACCATAACACACAGGTGAATCAAACCATTATCATAGACAGATCTACAAGGTAAGCTTCATAACCATAACACACAGGTGAATCAAAAAACATTATGACAGATCTACAGGCAAGACATGGCCACAATGGACTGAACTGAGGCAAAAACTTTAAGTAGCTGCTCTGATCTGGAGAGGACTGGGAGCTTTGTCCTGGCAACTGACCTGAAAATCTAGCTAGATAAACAGAATCCAGAAGAAGACAACATATCTGCTTCATAACCACAACTTACAGGTGAATTAAAACAATTATCACAGATCTACAAGGTGAGCTTTATAACAAACACAAATGATCCACACAAAAATACAGTCCACCAATACATAAGTTTATGATCAAATAAAATAATGTAATATAATTGAGTTGCTAAAATGTTGCAGATTTTAAAATAAAACCCCCCCAAAAATACTTCAACTCACACATTAAATTATTTAAGCTTGAATTCAAATGCCAGCCTAGGACAGGCATGTACATTAGTACACAATATTTAAATTATTGACCAAGTCTGACATAAACTTAGCAAATGCTATGACAATATGAGGTGTTCCAACAGAAAGCATTGTAAGACAGCCATTGTTCTGGAAACAACATGGAAAAAAGAGGAAGATAAAGAAATACCCGGAGAAAATAATTAGATGCAGAGATAAAAAGGTTTGGTAGAATTTTCAAAGAGCTGAAAAAATAACTATAAAGATAGTAAAAGATGGTGGAGGTTTGTTGAAAACCTATGCTCTGCAGGAAGCTAAAAAGTTTATAGATAGAAAATCTATGCTCTGAAGGGATCTAAAAGGTGAATAGATAGATCTAAAAGGTGTATCGATAGAAAAACTATACTCTGCAGGGAGCTAAAAGGTGTGTAAAATCAAAATTTTTTTTTTAAATCCTCAGGGATCTACTGGTTACGAGTCACCTCCAGCCTGACGTTCCTAATCATTTTGGCACCATCAGATGTAAACGCAGCAAATGCTACACTTGTGCCTATGTCATCCAGATCCGGTCTGTCACATTCCCTAAAGCCACCTTCACCATTGAGGAGAGCTTCACGTGTGTCCCGCAACATCATCTACGCCATCATATGCAAGCGTTGCGCCATGACATATATAGGTGAAACTGGAAGGAGGCTCGCAGACCGATTCTGCAAACATCTGTACAGCATAAAAAACCATTCGGGTTTGCCTGTTGACGTCCACTTTAATGGCACGGGCCATCGGGGCGCCCAGGACATTCAGGTTACTGCCATTAAGTCGTGCTTCTCTGATGACCGGGCTCGTCTGGCGCTTGAGAACCGCTACATATATCAATATGGCACTCTGAAACCCGACGGCATTAATGAGCACCTGTCTCATGTATGACTTTAATCGATCCATAGTTTTTGTTTGTTTCGTGTCACATGTTTGTTGTCATTTTTGTATTTTCCTTGTCCGGTGTCATTTCACCTCTTCCGGTCAATCCAGACTACCCATACCTATGTGACCGTTGATATTATTACTGTTCACTTTCTATTATATGTTTTAAGTTTACTGTCTGTCTTGACAAAGGCCTTTTGGTCGAAATGTTGACTTGTGTGTGTCATTGTGTGTGTTATCCAGTGTTAGCAAAACTAAGTTACCTTTTTCCTGGATCTACCTAAAAGGTGCGTAGATAGATAGAAAATCTATGCTCTGCAGGGAGCTAAAAAGTGTTTAGATAGATAGAAAATCTATGCACTGAAGGGAGCTAAAAGGTGTATAGCTAGAAAACATGTACTGCATGCATGCAGGGTGCTAAAATGTGTAGATAGGTAGATATGAGGGCTATTCAATAAGTTCCTAGACATATTTTCTGACAGGCTAGTTCCTTAAAAGTAGTCCTGTTGTGATTGTACACTTATTCAACTAAGAAAAGTGCAGAGAGCAAGGAAGACCTCTCTTCATTACTTTCGTTGACCTAACCAAGGTTTTTGATACTGTTAGGAGGGCATCCCTCTAGATTGTTCTAGAGTCAATTGGATGTCCACTTAAGCTGTCACAACTCATTACTTCATTCCATGAAAATATGAAGGCAATTGTTTAGTTCAAGTGCAGTATATCTGACAACTTTGATGTTGAATGGAGTTAAGCAAGGATGTATCCTCACCCCCCAACCTTCTTCAGAATATTCTTCTCTGCAACCTTTTTACATCACGCTTTCGGCAACTCAGAGGGTGACATCTTCATTCGCACAAGATTTGATGGCTTCATATTCAAACTGGGCAGTCTAAGAGTAAAAATCAAAACCACTGAGATTCTTCTTAGGGATCTGCTGTACACCAATGATGCAGCTCTAGTTGTAGATAATGAAATGGTTCTACTAGAACTGATTAATAGATTGACAGCAGCCTGAGACCTGTTCTCGCTATTTCAATGAATATAAGAAAATTATGGTCTTATGCAAAAATGCTTCTACAGCACTGACCATCACAAAGAACAATGTTAAACTTGAATTGGTACAGAACTTTAACTATCCAGGTTCCAAGGTTACAGCAACACTATCATTCAACAAAAAAATAAGTGCCAGAATAGGAGTCGCAGCCACCAAGCTCAGAAAACTCAAAAAGAGCATGGAACAATACAAAGTTGACAACAGAAACAAAGCTCCTGGTATACCAAACATGCTCAATGTTCCCTCTCTATGAATCTGAAACATGGACACCTTACTTGAGGCAAGAACAAAGGCTGAATAGTCTCCAATTACACTGTCTTCATCAAATTCAAGAAGCAAGATAAAATTACAAACACTGAGGTCCTCTAAATAGCCAAGATTCTTTAAATAATGTCCACAATTGGTTATAAAAGACTCATGGCTAGGTAACATTCAGAGAATGAGTAACAGCAACATTCTAAAACAAGTGGCATATGGGAGCTCTCACAAGATGCAAGAAAAAGAGGCATACTGAAACTGCAATACATCTATGAATGCCTGTTATCACACCCAAAAACTGGGAACGCCTCACAGAAGATCGAGCATGGAGAACTAGTCTGCATGATGGTGCTAAGACATTTCTGAATTTAATCATGAACAAAGCGAAAGAATGAAGACAAAAAGAGGAATAACCCAGCAACGTGGCATTCCCATGTATCTGCTGCTGCAGAGGAAATTGCTTATGGATTAGCAGATTCAGTCATGAGAAGTCCTACCCTGCTTGTACCACCTAAACTCCAACTGATATAACAACTTGGTCCGAACAAACAAAATATGTAATAACAGAAATTTTCTATATACATTACAAACAATATAAAGAAATATAATTGGGGATTTTAAAAAGTGTTGTTATATTGGGAAATTTTGTATTCAAGATGAATAAGGCCATATATTTCAGCGCTCCTGCCACTGAAGGAAGCACATCTGGTAGAAAGTTTTTTTGGAATAGCCTTCATTGTTCTTATCATTTCATCTTGAATATCCTCAATGCCATCGAATCTGAGATCTTTATTGTTCTTAAGTTGTGGAAACAAAAAAAGTCAAACAAGCAAGATCAGGTAAGTATGGAGGTTTTGGGAGTAATAGAATGGTATGTTTCATAAAAAAACTTGCTTATTGTGACAGACCTGTGCACAGTGGCATCCTCATGTGCACAATTCAATTGCTTGTGCATCACTTCTCAGGATAATATTTGTACACAGTACCTCAATCAGTTCAGCATGTAGGACTTCTTTGTAGAATTCTGTAATGAGACTGTCCTCTAGGAACATATTCAAGATCAATCAGACCATAGAGGAAAGTATGATTTTTTGGGCACATATGTCATGATCTCATCAGTATAGGTGAACAGTATGCCTGGACGGATGTTATCTTGAAACATTCTGTGTCTACTGTTTAGAGAGGGAATACTGCTGACATGTTGCAGATCTACTTATAAAGAACTCTCTCTGAAAGCTGAAACAAAACTTTTGGAACCAATTTTTCCAAGCTGAAAGCAGAAATCATTGCACACATATTGCTGAAGTTTAACGTCCATTTATTAAATGTGACGAGACAAACTAGGCCACATTATAGGATCTCACACACAGTGCATGCACGAGGTTACATACTTCCAGTTTCATACGTACATTGACATATGATCATCACATGCACATGGCAAATAGCATAACAGCGATTATCTGAACAGATGCCTGTGCATTCTGGGCATCCACAGTCTCTTTCAGCACATGGTGAAGGATGTGCATGCTGATAGTTCTCATTGAGCGTTGGTTGTATATTTTTCCAGTCCTACCCATTAGTCATCCCACTCTACTATTTTCTCAAGAAATTCCAAACTCCTTCAATCTTTTCAAAACAGACCCGTTCACAATGATCTCCTCATCCAACAGATGCATATATAGAGAATTCACAATTCCCTCCCCCCTGTCCATTGTCATCTGCCCTGACAATCATGCTCTTTCATGATGCAATCATGCATCAGTCAAGCAGTCCACTCTCACATTATCTCAAATACAGTGTGTGACCTCAGCAAAATATCCACTGGTAAATAGCAATGTTCTACTAATTATGGTTTTCCAAAACATCAACCCAGGAACTCCATAAACAATCCTTGTATCGTTTCTGACAATATGTCACTTTTTGATGATGACTTTTTACATCTCTTTAGCATATCTATAGACGGTCAGCAAGCAGGCCAGTGTAAAATATAAAATTTACTATGAAGCTCTTATCAACCAGACTTCTTGTTCAGGGCAGACTTCTTGTTCAGGGCAGATTTCTTGTTCAGGGCAGACTTCTTGTTCAGGGCAGACTTCTTGTTCAGGACGCAGGGTCTTCTTTCTAGGCATGTCATAGGAGGTAACTAAAGAAAGTTTGGGGGAATAGGTAACATGTCAACTATGAAAAAAAATTATCGGCACTGTATGTCTTGTCTCAATGTCTTTCTTTTGTTTTCTGTCAAAAGGTCATTCCCATGGATGAAGAGATGCAGGCCAGTGAACATTGCACCTAATGTCATTTTGTGGCAGACTTCTAGGTGGCAGGGAATGCTGGGTGTGCCATCGTTTTAGATGGATCAACATATCTGACAGAAGAATGATGAACTAGTTAGTCCAAAAGTATTTGCTATGCTTCCAGCAGGACATGATCATCCTGAGATGGTAGCGCAGTGGGATGCCTTCCTTCAGGGACTAAACTTGCATTAAAAAGCCACCTCCCCATTACAGTTACGCCTTTGAGACAACAAACATTGTCATGAATTTGGTACGTCTCCTCAATTGTTCATTTGCTCAATTGAAGGGGACCAGTGCTTTTGTCAGAAAGGCTATGATCTGTCAGGAGCTACCTGTTCACAGCTAAAAGGGATTACTTCATCATCAAAAACAAGCTAATGAAAAGTACAGAACACCGGTACAAAATATTGGCAACAATATCATTTATAAAGCAATCTACAACATCAATCAGAACTTGTAACCAGATTTGTGATCAATTTTAACATCATCATGATCATACACGCCAGTCTGTATGTCTACAATGTTGAAAATAGAAAACATTTGTTGTGATGCTATCCTGGTTATGTATAAAATCCTGGAGAAGAATGTTGGATCACATAATATCTGTAGACCTATATTATGACAATTATCAAACATTTCTATATTTCTATGCTCATTTGATTACATGCCAAAATACATAGAGTTTCAGGTGTCAATGATCACAGAATCTTGGATGCCAACATTCATAAACTCTCAAATGCCAACATTCACAGAACCTCAGGTGTCCATATTCAGAGAATCTCAGGTGCCAACATTCACAGAACCTTAGGTGTCCATATTCAGAGAATCTCAGGTGCCAACATTCACAGAACCTCAGGTGTCCATATTCAGAGAATCTCAGGTGCCAACATTCACAGAACCTCAGGTGTTCATATTCAGAAAATCTCAGGTGCCAACATTCACAGAACCTCAGGTGTCCATATTCAGAGAATCTCAGGTGCCAACATTCACAGAACCTCAAAAGCCAACATTCACAGAATCTCAGATGCTAACATTCACAGAACCTCAGATGTCAACCATTACACAAACTACATCAATCACCAACCACCACAAAAAATTTCACACATTTCTCACACATTTGGTGACTCTATTGCTAGGAAGTGAAGAATACCACCAAGAAACTGTAGCTGTACGATGGCCAAAAATAGTCAAAACTAGATACAATCAACATCTACCGGTATTCACTCAGATTACCCTCATCGATGCGCACTCATTATAATTCTTAAATACTAGCAAACAATTATTCCAAAACTGAAAATAATGTATCATTTTTTAAGCTAAATTTTTTTATTACCTTTCACCTACTGGATAATTGATCAAACTAGAAACTGAACAAAAACTGGAAACTGAACACTTTCGTACACAAATATTTGTGATACATCAACACCTCCCCTCCTTTCTCACTCACAAAAATACAACACATCAGCAAGTGCATGGTCAAGGAATAAAAAATATTAACAAGCTGAGAAGTCAGTCAAAATGTACAGAAATGTAACCTCGTATTAGAAATGAATACAAAATTAAAATGCATGAGTTGCCCTTTCACCAAATACTAATTATAATGAAGGTTCCCAACCTACTTGAGGTCACAAAGGGACATCTATGGAGGCACCAGCCAAAACAGTAAAGTAAGAAAGATATAACTGTTAGGTTTATTTTCCATCTCTGATCACTTGTTAATTTATCACACCTAGTCAGCCCCATTCAGAAAGCAATGGCAAACTGCTAAAAGTATTTATATTGCCTACATGAAACAGCAATGTTGTTATTCATTATCCATTGTATTTGTTCGTATCTTTCTTGATAAAGACCATTTGGTTGAAACGTCGATCCTGTGTATTGTTCAACATAAAACTACTATTTAATCATTTCTATCATTTTTTTTTCAATATTATCTGGCACACAGTTTTACTGCAGTCTAATGAACACTCAATTTTTACCCTGTTAAGAAAAAGCTCTTTTTTACATGTATCAGGTTCATGGGTTACTTTGCTTCTATAGAATAAGGTCTGCGACACAAAAATGATTGGGAACCTGCATATCAGAAAATATTCAAATACAAACAAAAACTGGATAATCCAAAGAAGAAATGTTTTATTTGGAGGTGAAATTGATGAGTACATGATGGCACAAATACCCTACTTTAACCCTGCTGCTTAGATGAGTCATGTTTGTTTAGTGTGATGACCAGTATCTGAAAATTTACTTGGAACTTGAGAATATCTAAAATCTAGGTCATGGCAGTAACTGGTACTTGTAACAATCTCAAATCTCAGTCATGATGTACAGTAACTGGTACTTGTAACAATCTCAAATCTCAATCATGACGTACAGTAACTGGTATTTGTAACAATCTCATATCTCTAATACTATTCCACACCTATCAATATGTAAAGTTTCTGTTACAATGCAACCTTTCAATCATGTTTGGTGATATAACATTTACATATTTTACTGCGGTCTCCATGTTGAAGTTGAATGTGTCTGAGAGAAAGGTGCAGATATTGTAGAGATGCTGTAAACTATGAAGTCTGAGAGAAAGGTGCAGATATTGTAGAGATGCTGCAAACTATGAAGTCTGAGAGAAAGGTGCAGATATTGTAGAGATGCTGTAAACTATGAAGTCTGACAGAAAAGTACAGATATTGTAGAGATGCTGTAAACTATGAAGTCTGAGAGAAAGGTGCAGATATTGTAGAGATGCTGCAAACTATGAAGTCTGAGAGAAAGGTGCAGATATTGTAGAGATGCTGTAAACTATGAAGTCTGACAGAAAAGTACAGATATTGTAGAGATGCTGTAAACTATGAAGTCTGAGAGAAAGGTGCAGATATTGTAGAGATGCTGCAAACTATGAAGTCTGAGAGAAAGGTGCAGATATTGTAGAGATGCTGCAAACTATGAAGTATGAGAGAAAGGTGTAGATATTGTAGAGATGCTGTAAACTATGAAGTCTGAGAGAAAGGTGCAGATATTGTAGAGATGCTGCAAACTATGAAATCTGAGAGAAAGGTGCAGATATTGTAGAGATGCTGTAAACTATGAAGTCTGAGAGAAAGGTGCAGATATTGTAGAGATGCTGTAAACTATGAAGTCTGAGAGAAAGGTGCAGATATTGTAGAGATGCTGTAAACTATGAAGTCTGAGAGAAAGGTGCAGATATTGTAGAGATGCTGTAAACTATGAAGTATGAGAGAAAGGTGCAGATATTGTAGAGATGCTGTAAACTATGAAGTATGAGAAAAAGGTGTAGATATTGTAGAGATGCTGTAAACTATGAAGTCTGAGAGAAAGGTACAGATATTGTAGAGATGCTGTAAACTATGAAGTCTGAGAGAAAGGTGCAGATATTGTAGAGATGCTGTAAACTATGAAGTCTGAGAGAAAGGTGTAGATATTGTAGAGATGCTGTAAACTATGAAGTCTGAGAGAAAGGTGCAGATATTGTAGAGATGCTGTAAACTATGAAGTCTGAGAGAAAGGTACAGATATTGTAGAGATGCTGTAAACTATGAAGTCTGAGAGAAAGGTGTAGATATTGTAGAGATGCTGTAAACTATGAAGTATGAGAGAAAGGTACAGATATTGTAGAGATGCTGCAAACTATGACAATTCATTCAATTTTTCAGACCACAATGCTACTAGCCAGCAGGATTTTGAGAACGGATGTAGAAGAATTGTAACCTTCATTGGTTTAACATGTTTTCCTGGCACTATATATGTATTTTCTTTCTTTCAAACCCCAGGAATTACGAGCGATTAGCTTCTTATGTGCAATGTGGAGGTTTCTTCAAGTTTTCTTTCATACCCAGCAGACTTCAACTTGGTACAATGCTATTGGAGGTGCCTTCTACTCGGAGGGAGTACAAATGTATTCTACAGCAGCAACTACAAATTCTCTAATGTTAGCAAAAAGGATGTTTAAGCTGCGGCTTAGGGTGTTTAAGTTATGGCTTAGGATATTTAAGTTACGTGTTATGATCTTAAAAAATATTTTAAAATCAACAATATATTTTAAATTTTATGAATAATTCATGTACCCAGTAATAAAAATTGCAGACGTCAGATTTGTCCACATGTGGAAGGTCAGATCCTATTGTCACATTGGACCAAAGATTACCAGACCAACCATTATGCAATAATGGTAATTTATGGTAAATTCTTAGTAGATAAATTTGAAGTTAAACTTAAAGAGAAAACGAAGAAGACCAAGAGAAACCTTATATAGAATTATTACAAGAGAGTGCTTCACCTTTGGAATCAGAAACAATGAAGACCTAAAACGTATTGCAATTAAACGCGAGACATGGAAATCTATGACATCCGCCCTATGTGCTGTCTTTGATCCTAGAGGAATAACTAACTAACTTAGTAGATGATATGCCAGTATAGTGAGGTTTTCTTCTTGTGGAAGTCCCATGGCATTTCACCTGTACAATTAAGTTTCCCTTTGTAGTGAAACATTGAGAGAATCCAGCACTACACATAATGCTGAGAGTCAGATGAGCTTAAATCCTGACCATGGTTCTAACTGCAGATGTGTACATGATGTCCCAAGCTATGAACAGGTGGCAATTGGAGCGTGGTGAAAAGCAACTCCATGCATAATGTGACAATTCCCTGGGAGAGCGCAGTATTAGGCAAACATGTTAGCCTTGCATAATTTGAGAACCCCCTTGGATGGCGGAGGATGCACAGCAGGCTGGTCCACCCATATCGGTGACCATGATCCAGAGCTGGGTTCCTAAGGACACCTGCAGGAAAAGATGCTTGGCAGGGGGACTGAAGCCCATGACTCCAAGTCTGCATGTTGTGGAAAGGTAGAAAAGCCACAAAATCCTTAAAATGTACCACCTCTGAGTAGGAAACTTCACAATGTATTGCATACTGCTGAGAGTTAAACTTCTGGGTATGAAATAAAGCTTGGAGGAACCACCCTGTTGCACATAAGCAGTTAGAGCTAATCGCTCATAATTCATGTAGATTGAAACCATAAGTCAGATGCGTTGGGAAATTGGAGCAAATAAATACTGCACACAGCTCATCTCTGTTCTCTGGATTACATCCTGCTAGAAATCTAGTATGCCCATTGTCTAGTTACAAATAAGATTCAGTGGGAGTTTGAGAACAAATACTAAAAAAGAATTCATTAAATTGTTATGTTTTAAATATGTCCATTCTGAAGGTTTACCAGCTCACATGGTGTTTATATAGTAGATTTTTTTCAGTGATCCACGAAGATTACCACTTGAAGCTACAGAGTATGACAAACTGCATTCATGGAGAGGGACGGAAAACTTATGGGTTCAAGTACAATTTGCAACTGAGTACAATTAATTCAATCTTCTATGTCTTTTGAGCTTTTATTTTTACTTTTCGTAATGTTATTTTTCTACTTTCTGTTTCTTCTGCAGAGACTTTCACCTTGAACAACCTGCTAAGTCAAACATCCAGCAAACAGTGATTAATAACCATCGTTATCTCTCTGGTGATGTATCCTTATATGTTTCTCTACGGCCATCTTGACCTCAAGTAACACAGATTCTAAGAGCTGCTGATCAGTATTAAATATGCATGTATAACAATTGAGGAACTATAAATATGAACATTCCATTAGTTTGTGTGAACAAGAATAAGATCTCAACAAAACTCATAACAAGATTTACAATCAATGAGCACATTCATCTACAGTTTTGTTTGGTCATTCATAGGCTTCATGTATGTCATTTACAATGTCACCATGCATCAACAATGTAATCATCAGCTAGACAAAACACCAAATAGACAAAACACCAAGTAAACACACATTAGACAAAACACCAAATAGACAAAACATCAAGTAAACACACATTAGACAAAACACCAAATAGACAAAACATCAAGTAAACACACATTAGACAAAACATCAAATAGACAAAACACCAAGTAAATACACGTTAGACAAAACATCAAATAGACAAAACACCAAGTAAACAAACATTAGACAAAACACCAAGTAAACACACATTAGACAAAACATCAAATAGACAAAACACCAAGTAAATACACGTTAGACAAAACATCAAATAGACAAAACACCAAGTAAACAAACATTAGACAAAACACCAAGTAAACACACATTAGACAAAACACCAAATAGACAAAACACCAAGTAAACACACATTAGACAAAACACCAAGTAAACACACATTAGACAAAACACCAAATAGACAAAACACCAAGTAAACACACATTAGACAAAACACCAAATAGACAAAACATCAAGTAAACACACATTAGACAAAACATCAAATAGACAAAACACCAAGTAAATACACGTTAGACAAAACATCAAATAGACAAAACACCAAGTAAACAAACATTAGACAAAACACCAAGTAAACACACATTAGACAAAACACCAAATAGACAAAACACCAAGTAAACACACATTAGACAAAACACCAAGTAAACACACATTAGACAAAACACCAAGTAAACACATTAGACAAAACACCAAATAGACAAAACACCAAGCAAACACACATTAGACAAAACACCAAATAGACAAAACACCAAGCAAACACACATTAGACAAAACACCAAGTAAACACATATTAGAAAAAACACCAAGTAAACACACATTAGACAAAACACCAAGTAAACACACATTAGACAAAACACCAAGTAAACACATTAGACAAAACACCAAATAGACAAACACCAAGCAAACACAAACTAGGCAGAACACCAAGTAAACAGTGCACCAAGTCGAGAAAAACATAGAGAAAACACCAAGAAGACAATAGACAAAATACCAACAAGGCAGAGCACACATTATGAAGAATCATCATAAAACCCATTACCTTCAGGGTCGTGGGGGTGTCACTCTGGAAATATTAACACAAAAATTTTGACATGCCTCTCTGTTATCAGTTCATTGTTTGACTGTGGAGAATCTTAATTCTGTCCAGTCTTTATCTAGGCAAATCACCAACTAGACAAAACACCAAGTAGTGAAACCTCCAAGTAGAGACAACACCAACTATACAAAATGCTTTAGAGAAAATACAAACTATGCAGAGCACCAAGTAAACAAAGCACCAAGTAGAGAAGACACAAAATAGAGAAAACACCAAGAAGACAAATTACCAACTAGACAAAACACCAAGTAGTGAAAACACAATGTAAAAAAAACAAAGTAGAGAAAACTTTAACTAGACAAAGCACCAACGAGGCAAAACACCATCAAGACAAAACATCAACTAGACAAAACACCAACTACCGGTAGATAAATACCAAAAAGACAAACATCAACCAGACAAAACACACTATCTAGATAAAACGCCAACCAGACAAAACACCAACTAGACAAAACACTATTAACAGGCACAACACCCACCAAATGCAACAGTTTAATTACCACCTAAACAAACCTCATCCACAGCATACATATACATTAGTCTAGACAATGACTAATATACCACATGCTGATGCACATGCGTAAAATGCACAATGTATTCTTACATCCAGCCTTACATTACAAGACACAATTTATTATGAGTCAAGGCATAGTTATACAATGCCCATAATGGGCCCTTCACCAACAGAAAAATGATTAAAAATAATATTGTCAAGGTAGAGGAATAAATATCATGATTTTTATAGGTCAGAAAACAATTAAAAATACAAACACCTTTTGCAAGGTAAGCACCTGTGACACAAACCAGGTAAGTGGTAGACACAAGCATGGTAATTCCCTGTGACGTGAGTCAGATAAGTCCCTGTGATATAAGCCAGATAAGTAGCTCATACCAGCCCTGTGACATGAGCCAGGTAAATAACTGACAATATCCAGATAAGTGGCAGACACAAGCCAGGTAAGTACCTTTGTTATGAACCAGGTATGTGGCAGACACAAGCCAGTTAAGTCCCTGTGACATGAACCGAGTAAATAACTGACAAGATCCAGATAAGTGGCAGACACAAGCCAGGTAAGTACCTTTGTCATGAACCAGGTATGTTGCAGACACAAGCCAGTTAAGTCCCTGTGACATGAACCAAGTAAGTAACTGACAAGATCCAGATAAGTGGCAGACACAAGCCAGGTAAGTACCTTTGTCATGAACCAGGTATGTGGCAGACACAAGCCAGTTAAGTCCCTGTGACATGAACCAAGTAAGTAACTGACAAGATCCAGATAAGTGGCAGACACAAGCCAGGTAAATCCCTGTGACATGATCAAAGTAAATAACTGACAAGATCCAGATAAGTGGCAGACACAAGCCAGGTAAGTACATGTGTCATGAACCAAGTAAATAACTGACAAGATCCAGATAAGTGGCAGATGCAAGCCAAGTAAGTTCCCATGACATGAGACAAGTAAATGGCAGACATAAGCCAGGTATGTCCTGTGACATGAGACAGATAAGTTCCTTTGACATGCATGGTAAGTAGCCAAGTAAGTGGTTACCAGATAAGTAACTGACACATGCCAGGTAAAATATCTGTAACACATGCCAGGTAAGTCCATGAGTCATGTAATTAACTGGCACAAGCCAGGTAAGTCCCGGTGATATGAGCCATATAAGTAACTAACACAAGCCAGTAAGTCCCTGTGACATGAACCAGGTAAGTAACTGACACATAACAGGTAAAAACCTGTGACAAGTCTGTTAATTTACTGATGCTATACAAGTACCTGTGAAAAGCCACATGAACCTATAACAAGCCAGATAAGCTGTTGTAACACAAACAAGGTAAGTCCCTGTGGTATAGACCTCATAATCACCTGTGACAAAATCAGGTACATTCCTGTAACACAAGCTCGTATGCACTTATGACACAAGCCAGGTATGTTGTACTGGTACAAATCAGGTTAGCCATCTTATGTATGAGGATTTGATGGCAGCTAAAAGTCTTATTTGCCAGAAACAACATGCTAAATTGTAAATCATAACAATCTTATTTTTAAAAAAAAAACTAAAATGGTATTTTAGTCAGAAAAAACAAAACACTCACCGCTCTGAAAAATTATCAAAATGTGAGACACACCATTAAAGTATTTAGTACATCAATAGCATTTGGCTATTTTTCGTTACTTAGTGGAAGCCACTTGAGCCTCACAAATGGAACAGGTGAGGGGTGAGTCTTCTTGTTTCACAAATGGCTAAATATAGCCAATAGAAGACAGGGGGAAAAAATTGAAATAAATATTGTTCCAGTAATCCATATTTTGTTTCAGAAATAATCAACCACAAAATATAAACTTTGTTTTTCACTTGACAATTGCTGATATCCACGGAATTAAAGTCAGCTTTGAAATTCTGTAACATCCATAGGTAATCAGACCCAGAGTGCTCAGTCTGACTCCCCATTTGATCAACACAGACAATGCTGATTGTGCAGGTAATCTGAAAAATTAGTGATCAATCATATCAGTGACTACTTTTTGATGAGGTTTACATTCAATAAATGTTTTCACAAGACTTGCTGTCTTAATAAATGTATTCACAATTCACAAGACTGGCTGTCTTAATAAATGTATTCATAAAAATGAATCTCTCAATAAATATATTCACAAAACTGACGGTCTCAATAAATATATTCACAAAACTGACGGTCTCAATAAATGTATTCACAAAACTGACGGTCTCAATAAATGTATTCACAAAACTGACTGTCTCAATAAATGTATTCACAAAACTGGCTGACTCAATAAATGTATTCACAAAACTGGCTGACTCAATAAATGTATTCACAAAACTAACTGACTCAATGAGAGAAATAGACTAGCTTTCAAAGTTAAACAAATCATCATCAATAAACTTAAGTAGAATACGATCAGGTAGGATAAGAACTAGGATAAGATAAGGCTGTGGTAAGATAAGACTGCGGTAAGATAAGGCTGTGGTATGATAAGGCTGTGGTAAGATAAGGCTGGGGTATGAAAAGAACTAGGATAACATCAGGCAAGGGTAGGATAAGAAATTGTATAAAATCAGACTCGGGTAGTATAGGAACTGGGACAAGATCAGAATGGGGTAGGATAAGAATTGGAATAAGATCAAACTGGGGTAGGATAAGAACTGATACAATATAAGGCAACCTAAAACTGAGATAATAATGAAATGTGCTAAGATGGAGTGAAATAAGATAAAAAAAAAAGGTAAATTTGGGATAAGACTATCATAAAGATGATATGGAGAAAAGGTAAAACTAGGATAGGAT
The DNA here is from genome assembly GCA_034231615.1 of Meghimatium bilineatum. NCBI lineage: Eukaryota > Metazoa > Mollusca > Gastropoda > Stylommatophora > Philomycidae > Meghimatium > Meghimatium bilineatum. The sequence continues at coordinate 44,590,751 of CM067317.1, read as the reverse complement.
AAGACTGGAATGCAATAGAACAAGGGTGAGATAAACAGATTGTCAGCCGTTGACCGTTTAATGGCAAACTATTTGTAAGTAAGCATTTGAGGAGAATGGCAGTCTATTTGATAGTGAGGATCCTTACTGTCACCAGATTACAGTGTGCCAGGTTCAAAGCCACATCCAGACAGAAAAAATATCTAGGTCATTCTCTGGCCTGACCACTCCTCCAGTCCACCCAGCTCACTGTTGAACTTTTGTGATCTCTTAGTCCAGAAATGGGAGGGCCAGGGGGTGTCACCACTTTCACACACCAGGTAATTTTATTATCATTAACAGGTCTGGAGCTCAATTCAAGGGAGATCAGAAATTCAGAGGAAGACAAGAGATGACTGAAATAAATTAATATGTCTACAGTGTTTTATAATGTTATTTACATCAGTTCACATACATTCTCTCATTAGTCATGCACTCCATCCAAATATTTACATCAGTTCACATACATTCTCTCATTAGTCATGCACTCCATCCAAATATCTTTCATTTTAAAACTAAACACATTGATTGCAGAATATTTTACTTCATTATTTATTTTTAAAATTACATTCCTTATATTGTTATTTCATGTCTTCTAATGATCCAAGACATGTGGCATTGGTTATCATGTCCTTCCACAACCTTCTATTTCGTGTGCTGTCAATCATTTCTGATACTGATGTTGTCCCATGCCACAATACTAGGTTGCCCAGCATCTTCTCTCTTTGTCTTCCCCTTCCTCTCTTGCTTCAACTTGCCTGTTGTTGCAATGTGTACCATCTTTCCTCTTCTTATATTGTGTCCAAAAAATGTGGACTGTCTCTTCTGATGTGGGTAAGCAGCTCTCTTTTTGAATTAACTTCTTTCAAGATATCTTCATTACGCTTTTTATCTGTCCATGGTGTTCCTAACATTCTTCTATAAACCCACATCTCTGCTGCCTCAATATAATTTTTCACTGTTCTGCTGAACATCCAAAATTCAGTTCCATACATTAGAATTGATTCTATATAACTTCTAAGAACTCTCTTTCTTGCCTCAAATGACAAAGATATATTAAATAGGATGGTCTTCATCTTGTGAAATGTTGCATTTGCCTGGGAAATTCTACATTTGATTTCTTTAATACATTTTCTGTCTGACGTTATTAATGCACCCACACATTCTAATGCAAGTATTTGTATATGATAGTATTTGTATACTACAAGTTCCAACCATGAGTTTTAAATGGGTATCTGACGTTTGAATTGGAGAAGGTAAACACAACAAAGAAGGGAGCTGGCCACCGTGCCTGAAATAGTTGCTGCGGCTTAGAACATGAAGAGTTATCTTCATCCCAGATGGCAGGCTGTTATGCTACCATGCTACCCATTACCTTTACCTTAGGTAAGTATTCAAGGGAATGTCAACAAAAAAAAGAGTTTCAAGGACTACTTGAAAACATCTCTTAAGCACTGCAAGATTGACCCAAACTCTTGGAAAACCAAAGCTCTTGACCATCCAGCCTATGGTCAGGCCAGTGCGGGTATTAAAAGTTTTTTAACAGAGTAGAACACTGCAGGCGATTCAAAAGAGACAAAAATAAAAGCAGAGATCACACTGCTTTCACTCATGGCAAAAATCTACTAAATTCCTGCTCACACTGAAACAGATCTTTCAGAGACCGGGTCAGACTCATCAGCAATCTAAGGACATACACACAACCAAACTTAACTTAACCTTTCTCTTCCATCCTCATCTTCACTTTCTCTTCAATACCATGCTTGTCTTCACTTGTGAAGGATAAACATCATCACCACATTTCTCTGGCCCCAGAAGAAGAAGCAGACTACAACCATTATTTGTCTTCTTCTGTAATCATTCTGAAACTTCTGCAGATCCACAGAAAACTGAATATGCTGTGTCATGGTTTACAACTTAGCTCTGATATCTCTGCCTTTCAGTCAGACACATCCAACTTCAGCATGACCTATGGATCCCTTTGACCCTGTATGGGTTGAGACAGTCAATTTATCTCTCACACCTCCTTACTCACCTTCTATGACATGGCGGCCCGCGGGTCAAATCCGGCCCGCAGAGACCTAGTAAGTGGCCCACGGATCATTGCTAAAACAGTGAAATCAAGTTATTAAAAAAAGGACCTCTGCCCGTAATGATCCCCATTTTCTACATTTTGGCCCCAGAGTAAATATAATTGAAGAGCCCTGTCCTATGACATACTCACTATAGTTAATGTCACTATTCTTTGCTTCCCTTTTGGGTCCTGGTAACATACAGGTGCTATATTAGATTTCCCTTCCGGCTATTTTTATTTCTACCATAATATGTCATGACTTCTGTAGTCATATTGGATCATAGTTTTACTGCTGATCACCTGTTTTTTTAATAAATACAACTTCTTCAGCATTCATTCTCAAACTCCCGCTGGATTTCACTTGTAGTAGGACAATAGTCCTACTAGATTTCCAGCAGGATGTAGTTCAGAAAATAGAAATGCAGTGTGTCACCATTTTATTTGCAGCACATGCCAACACATTCGTCATCGGCGGGACAAATTTGACTAAAATAATGAATTCAACAATAATTAGTCATTCTGTATGTAGGTAAGTCCAAGGCAACACATGGTCATTCTACTGTCATAGAATTAATAACCTCTCTGAGCAGGAGACGTCTTCTCAAAGAATTTTACATTTTTGAAAGTTAGTCTTCTGGGTACGAAATAAAACTATGAAGAAACCACTCCATTGCACATAAGTAGTTAGAGCTCGCCCGTGTGTTGCCGGGGCCCGAAAGGGGAGCAAAGAATAACAACACTGTTTACCTTCCACGCATTTCGTAATTGGCAACTAAGGAGGTTATGGGATGGAGTTGGCTGTCCCATCCCATATAGGATCAGTGACCCAAAGTCATGCTCAAGTCGGATGTGTCAGGCCGAAAGGCACAGATATCGCAGCAATTCTGTAAACTATGACACAACCATTCTCCGGACTACATCCTGCTAATCTGCAGGAGTTTGGGAACAAACGTAGATGAAGAAGGAGAAGTAGTTGGAGCTAATCATTCATTATTCCTTGAGATCTATACAACAATAACAATCATCATGACACATGGAAGAACAAAGAACACAAATCTACCTGCAGATCTCCTCTATATCCAAGTCCTTGTCCCAGTTGTCCTTAATACCTTGCACATGTCCTATACCAACAACACCAACTACAACAGAAGGGATGTGTCCTGGAGTTGAAGAAATATCAAACTTGTAACCATAATTTTATTCTATGAACAAATTAACATTCCTCATACACACGGACAGGGAGATGATGTTGTTTGTCCAACACAAGTCATGAGTAACATCCCTTACACACATGTATAGGGAGATGATGATGATGTTTGTCCAACACAGGTCATGAGTAACATCTCTCATACACACGGACAGGGAGATGATGTTGTTTGTCCAACACAAGTCATGAGTAACATCCCTTACACACATGTATAGGGAGATGATGATGTTGTTTGTCCAACACAAGTCATGAGTAACATCTCTCATACACACGGACAGGGAGATGATGATGTTTGTCCAACACAAGTCATGAGTAACATCTCTCATACACACGGACAGGGAGATGATGATGTTTGTCCAACACAGGTCATGAGTAACATCTCTCATACACACGGACAGGGAGATGATGATGTTTGTCCAACACAAGTCATGAGTAACATCCCTCATACACACGGACAGGGAGATGATGTTGTTTGTCCAACACAAGTCATGAGTAACATCCCTCATACACACGGACAGGGAGATGATGATGATGTTTGTCCAACACAAGTCATGAGTAACATCTCTCATACACACGGACAGGGAGATGATGATGTTTGTCCAACACAAGTCATGAGCAACATCCCTCATACACACGGACAGGGAGATGATGATGATGTTTGTCCAACACAAGTCATGAGTAACATCCCTCATACACACGGACAGGGAGATGATGATGATGTTTGTCCAACACAAGTCATGAGTAACATCTCTCATACACACGGACAGGGAGATGATGATGTTGTTTGTCCAACACAAGTCATGAGTAACATCTCTCATACACATGGACAGGGAGATGATGATGATGTTTGTCCAACACAAGTCATGAGTAACATCTCTCATACACATGGACAGGGAGATGATGATGTTGTTTGTCCAACACAAGTCATGAGTAACATCTCTCATACACATGGACAGGGAGATGATGATGATGTTTGTCCAACACAAGTCATGAGTAACATCCCTCATACACATGGACAGGGAGATGATGTTGTTTGTCCAACACATGTCATGAGTAACATCCCTCATACACACGGACAGGGAGATGATGTTGTTTGTCCAACACATGTCATGAGTAACATCCCTCATACACACAGACAGGGAGATGATGTTGTTTGTCCAACACATGTCATGAGTAACATCCCTCATACACATGGACAGGGAGATGATGATGTTGTTTGTCCAACACAAGTCATGAGTAACATCCCTCATACACAGGGACAGGGAGATGATGATGATGTTTGTCCAACACAAGTCATGAGTAACATCTCTCATACACATGGACAGGGAGATGATGATGTTGTTTGTCCAACACAAGTCATGAGTAACATCTCTCATACACATGGACAGGGAGATGATGATGATGTTTGTCCAACACAAGTCATGAGTAACATCTTGGACAGGGAGATGATGATGATGTTTGTCCAACACAAGTCATGAGTAACATCTCTCATACACATGGACAGGGAGATGATGATGATGTTTGTTCAACACAAGTCATGAGTAACATCCCTCATACACAGGGACAGGGAGATGATGATGATGTTTGTCCAACACAAGTCATGAGTAACATCTCTCATACACATGGACAGGGAGATGATGATGTTGTTTGTCCAACACAAGTCATGAGTAACATCTCTCATACACATGGACAGGGAGATGATGATGTTGTTTGTCCAACACAAGTCATGAGTAACATCTCTCATACACACGGACAGGGAGATGATGATGTTTGTCCAACACAAGTCATGAGTAACATCCCTCATACACACGGACAGGGAGATGATGATGTTGTTTGTCCAACACAAGTCATGAGTAACATCTCTCATACACATGGACAGGGAGATGATGATGATGTTTGTCCAACACAAGTCATGAGTAACATCCCTCATACACACGGACAGGGAGATGATGATGTTTGTCCAACACAAGTCATGAGTAACATCCCTCATACACATGGACAGGGAGATGATGATGTTGTTTGTCCAACACAAGTCATGAGTAACATCTCTCATACACATGGACAGGGAGATGATGATGATGTTTGTCCAACACAAGTCATGAGTAACATCCCTCATACACACGGACAGGGAGATGATGATGTTGTTTGTCCAACACAAGTCATGAGTAACATCCCTCATACACACGGACAGGGAGATGATGATGATGTTTGTCCAACACAAGTCATGAGTAACATCTCGGACAGGGAGATGATGATGATGTTTGTCCAACACAAGTCATGAGTAACATCCCTCATACACACGGACAGGGAGATGATGATGTTGTTTGTCCAACACAAGTCATGAGTAACATGAGGGTCAGTGTATTTGTCTCAGCATTTCATATTCCTGAAGAATATGTTCTCCTGTATAAGGTACCTGTTCATATGTAGGCCTACACATGGTCGTTTTGCCAATCTTAAACTTTGTATACATTTACTGCTGAAGACAGATGTGTTGGGCCATTGGCGCAAATAAAACAGCGACACAACGCATTGCCATTCTCTGGACTACATCCTGCTGGAAATCTAGTAGGACCATGGTCATGCTATAAGGGAGATCCAGCAAGAGTTTGAGAATGAACGCTGAAGAAGAAGAAGTATACATTTAGTTGTGGAGTCTGTTGTATCACAGAATGACAACTTGGTCTGGTCTGTTCATAATGTGTTGTAGTCGGCTTTCTAATTGCTTTGATCATCTGTTTCTTTTGATGGTACGTTATTTGCACATCTGGTTGATCATCAGCACTCCCTCCTTAGCCAAATATCTTCTTTCTCATTTTCAGGTATTCGGCAATGCGATGGATCCACTGCATGGAGAGGATAAACTCCTGCAGATTAACAGAATGCATTCCAGAGAACAGATTGAATTTTGTCATAGTTTATAGCTTAGCTGCGATATCCACGCTTTTCAGCCTGCCACATCTGACCAGCATGGCTTATGAGTCTCTTTTTTCCTCTGCTGCCAAAAGTAGAACTACACAGCAGAAAATTGAATATCGACAATAACAACATCCACCGTCTATGTGATTGAACAGCCAACTTCAGGCTCTAAAACCTCTTACGACATTCAAGGCAGGTAACATTGTTGCTTTTCTCTTTTCTCCCCTTTTAGTCCCCAAAAATAGACAGATGCCGAAGATGAAAACGCAAGTTGTGTCATCCCTACTTGTTATCTTTGATTTATATGTGTTTGTGAACCTTGATAAGGCCTTTTGGTCGAAACATCAATTTGTGTGTGTGTGCCTATGTTTGTTTCGTGTTATTAGTAAAACTTTATTACCTCGTTTCAAGCTTTACCTGTAAGACACACAGACATTCTGCATGCGGACCATTCATCTTTACAGTATTCCTTTTTCATCAATTCTCAAACTCTCTGAGGATCTCTCATAGCAGGACAATAGTCCAACCATATTTCCAGCAGGATATAGTTCAGAGAATGGATATGTGTTCTGTCTCCATTTTATTTGCGACAATGGCCCAACATACTCAATTTCAGTGGTGGTAACTAATACGTTCAGTATTTTTTACCCCTTCCACTGTGGTTTCCAAATTTAAAAAACTCACCCCGTACATGACGTAGTGAAAGAAATGGCATGTGATCATTATCACACAAGCCACATGCAGCAACACTGAAACTCACTAACGAGATACATGCAGTATTGACAGTTTTTTTAATATTCTTTGAAAATCCACAATTAGTTTATTTTTTTAATATTCTTTGAAATCCCCAATTAGTTTATTCTTTAATTTATATAATTATATAAAGTGAATTTTGATTATTATATAAACATTTTTTTAGTCTGGGCAAATTTATTATAAAGTAATGTCACTGTATAACGACATAATTAATTATCACATTTATTATTATGAAATCCATATGTTATCTGTAAAAAAATTCAAGACTGACCTTCAGGGGCTTCAGGGCAAGGGATTGGTTGAGCAACTTTACGCAGTGAGTGAGTGAGGTAGATGTCTCGTTCCTTCACAAACACACGACCAAGGGCAGGAAATTCTCCAGTCATTTCTTCAATCATTTGCTCCAACATGTCCTTCTGCTTGCATTTTTCAACATCTTCTTTCCTTCAAAATACAAAAATAGGAGGGGGGGAATGTGATTATTTATTCAACAGAATCAAGTGCTGTCTGTAATATTTTCCTTCCTTCAAAATACAAAAATAGGAGAGGGGGGGGGGGGGGATGTGATTATTTATTCAACAGAATCAAGTGCTGTCTGTAATATTTTCCTTCCTTCAAAATACAAAAATAGGAGGGGGGGAATGTGATTATTTATTCAACAGAATCAAGTGCTGTCTGTAATATTTTCCTTCCTTCAAAATACAAAAATAGGAGAGGGGGGGGGGGGGGGATGTGATTATTTATTCAACAGAATCAAGTGCTGTCTGTAATATTTTCCTTCCTTCAAAATACAAAAACCAGTGTTGTCTGGGCCAGAACAGGAGCGAAGAACACCAACACTCATTTCCATGTATGTTGTAAGAGGCGACTAAGGAGTGTATGAGGTGGAATTTACTGTCCCATCCTATATAGGGTCAAAATTACCAAGAAGCCACCCTGAAGTTGGATGTGCCAGATATCGCAAGATATATATGTGCCAGATATAGAAATATATTGCAGAATAGCTGCAAACTATTACACAGTGCATTGCGTTCTAAGGACTACATCCCGCTAATCTGCAAGAGTTTGAAAATGAATGCGAAAGAAGAAGAAAATACAAAAACAGGAAGGGGAAAAAATATGATGATTTAGTAACACAATCAAAGAATATCTATATTCCAAAAGAATCATGAACTATCTCTACCCTGTCATACTCAGAGCACCAAGATGATGGTTACTGTTGAAGAGATAATATCTATGAGAAAGTATTATTGTCACTGATTAATAATATAACTAATAAATAGAAAAAAATAATGTTAAAGAGAAATTACAAAGGCTTTTTTTCAAATACAATGAGATGTGTTTGTATCACTATCTCGTTGTATTAACAGTTTTGTGTGTTTAATTCTAGTTTGTTGATGTTTCTTGATAGAGGTCTCTATTGGACCATAATATGGAAAAAGTCCCTGTTTCTTTGATTTGTTTTTTTCTCTTTAAAGTTGGAAGATATAAATCAGAAATATGGCGCCCGATTGTTGCCCGATTGAAAGGGGAGCAAAGAATAGCAACACTGTTTACCTTCCACTCATGTCGTAAAAGGCGACTAAGAAGGTTATGGGATGGAGTTGGCTGTCCCATCCCATATAGGGTCACTGACCCAAAGCCATGCTGAAGTCGGATGTGTCAGGCCGAAAGGCGCAGATATCGCAGCAATGCTGTAAACCATGACACAACACATTCCGTTCTCCAGACTACATCCTGATAATCTGCAGGAGTTTGAGAATGAACGCAGAAGAAGAAGAAGAAATATGGCATGGAAATTAACATTGATAAAAGCTAGATATTGGTGACTAGTGAAACCAAGCAAGATCCCATGAATATCCGGTTAAACAGTCCCAAATTTGAAGCAGTTACCATAGTAAAATATCATTATGTAATGATTGTGATGCTGGAAACTCGGGAAATGAGATTAAAGTAAAACTCAAGATGACGATGGCTATATGGCAAGGTTCAATATGATTTGGAAAAGTACAATCAGTAGTACAGTAGAGATCTATCTATTCAGATCGCTAGTGCTAAGTACACTTTTATACGATTGTGTGAGTTAGACACTCAATGCAGACTTGGAAAAAAGTAATCAGGCTTTTGAAAACAAGTGCTACAGACATTTGTTAGAATTAGTTATATAAAACACAAGACAAATAAAAAAAACATCTGGCAACAAATAAAAAAAGTTGCATGTTATCAAGAGCAACTTTTGGAAGTGGTGAATTGGCGTTATTTGGTTTGGATATGTAAAAGGACACAACTAATTTCCAAAATTATTTTGCTAGGAACATTCATAGGTGAGAGAAGAGGAAATCTTGGAAGAACAGAGAAAATTCTGGGTTGATAACATTATGAATGGTCCAGGTAAGATTCTTCTACACTCTTCTGAATGGCTGAGGGTAGATATGTTTGGAGAGCTTTTTTGTGCTGATGTCTCCAGTGTGGCACCCCTACGACCCTAACGGGCTATGGGTCTTTTGATTATTACTATTATTATTATTATTAAGATTTGATCAGGTTGCAATATCTTCATTGATTAAAATGCTCTTGATCAATCACAGCAACCATTCATCACGAGCACACCCAGCTTATTCATGTTACTAGATTTCTCGCACTAAGCACTCTCACATGTAAACACACACACAACTTACGTGATTGGTTCCTTTGAGAAAAGAATAGCATAAGCCAACTTGACCCTCTGCCATAAACTTAAAGAAGAGAGTGCTCTCCGTAGTGTTATTTGAATGGGCCGGTCACCGAGAATAAATCTGCAGCCTCCTTTAAGTCTACGAGCCTAATCATGCAGCGAAAACATATTTATTTTTAGTATTAAACTAGAGCACATACAATTTTAAAATTGACTAAAACACATATTGTTTTACATTTGACTAAGACACATAAGGTTAATTACATGTGACAGGCATGCAGTTTTACATTTGACTAAAACACAGTTTTACATTGGACTAAAGCACATACAGTTTTCTATTTGACTTACATACATACAAGTTTACGTTTGATTAAGATATATAGGATTTTACATTTGACTAAGACACATAGGGTTAATTACATGTGACTAAGGCATGCAGTTTTACATTGGACTAATACACATACAGTTTTGTATTTGACTTATGTACATACAAGTTTACATTTGATTAAGATATATAGGATTTTACATTTGACTAAGACACATAGGGTTAATTACATGTGACTAAGGCATGCAGTTTTACATTGGACTAATACACATACAGTTTTGTATTTGACTTATGTACATACAAGTTTACATTTGATTAAGATATATAGGGTTTTACATTTGACTAAGATACATATAGTGAAACGACGAAAACTAGCATGGTTCGGACATGTATGCAGGCACGATTCCTTGTCAAAAACAATACTGCAGGGAACTGTCGAGGGTGGAAGAAGCAGAGGAGGACAAATAAAGACATGGACAGACAACATCAAGGAATGGACAGGGCTAGATATTTCCACACTCATCCGCATCGCTGAGGATAGAATTCGCTGGAGGACTCTGTGTGCTGAAGCTTCCAATGTGGTACCCCTACGACCCTGAAGGGTTATGGGTTTTATTGATTGATTGATTGAAGATACATAGAGTTTTACATTTGACTAAAACATACAGTGTTATATTTTACTCCAATGCTTTTTGTCACTGATGGCAGATATGTATATTTTGGCCTGGACCAACATATATTGTAATTTTATGTATACTAGACGTAGCATGTATCTTATTACAATGAGATGTGGTTGTTACACCATCTCATTGTATTGACACTTCCGTGTGTTCTTGTACATCCCAGGACTACTCAATGCATACAGCATGAACTCCAACCACTGACATTGTGTGTTAAACAGCGCTAGACGCCCACAGGTCATAGCCAACCATTGACAGGACCAAATGGTTAACACTTTACAGATCATTCTCGACGGTCATCAAATTTTCATTATATTACCTTGGTTGCCAACTTCGACGACACAGCTATAATGCTTCAGAAACACGGCGGTCGTAGCGATACTGTTACTAAAAATAGCTCGCCTGAGAAAATATGTTGTTCTAAAATGGCGGCACCCATGAAATACAGTCTATAGACTGAGTATTAATCATAAAGAAACCGGCCCTTTCAAAGGTTAGATTCAGTGATATATAGAAAGTAATATAAATCTAGGTCTAGCATTATAATAAGTAAGATTTTTCTCTTGAAATAACTCTGGGGCTTTCAAATTCATTCAGAAAATGCAAATATTCATAACGACACATAGAAAGTTACAAGGTTGTTTCATGCGAGTTCAATTTATACAGATTTTTAAAAACAATGATGTCAATGTCTAAAGAATTAGCGAACACCCTTGGTAATTGGAGATAAGTACGCTCTGGATTGCTGGTCAGTAAAGTGTTAAAGAGTAGGGTAAGCTGTCACTGTTTTAGATGTGCGGCCACCATTGTTTTGAAAGTTGCCAGGTCACATTTACTTCTCTGTTATCACATGATCAGCATGGAACATATATGACAGGCTTCCGTCGAGTGTCTCCCCCAAATATTTTATTCTATCGCTCCTTAGAATATCTTTACCACAAAGGTGATATTTGGTGTACTTGACTGTACTATTCAGTTATTCAATGAGCATCACATTAAATTTGCTTTGTTTGGATTAACTTCTGTACTAATGTCATGACACCATCTACAAATGGTATGTATATTTAGATACTTACTCCTGGATACTGTTAATCATTTCTCTCCTATCAGAGCAACTATGTACATTAAGATATCATCAGCAAAAGTCAAAGTACGACCCAGACCCATTGGTTGGAAGCTTACCATATAAATATTGAATTCCATATAAATATTGAACAGTATAGGTGATAATGACAGGCCTTGGTAGACGTCCCTGGCATATTTATTGAGACTGATGTTAGTAATCCCAATCGCAGCACATCTTTTGTTTTTGTCAATATAGAAGCCAGTTTATAAGCCATGGGTTGACTTTTACATCCATCATGCAATAGATAAAGTGTTGAGAAGTCTATACAGTTGTATGCATCATCCATATTAATGGCAGCTGGCTCTTTCTTGAGTTGGAAGCCCTCATAAACTTCTTCTTCAGCGTTCATTCTCAAACTTATGCTGGATTTCTCTTGTAAGAGGACAAAGGTCCTACAAGATTTTCAGCTGGATGTAGTACAGAGAATATAAATGCATTGTGTCGCAGTTTTATTTGCGCCAATGGTCAGACACATCCATCTTCACAGAACATCGTAAACAAATGTGGCACAATTATTGATAGCTCCAGCCGTCATTTCTAGTTGGATGTTTTTATTCTCTAGTTGGCTTGTTACCAACTTGCAATGTAATGATTCTATAGCTGCAACAACAGTTACTTAAGCAAAACACAAGATAGTTAAGTTTTACAGAGCACAATGAAACTAACTGGTACAGTAAAATATATAGATAACAGTGTACAAGACATACTAAATCAACGTTTCAACCATAAGACCCTCTTCATCTTACTTCAGGTTACAGCACCAATAACTTCAATGAACTGTGTAAATTTGCTTCAAGTCAACCATGGAACTCCTCAGTTTACATGCATGGAAAATGTGTTTTGCAGTCTTTGAGCCCAGTCTACAGTTGCACAGGTCTGTCTCACTAATTTTTAGCTTTCTGAACATATGATTTCTCGGTCTGTTGTGGCCAGAGCATAGTTTGAAGATAATGGTTTGTTCTTTGTGTGATAAGTAGTGATAGGGGTCATTTGGTTCTGTTGAGTGCATCTGCTTCTACATTTTCTTAAATTCTGCTTCTATTACAACCAGAATGTCTTTATCAAGAAAAAATACAGACTAAACATTGAAAATAACAGTAATATCACAAATGAAGTAGACTTCTGACATTCTTCTCCGTCTTTGGCTGGGCTTTTTACATTAAAAAACATAAGGTTATGTCAATTTTTTATAATGTTATTCTCAATTTTTATTATGTTTGTCCTGTATTTTTTCTTGATAAAGATCTTATGGCTGAAACAATTTTTAGCCTATATTGAATGCTGTTACCCGCCGAAGAGAGATGTGTCGGGCCATTGGTGCAAATAAAACAGAGACACAACGCATTTCCATTCTCTGACCTACATCCTGCTAGAAATCTAGAATGGATCATGATCCTGCTACAAGAGAGATCCAGCAGAAATTTGAGAATAAACGCTGAAGAAGAAGATTCATTCATTCATTTTCCTTTTGCGCTGAAGTTAGCGCATAGGGCAGAGGTCAGATCTCTCCAATTCTGTCTGTTCAAAGCTATTCTGTGCAGTTCTTTAATAGTATGAATATTGGTTGTTTTACTTTCTCTAAGTATTGTTCTTCTGAGTGTTTCTTTTGGTCTACCCCTTGCTCTTTTGCCTGTAGGTATCCATTCAAGAGATTGGTGGTGTATTCTGTTGGTGTCTGCGCGTAGGACATGCCCGATGTAGGACCAACAGCGTTTTCTGATAACATCTGTGATTAAATTTTGATGTGTCTCTTCTCTGATTTTATCATTCGATTTGAATTCACTCCAATGGGAGTTATCCTACGAAGACATTTGTTCTCGAAACTCAGTCATTTCTTTTCTGAAGATAAAGAGCTTTTCCAGCTCTCACATCCATATGATAGCACCGGAATAACGCAGGAATTAAATAAGCGCATTTTCGTGCGTGTGCTGATTGACTTTGACTTCCAGATATTAGACAGTCTGTTGAATGCACTTGATGCTAGGGCAATGCGAGTTGTAATTTCTGGCATGACATCACCGTCGAGTGTTAATTTTCTTCCTAGATAGGAGAATTTCTGTACTTTTTCAAGTTGTTGTCCATTTAAAGTAATTTCATTAGGTGAATTGGTGAAGTCCATAATTTTTGTTTTTGCTGAATTGATTTAGAGACCTATTTGTCCTGCAATGAGTTTTAATCTATCAGTTTTTGTTTGTGCATCTTGATGGTTTTCACTCAATAGTGCAAGATCATCGGCAAAATTCAGGTCTTCTAATGTTGTTTTATTGATCCATTTGATTCCTAAATTTGTGTTGGATGTGCTTTTTCTCATAGCCCAGTCAATTGCGATATTGAATAGTAATGGTGACATAGGGCAGCCTTGTTTAACACCAGTAATCACAGGGAACCATTCTGAATTGCCTTTTTCTGTTCTAACACAGCATTTTGAGTTGGTATAGAATGATTTTATCACATTTATATATTTATTTTGGAATCCATATATTTTTGAAGAAGAAGATACTGTTACCTATATTTTTTGTGTGCTACCCATTAGTCAGTTTGCTAGTTAATCAGTTAGTCTGTTCAGGCTCTACAAAACTGAACTACCTTGTGATTTATACCTATATGTATATCTCAACATATCACTATCAACAACTAATGATCTGTCCCAATATTATGTACTGTCGCAATATTATTATTTGTCCAAATATCATTCTGTTCAAATGTCATTATCTGTCCAAATATCATTATCTGTCCAAATATCATTATCTGTCCCGACGTCATGATAGGTCCCAACATATCATTGCATGCCCCCCCCATACCCCACTACATGCTCAAACAAACCTCGTTGAATGCAACCCGAAACTCTCCTCCGGGAGCCATGCCCAATTCCTTTGTAATGTAAGCAGACATATTTAACAATAAGATGTTCAAAACTCCTTGCATGAATCCATTCTGAGGAAGATAGAACAAATTATCAGCAACTGTACATCCTCATTCAGAGGAAGACAGAACAAATTATCAGCAACTGTACATCCTCATTCAGAGGAAGACAATAAATTATCAGCAACTGTACATCCTCATTCAGAGGAAGACAGAATAAATTATCAGCAACTGTACATCCTCATTCAGAGGAAGACAGAACAAATTATCAGCAACTGTACATCCTCATTCAGAGGAAGACAGAACAAATTATCAGCAACTGTACATCCTCATTCAGAGGAAGACAATAAATTATCAGCAACTGTACATCCTCATTCAGAGGAAGACAGAATAAATTATCAGCAACTGTACATCCTCATTCAGAGGAAGACAGAACAAATTATCAGCAACTGTACATCCTCATTCAGATAAACATGCTGCAACAACAGCACACTGGCTGTGACTGACACTAAACACTTTTGAAACCATAACTGTGTAGATCATGGCAGCAACAAGGGCAATGATTATGTTGGAATTTTAAACCTTTACTTGTGTATATTTCCTCAGTGAATCAATAAGCATGCTAAAGAAGGATGAGAGTTAGACGCAGAGATAAAAAGTAGAAAATAGAGATGGACAGTGCATTCCCTCGAAAATAAGCATAAACATAACCAGACAGATTCTGGACTGGTACCCACAGGGAAAGAGGAGAGTTGGAAAACGGAGAGACATCTTGAGAAGATTAGTGAAGGAAGAGATCAAATCAATCGGGACTTCACTGGCATAGATGAAGCCAATAGGGTAGCACAGAAATTATTGGAGAGTGACAGTTGCAGCATTATCTTTCACAGGAAAATAAAGGAAATAAATATAGATAGAAAATAGTAGAGATGTGAGTGTGAGTTGCATAATCATGGTGCACTGTTTTGTCAATGTTCTAGCTCAAATTTATTGCCTTTATCATCACTCAATGTTCTAGCTCGATTATCATCCATACCATCACTCAATGTTCTAGCTTGATTATCATTCTTACCATCACTCAATGTTATAGCTCGATTATCATGCATACCATCACTCAATGTTCGAGCTCGATTATCATTCTTATCATCACTCAATGTTCTAGCTCAGTTATCATTCTTACAATCACTCAATGTTCTAGCTCAGTTATCATTCTTACAATCACTCAATGTTATAGCTCAGTTATCATTCTTACAATCACTCAATGTTATAGCTCGATTATCATGCATACCATCACTCAATGTTCGAGCTCGATTATCATTCTTACAATCACTCAATGTTCTAGCTCAGTTATCATTCTTACAATCACTCAATGTTCTAGCTCAGTTATCATTCTTACAATCACTCAATGTTCTAGCTCAGTTATCATTCTTACAATCACTCAATGTTATAGCTCAGTTATCATTCTTACAATCACTCAATGTTCTAGCTCAGTTATCATTCTTACAATCACTCAATGTTATAGCTCAGTTATCATTCTTACAATCACTCAATGTTCTAGCTCGATTATCATTCTTACCATCACTCAATGTTCTAGCTCAGTTATAATCCTTACCATCACTCAATGATAACCTGCTCTATTAACTCTATTAACCTGCACTACGAACTCTGCTAAAATAAGCACACACTTCCAGGTGTAATCTGCTCAATACCATGATTGCTGAATTCTGACCGTCGATAAGCAATTTTGTAACTATGATAAGGCTTTTTACTTTACGGAAAGAATAAGAACACTGTTAGTAATTATCTAGCCTCATTTTCAGACTTTCCAGTCAAGGCCGTAAACCAGAAAAATGAAGCAAGACAACTTCAAATTTGGAGTTTACGATCAGTCTGTTACGATCAACCCATATTGAGTTGCAATTAAAGCCATTTTCATTTTTAAAAATTTAATAGACTGTATTTATAATTATGAGGAATTATTGAGAATTATGTTAATTTTCAAAGAAGATATTATAAATATGTTAGTTTTCGTTATGAAATGACATTGGAAAGATTTTATGTCTAGAGTACAGTAGACAATGTGCATTGAAAATACACCACGTTGTCTGTGATTAGATCTAGAAGGTAAGTGACATCTAAGTGTTTTATTGAACAGACGATATTAGCGTGTTTTATTTAATATTAACAGACGATGCTAACATACTTTATTTAATTTTAAGTCAATATTATGAGCACGATAGTTTGATTACAAAATAACATTATAAATTTAATGGTTGGTTGGTTGCTGATCCAGCGGTCCATGGGCTCATGCCCTTTGACTTAATGCCATTAAATGGCATTATATTGCTGGGAAGTCTGTGGATTTTCGGCCCACCCTGGGACAGAGCCAGAGAAAAACTATCACACTTCAAGGAAGGTAGATTTCAACCTATGCACTGCTCCTAGTCATTGTAGCAAGACAGGGTTCACTGTGCTCATTCCCCGCCACCAATTGACTACTGGTTATGCCGAACTTCTTTATTGCTCCAGGCATGCAACCAAATGTTCAAGTCAAAAGGATTGTCACGTCCTGAGTCACTGTGCCTCTATGATGGGTCTATGCCATAGGAAAAAACAGTGCTGTCAGTTTTCCTCCTCCCCAGTGCTGCACAGTACATCTCTGGCTCCCTCCCAACCACAGAGAGTGCATACATATTTATTTAGGCAAACATGAAACACATTTCAACAACAAAATAAATGCACAATTGTATAGATGACATGCCATGAAGCTTCTATAAGAAGATAACCTCAATATAACGACATGTCATCCACTAAGGTTTTCTGTTGCATGGGTGATTTGTCTAGATAGCCATTGGTGAGACCCACAGGCGAAACCACATGCGTATAAATTTAATAAGACTAGGAGACCGGACACGAACACGTGAGTCAGTAATTTTATATAAAATTATGCAATTGTCAGAAAAGATGCAGGCGTACAGGGGAACGATACATAATTCATATTTGGCATGATGCAGGTTAACCATCCTTACAATTATTCAATCCTCTAGCTCTCAACAATCCTTATCACAACTACTATTCCAAGAATAAATGAGTTGTGAAGTCTGTCCTGTATGTGCCATTAATTATTTTGTACAATCAATGTGTATATTTTTGTCAGAAAAATGTCTTTACACAAGCCACCAGTTGCATAAAACACACAAATTATCACTTTCTGTTACCTATGTATTGCCAAGACCCAAAAGAGAAGCAAGGAATAGCAGCACTGTTACCTGTCAAGCATGTTGTAAGAGGCAACTAAGGAAGTTTGGTGGATAGAGAAATGTGTAGACGTTAAAAAATTGTAGTGGGTCATCTCTAACAAAATGTGTATATGTTCACAAATTTTAGTGGGTCATCTCTGACAAAATGTGAAGACAATCTATATGTTTTAGTGGATCTCTGTAATGTATAAACATCTACAAGTTTTAGAGAATGTATGTGACGAAATGTGTAGATGTCTACAAGTTTTAGTGGATATCTATGATGAAATGTGCAGATGTCTACATATTGTAGTGGATCTGTGACAAATGTGTGCATGTATACAAGTTTTAGAAAATATCTCTGATGAAATCTATAAACATCTACAAGTTTTAGGGGATCTATGTGTCAAATGTGTAGATGTCTACAAGTTTTAATGTATATCTATGATGAAATCTATAAACATCTACAAGTTCTAGGGGATCTATGTGTCAAATGTGTAGATGTCTACAAGTTTTAGTGTATATCTGTGACGAAATGGTCAAGCCATATTATCTTGTACTGACCAGGTTGTGGGTTCAATATTGTCGCAACATCTGGTTCCATAGTTTTAACTACATGGAAATTATCCTGTGAACTACGGAATTATGTAATGAGTATGGTACTCTCATCAGGCAATTTGTTGCTCTGTTGAGAGGGGCAAAGTACATATGGGAAACTTAGGTACAATAGGCCAATCTTATGATCCTTCTGAAGAAAATGAATAATATTTATTAGCTGAAATCCAACAAGCAAAACTTGTAACAGGGTAATGAAGTTTTCCTAATTACTGGTAACTCTGATCCTTCTGAAGCCCCTTTATAGATACTTGTCAAGCACACAAACCTGAAAGGATCTTCCTGTGTTCAGCATCTGTGATCATGTTATATTCTCAGCCTGTCGTCAGGGCTAAGTCCACTGCCTTCTCCGGGTCAGAGCAACTGCCCCAAAACTTTTGCCTTACATCTGTATCCTCTGGCCAGGTCCGCTATATCTGTTCTTTGTATTTTGGGCAGTCCTGCAGTTTATGTTCAGGAGTCTAGGTTATGGATCCACATAGGCATTCATCTGTGTATGAGATTCTCAGCCAGTAAAGGTGACCGACCCAACAGTCTGCAGTGGCCTATTATAAAGCAAAATAGTGTGGTCTGTTGGTATTTTTGGAGGTGGTGTATTGCATCGGATTTGTCTTCCACTTCCATTTTGACATGTATTGTGTTATGTATTATTGTTTTTGTTGTAGGACAGTGGGTGTCTGTGTTGTTCCATTTTGCTACCCGTTCTTGACAGAGAGTCCGCTTTCTCATTTCCCATGATTCCACATTGTGATGGTATCCATTGAAGAGCAATGGCTGATAATTTTTGGATATGTTTGAATTATGTCTGATGTTGTGCAGAAGCCTGAAAAGATATCCCCCTGTGTTAAGAAAGAAGACACATTGAAATCATGTATACCCACTCTCTTAATGACTTGTTGAATTGTGCTCATGTTGATGTTCTTAGCTTCCTCCAGAATCTTGGCTTCATCCATCTTGAGAATATTGACTCGACTCTGACAAAGTTCCACCATTATTATATGAGGTTTTGTGGCTTGAATTACCTGAAAATAGAATCAAGAAATAAATAATTACCAAACAATGCAATCCATAACAAGTATTAGATTCTCAAAACAATCTCAACAAGTTGTATATTCTCAAAGTAATTTAAACAAGTGTTATATTGTCACAGCAATCTCACCAAGTGGTTATTTTCTCACAGCAATCTCACCAAGTGGTTATTTTCTCACAGCAATCTCACCAAGTGGTTATTTTCTCACAGCAGTCTCACCCACCAAGTGGTTATCTTCGCACAGCAATCCCCCAATAAAATAACCATCTAAGCACAATATCTAACTAAAGTGTTCTTTAACTCTTTTAATCCCAGCCGTTCAGGAAAAACTTTGGGCTTAATTTCCAAGGCACAGGGAATAACTTTGCACAAATCAGAAGTGTTTGTGTAAGAAAATTAATATAAAATATAATTTGCAATCAATATTTTTGATTCAAAGTCTGATTAACAGATAAATGAAAGAGGTACTGATCTGTGAACATATCTTTGTGAATGTCGTGTAGATACGTTTATTTGTCATGTAACGCAAGAGAAAAAGAAATAAGCACCAGTTTCATGTAGGCTTCATTTACTTGTGTCAATTTGTTTGCTGACAAATGTTCAAACAAAGGCGCAAAGCAGTCTCCCTTGCACAGCATGACAAGTCTGTAACTGTTAACTACTTCAAACATATAGGCCTAGTTCACATAAAGAAAGTTCTAGATAACTGGTGAAACAGTGTTCCAAAATTGATATAATTTACCTGAAAATTTTGATACCAGCATACACATTTGTTCTGCACGAACACCCACAGAATGATTAGTGTAGAAATAGTGAAAACTAGGCCTATTCTCAAAAGCAGAGTAACCTCGATCAATGTTGTTTGCAGGACCTGAATTCTCATGAAATTGATCAATATTGACATAGATCAGCTGTGTTGACTCAATCATTACTAGGTCTATGGTGTGTGGGGCGGGAAGTGCACATCATCAACTAGGCCTACACTACAGGATGCCGCTAATTTCGACTAGGCCTACTAAATACTGAACTACTACCCTATCAACGTCTGACTGATTCATTCACGTTCTCTTGGATTCCATTAAAAAATTGTGTATCAATATTATCTGAATCATGTAGGTCCTTTTTTACCAAGTTTTGAAAAAAATTGAAGGTCATAATAAACATTGTGCAGTTCAGAAACGACAGCTGTTAGAAACGATCGGAAAACAACACTGAGCGCTGCCATTACTGGTAATCATATCAGTGCTAAATTTAGCATGTCTTATCACATGGAACCAGTAACAGACATCAACAGAAATAACCATGTGTCAATCCGACGAGAACGGCCGCTATGGTATATATAGCCAATGATTTCGGTCACTAAGAGATTGAATGGGTTAAAGAAAACAATCACAAAAAAAGTGCTATTTTCTTAATCCCATCCCAAAAAAAGTGTTTACCTCTCAAAGTCACTACACAAGTGTTATCTACTCAAAAGCCTACCTTGGACACATCATCCTGGCTTTCTTTGCTAAAATGGGCTGTCCCAACAACATAGACAAGGCAACCATCTCTCTGTAGAAGGGTGACTGTATCTGGGAGATCTGTGATGGCGACAGGAACTCTGTGTGTGGGGTCAGCATCGGCTTCCCCATCTGTGAACATCTCGTCATCATCAATATCATCACTTTGCCAACCTTCATGGTCTAATTCCCCTGTTGACAGATAAATTTCATTGATAAAATATATTCTAGTTTCCCTGCCAACAGATCAAAACAATACTATTCTTTCTAAAATTAGTCTTTGCATAGCTTCCCTGCTGACAGATATATTACATTTATCAAATTTATTCTTTCTTCCATGCTAACAAATCTCTTTATTCTTCTTCTTACTCTAACACTCTCCTGTAAATTAGCAGGATCTAGTCTGGAGAATTTAATGCACTGTGCCCTGGTTTACAAGATACCTGCACCTTTTGGCCTGACACATCTGAATTCAGCATGCCTTCAGGGCCATTTTGATCCCCAAATAGGATGGTAGACAAATTCACACCAAAGCCTCCTTAGTCACTTCTTATGACATATATGGCTGGTAAGAGTGTCCCCTTTCTGGCTACAACAACATATAGGCGCCATTGCTAACAATCAATTTTGTCAGTGCTATTTCTAGACTCTCTTCTAGCTCCCCTGATGACATGAATTTCACATCTAAAATCTAATATAATCCTATAATAAAATATATAATTAATCTACCCGCTCGTAGATTAACTTTATCAATGCTATTTATAAACTTTGTTCTAGCTCCCTTGATGACATATTTAACTTCTTCTGCGTTGGTCCTTAAACTCCTGCAGATAAACAGAATATAGTCCGGAGAACAAAATGTACATTTCATTTCTAATATCTACTCTAACTTTCCTGCAGGTAGATTAACTTTATCATTGCTATTTCTAGATAAGATCTAGACATCATGACTAGAAGGTTTGAATTTGGTACCATTAATATGTATCCCTGTGCACAATCTTCAGAAAACACCGAACATATTTTACTGAACTGACACTGTACCATGTCAGAAGAAGAAAACTATCGCCATCTGAAACAGCTGATGGGCATGCTCTACGCCATCTGCCAAGAGTACCACTCATAGCATGTAATTCCATAGCTTTAAATGATAATCCCCAGGGATTTCAGAAAAATATCACTTTGCAAATTTCTTCTTCTGTGCTCAGTTTTCTATGCTCAGAAGTCTATACAGAAAGGAGGTCCTCATGGTTGCCCCACAGCTTAATTTCCAGTTCTGTCCTCTTGAGTCAGGGGTTTTAGTCCTCAAATCGCCAAAGAGTGGACATGTCCGCAGAATGTGTTCTGGAGTCTGGGGACCCTTTTGACATGGACATTGATCAGTTTGGGCTTCTAAGACATCACAAGCCATATTTTAACCCATGTCCTCTTGAGTACAATGCGAGCAGTTTAACCACTGCACTACAGAGATCCTCCAAAAAAATACCTACTAGCTTTAAATATTTAATTTTCTTTCTCAAGCTGCCTAGGTCCACTTGGTGTGGTACTCTGTACCTAGGGCTGATTAGTGTGGTACTCTCTGCCCAGGGCTGTGTGGTGTACTCTCTACCTTAGGGATGATTGGTGTTGTACTCTCTGCCTAGGGCCAATTGGTGTGGTACTGTCTAGAGGATGCATGGTGTGGTACTGTCTAGAGGATGCATGGTGTGGTACTGTCTAGAGGATGCATGGTGTGGTACTCTCTGTCTAGGGAATGCATGGTGTGATGCTCTATGCCTAGTGTCGTGTGGTTAATCGCTGCCTAAGGGAGGCCACCTGGACACCAAATCTACCATTGACAAGAAGGAGAAGAAAAGACATACAAGAAATATGATCTAACCTTCTGAAGCATCCTCTTCATTGTCGTCATCTTCTTTGTTGTAGTGTGAGGCACCTCCAACATTGTTGTTGATTGCATTATCTACAACAATATGGCCAGAATTATTGTTGGTTATGGCTTCCTCAGCACTTGCCTCTTGAGACATTATCAAATTTCTGTTACTTGTTATTTGTTTGTAGACAGACAGGAATAGCGCAAATGAAAAATCTTTGCCAAGGCACCAGCTGTAAAATTAAACTAAACATGATTAGAGAAAACATATTTTCAATATCAATTTACAGCTGTAAATCATGGACACTTAATAAATCAATTACAAATAGAATTGCTGTCTTCAAAATGGGAAGCTACAGAAAGATTTTGATAATATAGTGGACAGTGAAAAATACAAACCACATGTTAGGAACAGTAAATGTCGAAAAGGGTTGGCGCCTAAACAACGTTATAACAAAAATGCTGAGATTTTTTGGCCCTAAAAAGAGACATCATAACAGCATGGATAAATTAACAATGGTTGCTGGTAACAGGAGTAAGAATTTCCTAAGACAACAATGGATAAAAGACATCTCCAATTGTTTAAATATGCTGCTAGCTGCGACAGGTGAACTCGTCCAGAATCATGAGAAGTTTAAAAAATCCATAAAGATAATACATTCTGGACAGAATGTCATCTGAAGAAGAGAGACTATTAAATAGTCAGTTGGCAGATCATCATTGTAGCAATTTTACAAGTCTATAAGACTTTTACAAAGGAAAGTTTCATTATATAAGCAGTTCACACTCTAGGGGATTACTGTTGCATGGTAGTTGTGAAGGCAAGTTATGTAGTCGTGTTGCATGATACCACGGTTGCTGGTGCTCCTCTCTGTCTGGTATCTCCAACTTCAGCAACTGTGCTTGCTTGGGCAGGACTGTGGTCCCGCTCAATGTAGGGGATGGTTCAACCAATCTTAGTTTCCAGTCTCTGATGGCTGGACTAAATCCCATCTCCACTTCAAGGAAATGGCCTCGATGGGGGCATGGTAATTAATCTGGTGAGCCATTAGCAAGACTTTCATACTTTATTCATGCAAAGAGTTAACACATAACAAGATAAATGGAAATAGGTGTACATATTACCAATAATATTTGCCCTATGTTACCTAATCCCTCACATTTCCAGTATAGGATTGTCTCCCGTCACAGGTGTTTTATCTCTTGTTTATAAATAACAGTAATTTTGGTTCTCATGAATACTGATATTGCTGAATATATTAATACTGATACAATGCTGAATACTGATATTATTGAATACTGATATATATTCATAAATGCTGTAGTAAATTATCAGATTCCGTCAGTAGACGCTGATAATGGATAATGGTGATGTGCTGAAACTGCTTCATGAGTCATTTATGAGAATGAACCTTTATGGCCAGAGCATACAACATGAAAATGGAAATGGCAAGATACCTAGGACAAAGAAGAAGGTGGATCAAAGGAGTTACCAACATTCTGAGATGTCACAATATTACAGCATCTCAAGTGACCAAATGTACCATAGTTCGAAAAGTAATCTTCATGAAATCCTGCAACAACTTACAGTAAAAGCAGAGAAAAGACAATAAAATAGATCCATCAACTGCTAACATACAACAACAGAGACAGCAGATGTGCCAGAGACAATAGATTTGAGGCAAATGCTATAAGGCCTGGAGAAAGTAGCAGATTTCACCCTAACAACAGGACTGACAATATAACATAGCATATGCTGAACAAACATAGAAGAAGACATTATCCATTAGGTGTAACCTAGTCAAGTTTCAGATTTAGTTTAAATAAGCTTTAGGTGTTAGACATTTTTTTATTTCAATTTTTTTTCTAATGTATGATAATTTTGAGTGAAATGGTGTATGTATGGTTCCACATTGACATGTTGCTGACAAGCATCATGTTACTGAGTGGCAGTGAAGATAATGTTCTGCAAAAGACACATTATAGAAGCCAGTGGTTAATAATTTCACATTTTCTTAAGTCAGTTAACAATACTGCGCCATCCAACAATCAGTGCACCCCAGTTTGAATAATCTCAAATATGTCTTTGACAGATCATACAATTAGTAGACACTATCAGTACAGCATCTTATTCATTAGGCCCCTATTTATTTAAAATATTATTTATTTAAAGGCTTTGTCTACCTAGGCTTAAAAAGTCTGTTTGCGGCGAAATACTCGGAAGAAGTTGGCAGGTAACTCAACGGGTACATAGGCGCTAACAGCAGAGCTGTGTGGACAGCATAGGGCACAGTTAGACACATAGTACGCTCTGGCCATCCACTGCACCTGATTTTCTCCCAGTTGTCTCGACTTTGTCTTGCCACTGGACCAAGATAAAACTCAGGAGAGAGAGTGTGGTTGACGATTAGCGCAACTCTTCCACACTATAAACCAACTTCAGCGCTAGTCATTTCTCAACCCATTTATTTATTTATTTATCTTTATTAATTAAATATACGTAAATTACTAAACATCCATTGGTGGGACAAAGTACCAGACTACGAGGTCTTGGAAAAATCAACCTCAATAAGCATCCACACAATACTTATGAAGGCGCAGGCACGCTGGGCAGGCCATCTTGTGCGTATGGAGAACTCGCGATTGCCAAAACAAATATATTATGGAGAACTCAAGGCAGGATTTCGAAAAGCTGGTGGACAGAAAAAGCGTTTCAAAGACACGCTCAAGTCATCCTTGAAACATCTTAACATTGACGTAGGCGCTTGGGAGAGCCTCGCTCAGGATAGAACGGCTTGGCGTTACAGCATTAGAACGGGAGCACTAGCGGCAGAAGAATTCAGACAAGAAACTGCAAGACAGAAGCGGACACGTAGAAAAGAAAAAACATCTCAACCTCACACAGATACCTTCTATTGTTGTCAGTTCTGTAAAAGAACATTTTGTGCGCGCATTGGACTTGCTAGTCATTTATAAACGCACTATTAACTTTATTATTTTATTATTTATTGTTATTATTATTATGGTTGAGTTTTTGGTCATCGTCGATCACGACGGACGAACATCATCATCATCATCATTTATTTAAATTTATAGTTAAGTTGGTAGTGCTATAACTATATACTCTAATACTACTAATAGTAGGCATTAGGAAATAATAAGGGGACGTAAACGTGTAATTGGCTTATTTTATTTCCCTTGTTTTTGTAGCGTCCGCGGAATCCATTTTTTTTTACCGTGAAACACTGATCAAAGCAATTGTCTTTAGGCATCACGACGCAACCTTATTGCTTATAAAAGACAACTATTTAAGCTTTCTCATTCATTTGTGCATCGAATTCAGTAACTGTCCGTTGGAAAAACGTTCTTTAAATTTTACAGTTAGCAATTAAACAAGCCCAGTTAAGTGATTTTCATCTTTGTACACGTGTATCAAATTAGTTTTATTGTGATAGTATAATTTTATATGTCTAACAAATTTAGCAACCATTTCTCTCTTTATGTAGGAAATTATACTATTTTTGGAAGTTGCCTGTAATTTTTATCGAATTTAAAAAAGACCCACTGCAGATCGGTCACGTGTTCCTTAGCCGCAATATTGTTTATCGCTATTCCTTCCAGCCACGTCAGTAATTCTGAAATGTCTCTTATTTAAAGAAATTTACGTTTAACAACTACAATTCTTGCCAATTTTAATTTCTTTGGTTCATTTTTAAATGATACTAGTAACAAATCTAAGATTTATATGTAAAATAATTCGAATTATTGGTACAGGACCATGCAGGTTGTGTGTGCTATCCTGCGTCCGTCGCCATGACGACTTAAGTCTAAGTGTTTTCTTAGTCAAATCGTCATGTTTCATGTAGATAATTATACAAGAAACACATTGTACATTAAATATATATATTGTTTATGAAGTCCAATTCTTATAATTCTCCCATTAAAATTTCATAAAGTTCATTTTAATTTGAGAGATGCGTTCTCCGTTCATTAGACCTAATAATAAATCATCAATGTAGAGAACGTCAACTGCAGCATCTTCCAAACTTTCTCATTCTTTTTGATATCTTTGTCTCTTGTTTTTTATCATCAAATTTTCTATATAAGAATATCTACACTACAAAACATATATAATAAAGTATTTAATTATATAGGGCTAATTAAATATCACTAATATAGGAAAAAGCATATTCATAATGATGTCATTGACATTGTCAAACCATTTTGAAAATTTGGTGCACATACCTACCTAGTATTTCACCCATACCTTTGAAATACAATTGTTTATGTACCTGTGATACCAAATGCCAGTAATAATAATAATCAAATATTATATTTCAGATACAAAGAAGGCTGAGATGACATTGCCAGCCATATGCATGTTGCCATAAAGGGGAGCAAAGAAGAGATTTTAATTATGCTAACTAGACGCGATTATTAATTGGCTCTGGTTGCATCGGAAAATTAACACAATATAATCAACAAATGCGTCTTGTCTTCTCAAACACAAAAATGTACAGTTTGCAATATATTTTATCCTAAATAATTAAAAATTTAATAAATATATATTAAACATACAATTGCATTTATGCTAATTAGATGCCATTGTTAATTATTTATTAACTCTGGCTGCGTCTGAAAATTATCAGAATGTAACCAACAGGTGCGTCTTGTCTTCCCGAACAAGAAAATGTATAATTTGTTAGGTTTTTTAGTACAAATAACTTTGATATTCAAAAATTATTGGCTCGGTTCCAAGGCAGGGCCGCAACTTTTTGACAACTGTCATTTCATATTTCCTTATATGTTCCATGTAATTATCTTGAGGTAAAAATTAATGCAGAAAAAATTAATAACTTCCCTCAGAATTGAAGTACAGACTTGGTTGATGTATCGTTGGATTGCAATTTTCAAGGGATGTCTAACTGTGGTATTTATAATTCTGTAACCACATTTTGAAAATTGTGTCCTAATGCCTACTAATAGATAGACATACATTCACATAGATATAGTCAAAAATACTTCAATCACGTTTAGATAGATAGGATGTCCAACTAACATATGAGTGCGTTATAGTTAAGGCTAAAAATAAATTACGGACAGTGGCTACAGAAATCAACTAGCTAAGAATTTAGGTGAATTAGAATAGCATTTTATATGATTTGGCACTGGAATCTCTGAATGAAACAATGAAATGAAAATATCTCACAGAACTGAGAACTGTCTCCCTGGACTTAGGTCAGCAACTATGTAATTTACACACAGTATTGATTATGTACATATAAATATTTATATTTACTTACAAATGTCTACATAAATTGCTAGAAAATGCGTGTGGTTAATGAGTCAAATTGCGAACTAATTAGGTCGAAATAATGTTGTCTTTGACTCTTATCAAAAACTAGTTGTTTTTTTTCCTCCCGAGTTATCAGCCTGTAGATTGGTGGGTCTAATCGATACCAGAAAAACAGTACTAAATCGACACCATTTATGACTACCTAAAATTATACGTTCAACGATTCTTTCATCAGTATCGCAATGGTCAATTGACAGTTTCATGTTCATCATCATCAAGTGCCGTCTCCGCAACGAAGGTTGGCTGCAACGTATCTCCAACATCTCCTGTCTCTTGTCTTGGTGGTGCACTCTGCTAGACTGTAACCTGTCCATCGTGTAATGCTACTCTCCCACTTGTATCTCTGCCTACCCCTTGCTCGCTTCCCTTTGACTTTACCCTCAAGTAAGGTCTTCAATAGGGTGTCATGTCTTTTAATGTGTCCAAAGTATTTTATTTGCCTGATCTTTATTTCTCTTAGTAGTTCTTTCTTCATATTAAGTGTCTTTAGCACCTCTTTATTTGTTTTCTTCTCTTTCCATGATGTTCTCCCTATTCTTCTATATACCCACATCTCAAAGGCATCAATTTTGTCTTCTAATTGTTTATTTGTTGAAAAGCATAAATAACCAAAATATCAGACAGTGGAGAGTTCCGCAGTAACAAAACAAAGAAGCAATAAATACTGTATTAAGTAATAATGGTACTGTTAAAAAGTTTACATTATTACTTAATATAGTATTTATCGTTTCATGCTGAACAAGTTCTTTCTAAGTCACAAGATCATCATTACTGCACATCGAATCATTGGTCCATGAGCGTTCGGATCTCCTCAATACATCCATCGTGTAGCGACTTTGTGTTGGTTTACCAGTCTCAACTGGTTAACAGCATAACGTTCTTGTTTAGCAACACCCCTTTTACGTGATATTCATAGCAGGTTCACGCGCATTTATTACACCGATCACTCGTCCTGTCTCCCTAAGAGCATTCAGAACATCTGCGCGTTCCATTGCTCGTCCGGTTCCCATGATCGCCCTTCCATCAAGCATGTCTGTGCGTTCATTTCCCCCGACACAGGCATGGCTAGACATAAATATGAAGCTGATTCTTTACAGATTAGACTGTTTCGTCCACTCTATGTCTGTTTACCTAGCTATTCTTAATCTTTCTTAGTATGTTCCTGAATCTCTGAGAAAGCATACACGAGTGTACGTTTAAGATTCTAACCACGCCATTGCCCTGATGGGAGTGACTTTAGACGATGGGAGAAAGTGCTCTCTCTCCGGAATGATCAGAAGAACGCGTAATCAGCAATTGATTGGGACACTGAGCTTATACACTTTTAGATGACTGATGGAACAGCAATCAGAGCATATATGGGAATGCCTCCAGTTCTGTGACATTTGTTCCTAATCAAGAATCATTGCCCTTATTACTCAGCAGCCATGATCTTCGCTGTACTACCTGTGGTGGAAGCAAAGGCACCTCTATCTTCCCTCGCAATTCTCTTTTCAGACAGCGCCGTAAATGCCCATGTACTGCGCATATTCCTAACAACAGAACCATATGTATAAATTACTACGTCTCCCTCATACGAATTCTCATCAATCAAGACCTGAGCTTCTGCTTCCACCACCAATGGCTTCTGTGACCGACACGCTCTGTGAAGATCGGTGTGTACTGAAAAGGCCTTACTTAGTTCTTATGGAAATTGTTCCCACTCTGTACTAGGATCGACGATTTATGTTCTCTGGTGAGCATGTGGCATACATTTTTAATAATATTCTCCGCCTGACCGATGTAAAATTCCCTCCCTTAAGTCTGCTCCCCTTAATTCTCCTAATTTCTTCGTGCACAAGATGATTGTCTGCACTAACTCGATGGAAAATCACGCTCGGCAGATCCTTGTTACATCATCCATGATTGGAACATCCACGAGGCAGCGCTTCGCTACACGTGTCATATCCTTAGTGCATCCAGGTGTGAAGAGCATTGCCTCGTTCTGCACCCTCTCTAGTCTTTCCAGTTGCATACGGCAGAGAGTTTGGATCGCGAGAAAGTACTCAATAACAGAAAAGACCAGACCCTAGTTCAATAGAATGAGCTGACGCTGATCACAGTTTTTGCAGCAGCCATAACCCTCATTGCACTAAGCTCGGACCTTTCCTGGCTTTATCTATCACCTGGTGTATATCAGTAAGTTTAATGAGCAATTTAATTATAATTTGGTTTCGAAATGAGATACTACATAAGAGTTTTACGAATACCATAGACAGCTAAAAAGGAAAATCAAAAAGTGTTAGGATCAATAAACTTCGAAGGGGGCTGGCTCCTTAACAACATCTTAACCAGAAAGATGTGTTATTTTGATCATATAAAGAGGGGTGCAAAGGGAACTCATTGCTCTAGGCGGACCCAGGGTTAGCAGATAACCAAGATCCCAAATGTACCTCCACGCGGTGCACCCTGGAAACAGAAATACAGCAGCTCGAGCTGATTCTAGCCAAATCATTTGGGGATTGTGTCCGAGAATGTGGAGGTAGCAGATGGAAAGAGATTTGACTGCACAAGAGACAGACAATATCTCCGACACCACCAGCAGCACCACATATAGCGACACTGTCGACATACAGTGAAGCTAGTCAGTCCAGTCCGAACATTGGAGGGGCGGCCAATGTAAAATGCACGTAAAGGTAGATGCATGGCGAGAGACAAATATATTTCATACCGAGTACAATGAAACAATGAAAGGGCAGAACAGCGCTAGAGGGCAGCGCGAACTGCAAATAGAAAATGAAACGTTCCTAGGAAAGGGGAACTACAAGCTCCGTCAGCTCGAGTCGAGCTTCTAGTTACCTGTGTTCCTTACAGGCAGAGACCCAGACCCATTCATTGGCGTTTGGTAAAGCAAGAAGACCTAATCCAACCCTAATGTCGAGCCTTCCTAAACCGGAAATATGCTCGCGAAGAGAAAGGGTTCCGTACTCGATGCGCTCAGGCACAAAAGGGACAACGATTTAGCCCTGGCCCAACTCTACTGTCAGGTTTTCCTACACCGGAAATACACTTGAAGAGAGAAAGGATTCAGTACCTGATGGGCTCAGGCGCTATTGGGACAAGGACGCTCAGCTCGAGAACGCCTTGCTCTCAAACGCGTGGTGTGAGACTCGAACTTGGACAATGGGTACACGATCTCGGTGAATGACACATCGGCTAAGAGGGCGAAAGAGCCAGGGTCCAACTCCTCTGTTGAGTTCTTCCCCTTAAGGAACCAGGCTCACGGATGAGAAACTGTTCAGTACCCAATGGGCACAGGCACAGCACGTCCAATTACACGAGGCAAGTTCATAGACAGTGGAACACCTCGTTCGAGTCAGACGAGAGCAAAAAATCGTCTGGGCGAAGAGTCTCCACTACGCGTGCCTGGAGACAGATATAGAGGCTGTCACAGGCTAAGGGTAGCCCACCCGAATTGTCAAGGCATGCCGAAATCGGATGTGCTAGGCCTACAAGGCGCATAACGGTGGCACAACGTAATCACGCTCCCGGCGGAAATCGCACGGATATTTGTGATGGTTGCAATGGAGCGAACGAAAAACAAACAAACAAACAATCATATAAAGAGACATAATAGCAAGGAAATATCAATAGATGAAGGCAGAGTTAATGGCAACATAGAAATAGGGCGCCCAAGACGACAGTGGTGCAGTGATACATCAGATTGTTTAAACATGTCAAACTACAACAGGTCAACTCACCCAGAATCGCAGAGTGTTCAGGGAATTCATAAGGGAGATCACGTTCTGGAAAGAATATGTCACATGATGATGTGTAAGTGAAAACACACTCTATTAAATCACACTCCTAGATATTTCATTGCATGTATTCTCTCAATGACTCTGTACACAATTCAACCGTTGGTGTTTACGTGCTGACAATATGATTGTTCTTCAGCGTTCATTCTCAAACTCCCACATAATCTCCCTTGTAGCAGGACCATGGTCCTACTAGATTTCCAGCAGGATGCAGTCCAGAGAATGAAAATACGTTGTGTCGCCGTTTTATTTGCGCCAATGGCTCGACACCTCCGTCTTCGGTGAGTGATTATTCAGAAATAACCATGTTGCTGATGCTTTTGTTAGGTTAACTAGTGCTCCTATTTATTCGCACCATCTGCGAATAAACGGTTCACGCCATTTCATTTTTGTTTGAAGTTCTCCAACCACCTGCTTCTTGATTCTTGATTAGAAACTGGCCTCACAGCACGTGGGGCATTCCCATAAGTGCTCCGCCCTCTGTTCCAGCAGCCATCCGACTCGATGGTGTTTCGAGTCTAATGCCGCCGAAACAGACGTCGATATCAGGGCACAG
The DNA here is from genome assembly GCA_034231615.1 of Meghimatium bilineatum. Taxonomy (NCBI): domain Eukaryota; kingdom Metazoa; phylum Mollusca; class Gastropoda; order Stylommatophora; family Philomycidae; genus Meghimatium; species Meghimatium bilineatum. Next base: position 44,558,148 of record CM067317.1, on the reverse strand, counting down.
CTCTGTCCCTTGCGACAGGTTTCTTTGTTGTCCCGCCCATCCACGCCGTCCCCGTAACTAGTTCAAGCACAACGTCGGTCTGTCTCCAACCTCCTACTCTTGAGTTTTATCCTGATGATAACATAAAATGTTGTCATCTTATGATATAATCTTTGCTCTTCCTATAACATTTCATCTGGTTCTCACAGTGTATGCATTTAAAAAGTACAAGAGACAAGTGTGAACCTGTGGAAGGCATGTGTATATCATTGTATGTTTATAAGTTCAGCTACCACATCTAAAATACCACAGTTCTCTGGAAAGTGTTTCAGTACCTTCCTGCGTGCAAGGAAAGGACTGCGTTGGAAAAGTTGCTCCATTAGGAAGTCAAACTGTTTTGAGTTATAACTGCATGTTGTCATTAGCGTATTCCGGACAAGTCCATAAGTGATCCAATCCCCGTCTCAATAAATCCATCAGAGTATAGCGTCCGTTAGTTCCAGTTCGATACTGATTTATCGATCTTCGTATATATGTTATTATTCTCTTTTCGGGCCGTTCCGATTTTTACAAAAATCTCGTACAGTCTTGAGAGCGGCCATGATTAACATATTTTAAGATTTTCTGAGCGAACGAAGTACCTTAAAATATTGACTATATTAGATCAATTCATTGGCGTGCCTATTGACACCGTGACTATGCTCGCCAGTGTATCGGCGCTCATTTCCCTCAACACCGACATGAAGGTACCAGAGACGCATTTGATACAAAAACAGGAAGGCGTCAGGGTTGCGTGCTCTCACCTTTGCTATTCAATATATACATAGACATAATAATAAAAGAGGCAAAATGTGCAGAGGGCAACATCACCGACTCAGAACAAGACAAATTAGAGCAACTAAACAATTAAATAAATAAACTAATTTTCGCAGACGACCAGAGCCTCATATACGAAAACGAAGAACAACTACAAAATCATGTTAACTCACTATCTCCAACATGTATCAAATACAACATGAAGATCAATACACAAAAGACGGAAACTATGAAAATATTCAGAACACCGAGCCCACTAAACATACAGATAGACAACATAGGAGTAAAACAAGTAACACAGTTCAAATATCTCGGTAGTATTGTTACAGAAAATGGAAGCCTCGATAGAGAAATAGAGACGAGATGTCAAAAGGCAAATGCCGTAACATACCAACTGTCACCACTACTTCTTCATCCCAAGATCGAGATGGAAGTTAAACGACAAATGATCTACAGTATATTTCTACCAACACGGTGTTACTAGTGCCAAACCTGGTCTCTCTTATCTTTACATTACAGAAAGATAGTGACATATAAGATGGAATGCTTAAGGAAAGACGCCGTGGTCACCAGGCTCGATAGATTACGAAATGAAGATATCAGGGGGAAAATAGGTATAATACCTTGTACAGATTACATATAAATACAGCAGATCAAGTGGTTTGGCCACATTATAAGAATGCATCACGACAAGTTGCCCGTACAGGCATATAACCAAATGAGATCAGGGTACAAAGCCAGAGGATGACCACGGAAAAGATGGATAGAAAACGGGTATCCTGAACAGACACGATCATAGCACAGCCGAGCTCCAAATCTCTAGCTCCAATCACCCCTACGCTTAACGAAAAGAGTGGATGACAAACCACCTGGGGAAAGACAATATACCAAAACCAGCATGAAGCCAAACTTGACTATGTTGTAAACATTCTCATGTAAATTGCTGAAGCACATATGTCGACGCCAGAGTGAAACACCTCCGAAAGTTTATAATTAAATACTGTGGCATTTCCCCGTGTCTCTCCGTTAGGACAGTAACTTCCAAGGGTAGGTGGGGAAACGTATAGGAACTCAAGATGACAGGATATTTTCTAGTATGTTATTGTTCTAACGAAGGAATTTTACCAGAAGGGCAATCTGTATTGTCCTTATTCTTCTTTATTGTCACTGTTCTAATATTTTTATTATCATCTGTAGTTTTTTGCAACGCATCCTTGTGTATATAATATGTATGTAATATCTATGGTGTTTGCTGTTGACTGTTCTACGAGTATGTACGTGAGAGCTCTCGTTGTCTGGAGGACTGCCTCAACTTCTTCTTCTTCTGCGTTCGTTATCAAACTCCTGCAGATTAGCAGGATGTAGTCAGGAGAACGGAATGCACTGTGTCATGGTTTACAGCATTGCTGCGATATCTGCTCCTTTCGGCCTGACACATCTGACTTCAGCATGGCTTTGGGTAGCTGACCCTATTTGGGATGGGACAGCCAACTCCATCCCATAACCTCCTTAGTCGCCTCTTACGACATGCATGGAAGGTAAACAGTGTTGCTATTCTTTGCTCCCCTTTCGGGCCCCGGCAACACACGGGCGACTGCCTCAACTTAAGCTATCATGTTTGAACATGTCTTTATCGTAGTGGATTCCTTACTGATACTCTTCACATTAAGGCTAGCTTTTAAATTTAATGAAACAAAGTTAGCGAAACCAAATTATTATGGCTTGGACAATTTTGTATTGCGTGTATTTGGTGCCTGTTTCTGCTCAGCAGAAACGCGAATCCGTCGATATTCAGTCTACCCTAACACATGACGAAGGGCATTTATGCTGATGGTTCATATGGCTCGCTAGTTAAACATTCTACTCATTCCGTTTTGCAAGTTTTCAGTTCTACAACGAGATCAGATTGGCACGACATACTGCAGAATATATACATCAAGAGTTTACGGAATATAATATAGTGAGACAAACTTGCCGGCACATTGAAATTGTAGTGAACATGATACAGTGAGACAAATATGCCGGCACATTGAAATTATAGTGAACATGTAAATAAACATATGTTACAAACTTTATGTGGTTCGCCCATCACATGATGAGAATTTGTTGCATACACTTTACAAAATTCAGTTAGAGTTATGTCCTTGACTATGAGTTCATATGTGGCTTATCATCATCAGGTGCCATGCCGGCTGGCGTAGGCGGTCATGGCTCTCCACAGCTAGCTGTCCACAGTATTATGTATCAAGGTCGTTGTTGTTTCCATGCCGTGCCAGGCTGTCAAACTGTCTAATATTTTCTCACGTTGTCGCCCTCTGTCTCTGTTGCCTTCAATTTTTCCTGTTGTGACTATGTTCTCTAAACCTGCCTGTCTTATGAAGTGGCCAAACAAAAGAAGATTGCCTTTTTCGTATATTGTTAATTAAGGTCCGTTTCGCATTTGACTTTCAACACCTCTACATTAGTTTTTCTTGCAGTCCATGGTATTCTCAGCATTCTTCTGTAGAACCACATCTCTGTTGCCTCTAATTTCTCACTTTCCAGTTTGTTTATTGTCCAAGACTCGCACCCATATGTTAGCACTGCAGAACTCTCTTTCTCACCTCTAATGACAAGGTCTTATTACACAGTATATTTTTCCTTTTTTGACTGTTGTTTTTGTCTGTCCTATTCTGCATCTTATTTCTGTTGAACTTCTTCCATCTGCTGTAATCATTGTACCTAAATGTGCCTAACAAGACATATTCTGGTGGCAAATGTTCTTTGACAGTTCGGGTACTGGGATGACCACTATAGATGACTTTTTGATCTACCCGTGACTTTCTAACTATTTTCTTTTGTTGAGCAGTTGCATTTCTCCTATTTTCACAAGATTCTGCGCTTTTTTTAAAACAGTAGGGCACAATGTAACTATATTTTGTGAATCGATATAAGGTAATACAGCAGGGAAACGGAACAGCATTAATACTTACGTAGAACACAGTATTTTGATGTTTCACTTGAACACAAAAGACGGACTATCACTAAAGCAAAAGCGTTTTCAGGTGTAAACACGAAAACATATACATTACTATACACAAGACATTTTCAACGTTTCATACCGTTATGTCTTTCTCAAGAATATATAAAACAAACAGTAAAACTAATTGTACCACCACAGATGCACTAGATAAACTATTGACATGAAAACAATAGAGTTCAAGGTGGCAGTGATGTATATGGAAACATGCAGTCATGGAAGCGGTTTTGTTGAAAATTGAAAGAGGTATGATAACAGATATAACAAATTATTACCTAAAACAACATGGATAGCAATACAATAAGGACCACACCAACACAAATTTAAACAAATGAATGTTCGGAGTTAAGTCAAAAAGGCTTGAGGGTACTGAACTAAAAAACAAATCGATTTAGCGTACCTAAATTTGTCATCCGTGGTGCACGATCTGAGGGCAGGTAACCTGGATAGCGAGGGCATTATGGTGACCATCAACATTGAAATCAATGGCGATAGGGGTATGCTCTCTGTGTTTTATGGCATGAAGATGCCTACAGAAGCGATCACACAATCGTAAGTCCGCTTTACCCTAATAATTCTTGTCACAACGTTTACATGTGATGACGTAAATGACATTACGGGATTCACGTGTAAAGGCCTCAACGATCCTGAAAATGGCCTTGGGAAATGAAACAAAGCAGATCTGAACTGCATAGGTACATGTGTAGCAACGATCGCGTTGCAACGAATAGTGCCAAAGTTTGCCGAAACATAAGACCTGAGGTGACTGCGGACCAAGATATTAAGATTTTTGTCAGACCTATAGGCAACCAAAGGAAAGTCATGGAAAACGGCACGAGTTTCAGAATCAGACTGAGAAGGGGATAATGCTTGAACACGATTCGACGGACAGAAGAGTTATGGGGATGAAAAGTAAGGACAAGTTTAACTCTATCACATGAGGATGAAGTGCCCTGAGTATAAGTCAAGGTATCAAGTCGAGATAATCTACGGACATGAAGTCATGTCGATGAAAGGACACTGTCGAGGGACGAATGTCTACGAAGGAAATCAATCATCTCAGAGAATTTATCAAGAAAGTCGTCATCATCACTATATAAGCGACGAGAGCGAAGAAGCTGGGAAAATGATAGAGAGTTGCGACGAGCAGAAAGATGAGAAGAAATGTAGAGCAGAAAACCATGTACATCAGTAGATTTGTAGCAAACATATATGCTGAGATAAGGGTCTAAATAGTGACAATAATGTCAAGAAAGTTGACAGAAGTAGTAGAGATGTTAGATGTGAATTGAATAGCAGGATTAAAATTGTTGATAATGTTGATGAAGCGAGACAACTCTGTCGAAGGCATGTCAGTAATACCTATACCATCATCAATATATCTATGAAATAGAAATAGAAAAGGGCCTTCATAAGTTTCCCGGATCTGATGTTCAAAATGTCTCATGAAAAGACACGCATAACTGGGTCCCATCTTAGTGCTCATAGCTACACCACTGATCTGATTTTTTTAAAAGTGCCCATCGAATTCAAAAGAGTTGAGCGTAAGCACTGGTTCAGCAAGGCGGATACGAGTGGGGGTGGTGGTTACAGTGGAATGGGGGTTCTTATCAAGAAAAACTGCAAACCCCTAAGACCATCATAATGGGGTATAGAAGTAAATAAACAACAAACATCAACAACAACGAGCAAGAAAAAGCTCGTGTCGTTTGCATTCCTCTTGACCTTAGTCTTTCTGATAGTGAAGTTTTGGTCCTCAGCAAGGACCTTAAGTTCGTCACTCTCTGCATTGCGTATGATTTATACTCTCGTCTTCAAGACATCCACAATTACAATCGTCGTCTTTGCCCCCGTTAAAATTTCTTTGACAAAGAGTCATCTGATACTGACTAATTGTTCTTTGGATATCTTCTTCTTCAGCGTTCATTCTCAAACTCCCACTGGATCTCTCTTGTAGCAGGACAATGATCCTACTAGATTTCCAGCAGGATGTAGTCCAGAGAATGGAAGTGCGTTGTTTCGCCGTTTTATTTGCGCCAATTACCCGATACATCCGTCTTCGGTGGTGTTCTCTGGATATTATAAAAAGACATATCCATGTGCTCCCAGGTCTGATACATCACATGCTCTTGATCTTTACATTAAGAATACTCTCTATGATATTCAATCGCTTCATCACAACCGTATCAGACGTTCCAATATCACTCCTGCTGAATCACACGCCTTGCCGTATCTTTGTAGGCGTGATGACATTGTATTAAATCAGCTGACAAGGGTGGTGCCGTGGTTATGTGGCGTAAGGTACTTTACCTACGGGAGGGCCATAAACAGCTATCTAACCCCTCATTTAACACTACACGTACCTGTGACGCTACTATACTTAACAATAAGGTGGTCAAACATTGCGCTAAAACTCTTATCCGGAGTAACAACCTCCCTAGTGCTGAGGCTCTTTGTATCGATAAACGATGTTTAGGCAGGCCAGTTTTCTATATGATGCCCAAAAATTCACAAAGAATCTAATCCTGATAGACCCATTGTCTCTGCTTGCTCTTACTACAATGAGCGTGTTTCGGATTTCCTTTACAGTATTTTCCGACCATTAGTAGAGCAACAGCTTTCATTTGTAAAAGATGTTAACCATACTTGAACTACATTTTTTTCTGTTCAGTTGTCTTCTGATCGCACTTATCGTCTGTTCCTTCTTGATATTCGTTTTTTATTACTTCTATACCCCATTCTGATGGTGCTAGGGCGTTGCCGGTCTTTTCTCGATAAGAACCCCATCTGTATGTAATCACTCCCACTCTTATCTGCCTTGCTGAACTAGTGCTTATGCTCAACTCTTTTGAATTCGATGGGCACTTTTTTAAAATCAGATCAGTGGTATTGCTATGGGCACTAAGATGGGACACTGTTATGCGTGTCTTTTCATGGGACATCTTGAACATCAGATTCGGGAAACTTATGAAGGCCCTTTTCCATTTCTATTTCATAGATATATTGTTGATGGTATATGTATTACTGACATGCCTTCGACAGATTTGTCTTGTTTCATCAACTTTATCAACAATTTTAACCCTGCTATTCAATTCACATCTAACATCTATACTACTCCTGTCAAATTTGTGACATTATTGTCACTATTCACCCCCATAACCTCAGAACATATGTTTACTACAAACCTACTGATGCACATGGTTTTCTGCTCTACACATCTTCTCATCTTCCTGCTTATCGCACCTCTCTGCCATTCTGCCAGCTTCTTCGCCTTCGTCTCTTATGCAGTGATGAACAAGACTTTCTTGATAAATCCTCTGATATTATTGATTTCTTTCGTATACGCTAGTTCCTTAACAGTGTCCTTTCATCGACATGGCTTCGAGTTTGTAAATTATCTCGACTTGATACCTTGACTAATACTCAGTGTACTTCACCCTTCTCTGATAGAGTAAAACTTGTCATTGCTTTTCATCCCCATAACTCTACTGTCCATCGAATCTTGTACAAGCCTTATTCCCTTCTCCAGTCTGATTCTGAAACTCGTGCCGATTTCCAGTACTTTCCTTTGGTTGCTATAGGCGTGACAAAAATCTTACTATCTTGGTTCACAGTCACGTCTTATGTTCCTGCTCACTTTGATACTATTCGTTGCTGCACATGCGATACTTCTGGAATTTCCCACTACCCGAGTCTTCCACAAATGGATACAATTGCAATGTCAGCATCTCTTCATCATCCATGGAGATTACTGGTTTTTTTTATAAAGGACAAAAGTAAGAAATTGTGAAATTGAGACAAGACATGCATTTAACCCATGCGGTTGGGTGGGGGGCATACAACATTAAACTGTAAAGATGAATGTTTGGGTAGGGGATTAAAATGTCTGGCTGGAAGAAAATAGATAGTTATATAGTGATTATAAGCATATCATCTACTAGAAAATATAGCAAAGCGATCTTTATTTCCACAGTCCATAGAAAGCCTCCCTGCATTCCTTCACAAGAAAACAAGAAGTAACGGGAAAAAAGTATACTAGAAGTATCATGAAACATTTTTTTTTAATTATGCCTGGTACACTACTGTTAAAACCCGCGGCATTTTGAGGTTAGGTAAACAAAAATATGCATCCGCACACCACGTCAGCTGTGTGAGAATTGTTGTGGTCGGTCTGAATGTTGTTATATTAATTCAAGAGTCGAATACAATATGCTCGATATTTGTATTCGCTGCCAATAACCCTTGCCCTGTTCCATACTTGCTTCCGGTATATCTATTCTACCGGCACCGTTGATTATGATGAAATACTTTTAAAAACAAATCTAAAACGCCTCGAGTTGGGACATTACACACCGTCGCGAGTTAGTCTTCTGATTATGAAAGAAAGTTATAGAGAAACCACCCAGCTGCACATTAAAAAGCAGGAACACATCGTTTGTATCGTCCTAGGGATCGAAATAAGCAAATTTGACGATTGAAAACTCATCCATTCAACCCACCTACATGTAACTGTAGACCTATGTATTGTATAGAAAAGTAGGCCCTATAGACTACTGAGCATAGGAAACTAATCTCATATAAATAACACACATTAAGCTGTAGTTATAATTATATGAGGCACGATTATCTTTCCAAAATTATATTGCAGGAAATAGTTTAGGATGAAAGAAGAAGGTGAGGTCAGAGTAAAGTATGAATTGATCATATATTAAAGACTGAACAGGATTACGATTCTCCCCACTCCAAAGAACTGATAACAGAGAAGCATAGCGAAATTTATATGTTAATGTTTCTAGTGACATCCCTACGACCCTGGAGGTTATGGGTTTGATGATGGTGATGATAATTCAAAGCAGACGGCGTATCGGAGCGCGTGAAACATAGCTTTGAATAGGAAAACAGGTTATGAATTAAGTCTCTAGCTATCAGTTATTGCTATTCTTGCAGCTATCAGAAAATACAGTTACAAAGTAATTTGACGATTCCTAATTAAAAAAAAAAAATAAGACACAAATCCAGCTATGTGATCTGGGAATCGATCTTTCGGAATTTAAACTTCTTGTGCATTGACTATTGAAACAAGCCGGCGGTCTCGAGCAAGCGTACCAACCTTAGTCCTATGTATGCAAGCGAACGCGAAAAATAAACATGAGGCTTTCGGTTGTCGACACTAGCAGTATAAACAAATATTTATCGCTAATTGTAGCGTTATTTTAGAGAGGTAAATAATTATAGCGATAGAAGCCTACTAGGTCAGCACTAGAACAACACTAATGAACTAAGCTTTACTCTTATTTTGGATCTCGGCAACACCTGGAAGCATAGGTTTATATGAACAGTGCGAACCGTATAGAAACACGCAGCTACTATCTATATATATTTATATTCGCTAAACTCTTTGTTGCCCTTCAGCGTCAGGGGTAGAAGAGTTTTCTGGAGACGGCCTTCTTGTGTGCTGAGTGTATTGTGGAATTTGTCGACGCTTTTATTTTGGTGGTCCATCGTTTGAGTGGTCGGTCTCTATATCTGCCATCATTGTATCTGTGTAGCCTACATTATTATATCTTCCTGTGGTATCCTGTGTGGTAGTAGCTTGCTGATATGTGCAAACCATTTCTTCTTCTTCAGCGTTCATTCTCAAAATTCTGCTGAATTCTCTTGTAGCAGGACCATTGTCCTACTAGATTTCCAGCAAGATGTAGTCCAGAGAATGGAAATACGTTGTGTCGCCGTTTTATTTGCACAAATGGCCCGACACATCCGTCTACGGAGGAGCGCAAATCATTTGATCTGCTGTCTCTTAATATATTCCAAGAATGAGTGGTGCCGATTTTTTGTTTAATGTCCTCATTCCTCACCCTATCTCTTAGCTATACTCCTATGATTCTGCGTAACCATGACATTTCATCTAACACAAGTATACGTTTGTCTTGTGCTGTCGTTGTCCATGTTTGGAATTTGTAGCACAACATTGGCATAATAATCGTTTTCAATAGTGCTATTTTGGTGTTTAAATCTACATTTTTGTTTCTGAAGATTGGTGTCCTTTGCCCTAGGGCTTGGTATGCTTTACTACATCTATTGTGTAATTCTTTGCTGCTCTTGCAATCTGTTGTTATCCTAATACTTCCTAGGTATGTCAATTCTGTCACTTTTAAGTCTGTTATTTCCAATATATATATATATATATATATATATATATATATATATATATATATATATATATATATATATATATATATATATATATATATATATATATATATATATATATATATATATATATATATATATTGGTGTTTCTGTTCTTCCTATCTTCATTACTTCGGTCTTTTCTATATTTATCTTCATGATAAAGGTATGACATGTTTGGTGTAATCTATCTATTTGTCTTTGTAGTTCCTCTTCTGATGATATCACTAGTGCTTGATCATCGACAAATAGTAGTTCATTTAAGTTATCCTTCAAATTGTTTTCTTCCGTTGTCTTTGCTACTTTGCAGATGTGATCTATGTATGCCATGAACAATAAGGGTTACAGATGTACCAGTGATCGTTCTTACGGAGCATTGACTATTGGCATATATGCTCTAACATATGCGTATCAAATGTTGGGGAATTCCATATGTCTGCAGTGTTATCCATAGTTGTGCTCTGTCCACTGCGTGAAAATATTTCTCTAGGTCGGCGAAAGCCAAATATAAGTCTTGGTTATGTTCTATTTCTCTTTCTGAAAGTTGTTTGATGGCGATGATTGCATCTGTACAGCTTTTGTTTTTCCGAAAGCCTATTTGTGTGTTGTTGAGCCGTGGTTCTATATTAGTGCGCATCCTTCTCTGTAGTGTCTTGCTAAAGATTTTTCCTTTGTGGCTTAAGAGTGATAGGGGCCTATGCCTCTATACTTAGTGCAGTCCTTCTTACTGCTTTTTTCCTATCAAATGGGAACAATTACCGCTGTATTCTACTCCTGTTGTCTTCCATATCACATTGAACAGTCGGTAACCACGTTATACCTGTCCCTGTTAGCATTTTTATTAGTTCTATAGGTATGTCGTCTATTCCCGTTGCTTTGTTATTTGGTACATGTTTAACGCTGTTACTACTATTGACAGTATGAACAAAAATATTAGAAATCTCCTAATTTGTTTGTGACAATGCTACCATCAATCTAACAGGCGTGGGTTTAATGTTGAATTATTTCTTTTTATGTTGTTTCTCTGCTATTGTGTGTTTAGTTTTGATGAGAGCATTCACACATAGCATGTGATTTAATATATAAAATTAATGTCAAAAGTCTCTGGGCTTTTACAGAAATCTTGTTTCACGGGGGAAAATCATGGTAGGCATATGTTCCTAATATCAAACATGTCTATATGCAGAGCCGTAGATACATTTTCAATAACGAGGGAATTTTTACCTAAAAAAAGCAACCACTTGCCTGATTTCGTGTGTAATTCCCTTTTTAATGAGAAATGTGATAACCTTATTGTAAAAAAAAAATTGTCACGGGAGAGGTTTTACCAACATTTTGGCTACAGTCCTAGTACTAAAAGATATGTTTTGTTTTTTGCTGGGGGGAAGGGGGTTGATGGATTTGAAGCCCTCAAATTTTGTCCCTTATCTACAGGCTTGTCTATATAAAGACGTATTTTATTAAAGCTAGACACTTGGTGAGGGCGTTTTAGTTTGTTTATTACTTTGTATTCAAATTTATATTCGCGTGTGTGCGTTTATTGATAAAGCCTCCATTCGCCGCAACGAATGACAAGGGGCTGGCTGTGATTTGTACTGACCCAAATAAAACATTAATTAAAGTCAATATTATTAATTTGAAGATTTGTCACAACTTTCTAATTTTCAGGGGGATCTCCCTAGTGTAATGGGGTTAAGCTGTTCGTCTTGAGTTCAAGAGATCATGAGTTCGAATCTGGCTCATGTTATTTTGTGTATAAAGTGGATTTTTTCAGAGATCCCTGTGGGTTATCACTTGAAGTTATGGAGTTACGTGCTATGAGTGGTACTCTTGGCAGGCAGCATGCCACATTGTTGAGAGTGATGAGTATATATGGGAATCGAATACAGTGAAGTCAATGCTCTACAACATTTGAACCCTTTTTTTTAAACTTATCTAATTTTCCGATGATGAGAGATAAAAAAGATAGAAAGTAGAACAGACTGCAGATAAGCATCAACAAATGACTTCAGTAGTGGAATATGAAGAGTGAAAAAGAAAAATATTAGCTAGAGCTGCTGAAACCTCTTGATGCTTTACTAACCTTACTGCCTATGAATGGAAACAATCAGGGCTTTATGATTGGGGTGTTCTAAGAGGAAGCTTGTCCTATTACATGGGTCCTCCAATTGTGTTGTTAAATGTTGTAGGTGAAGTTGGAGTTGTCAGACTTTGGCTATTGTCAGCACGTGTCTCTTTAAGGTTTCTTTGATTGTCTCCATCCATCTAATCCTTGGTCTTCCTTGTTCCCTGTAGCCTGATCTTCAGCTGTTGTATGCACAAAGTGCTGGTTGCTTTGGTTCCATTCTAATGATGTGACTAAACCACCTTGTTTGCTGTCTCTCAATGTAGTCTTGAGATGGTTTTTATTTCTTCTCTGATATCTTCATTTCTCTGTTGGTCTCAATGTTTAATATTTTTAACTTTTCTCAAACATCTCATTTTACGCAAATGTATTGTTAAAACCATACCTTGCAAGGTGATTTGGTGCCACTAGAATAGGCCTGGTTCGATTCCCATTAGTCTCAAGAATTTTCACCCCTTGTGGGACTGTGTGCTAAAGATTTCAATGTGGTACCCTTATGACCCTGATGGGTGCAGGTTTATAAATAAAATAGATATTTAATGTAAATAAAATTGTTGAAGATTATATTGAAGTACTTTGTCATTTTTTTAAAACCACAATGAATGACAGAATTATATCAAAGAATGATTGTCCAGATTTAGAGACATGTCTCAGAAATAAGAGATTTCTTCTACATCAATCGCTCTGATTCTGAATTATTTTTGAGTCATGACCCCATTTTATAGAAACAAACTGATCTACGACCCCTTTTTACGAAACAAAGTTACCCTCTATCCGAATACATTAAAACAAGGTCTTGATATAGTTAGAAGAAAACATACAAAATTATAGCTTTTTGCGTCTTTACAGATGGTCGAAAAGCTGCTCAAATTAATTAAATTGCCAAAATGCATAATGTCTATGTTTCACATGATTTCTTTCCTAGGCAAGTTTTATTGGTTGGTTGGTTGCTGATCCAGCGGTCCATGGGCTCATGCCCTTTGACCCAATGTCATTGTGTGATATATGCAATGTGTTTGTCAGCTGTTCCATTTATGTTCCAGTAATGTGTTCCATTTATCTGGCCCTGGAGGGAGAAGCATTTTCCTGATGTCATCCAGTGCTGTGCATTTAAAAAGGTTGCAGTCAACATTTTCATAGGGATGAGTGCACAGTCGGCACTCTAGATTGTGAGTTGTGGTTGTATTCTGTTCAGGCGATTGTTAAGCTGTACATGTTGTGTGGTGTGCAGTCGGAAGATGATACTCTGGTCTTTTCTTCCCAGGAGGTTGATGTTATCTTTAGGACTTGGGCTGGTCATATATTTATAGATTTCCGTCCCAGTGTTTCCCATAGCCCATCTGTTCACTCAATTTTCTTTAGTCACAGATTTCAGCATCATTTTAACCGTGTGCATGGTTGTTTATGTATATGGCTGTTCTTGTTGAGCTCCCATCTGTGCTAGTCTGTCTGCCTTGTCATTTCCAGGTGTGTTTGAGTGGCCAGATATCCACTGCATAACAATGTAAGTAGCTGGTTGGCATGGTGATATATTTCCACCAGCTCAGGCTTACAATGTCCATCGCATTCTAGTGCTTGAAGAGCGCACATAGAATCTGTGAAAATAACAATGTTGTGAACTTTTGATGGAAAGGCATCAAATATGGTCTTCATGTGGTACAATACAACTTCTAGTGCTGTTATTTCGGCTTCATAGTTAGAACATATCTCCCCACAGGCATCAAACAACTCATCATATGATTTGTCTGGATATTCTATATAGACACCATAACCTGCTTTGATGGTAGTTTTGAAAGCAGACCCATCAGTATAGACGTGAATCCATTGTTCTGGGTAGGTGTCTATTGTTTTCTGTGTTGCTTTCATAAGACTTACTGGGTCGGAACTTTTCGGTGCATTATTTCTTTATTGTGTCTTGATTTCCGGCAATTTAAAACCTGCATGTGGTGATAAACATTTTTCTACTCTTTGCAGTTTTTGTCTGGGAGGTGATAGCTACCTTTTATTTCATCGTAATGGCTCAGGACTGAATTTCATTTTATTCTGTGGTTTGGTTGCCAGTTTTCTACAAGTTGTTTCTACAATTGTAGAACCCCCTTGAGATGTGGAGAGATATGGCTTCAATGGAGGCTTATGAAAGAAGCAAAAAAAATCAACAAAGACCACCCAAATAAACAAGCCAGTTTTATTAAGATGCTGCTTTGTCAATTTGTTTACTTGGAGGCTTTGAATGATAGTTTAAACAAGAAGACATGATCAACCTTTTGATATAAATGTTGAAAATGTTTTGTGTATTGTAATTTGTAGGTTTTCTTGTTTACATCATAACACCCTAGTTTTAGTGATAGTTCGTCGTGTCTAAGTGGACCATTCTAAAAACATGTGTTTTACTAAGTACATTTTTAGATAAATTTAAACAAGATTATATGTGAAAGTAGATATGCTTTCAAAATAGTCGAAAAATTGCCAAATATTTCGTTTTTTGCATTCGTTCTCAAAATAGATTGGTAGAATGTAGTCTAGAGAACGGAATGCATATGTCATGGTCTAGAGCCTTGTTGAGATATCGCACCATTTAGCCTGACATATTCAACTTAATCATGAACCAGATATTTAAAATGGCAACCCTGTCAAAGAGATAGAAACCATGTGAAAGAGATAGAAACCTCGTGAAAGATATAGAAACCCTGTGAAAGAGATAGAAACCTCATGAAAGAGATAGAAACCCTGTGAAAGATGGCAACCCTATGAAAGAGATAGAAACCTCGTGAAAGAGATAGAAATCCCATTAAAGAGATAGAAACCATGTGAAAGAGATAGAAACCATGTGAAAGAGATAGAAATCACGTGAAAGAGATGGCAACCCGTGAAAGAGATGGAAACCCTGTGGAAGAGATGGCAACAATCTGAAAGAGATGGCAGCCCTGTGAAAGAGATGGCAACCCTATGAAAGAGATGGCAACTTATAGGAATAGGAAATTCGTAGAATTTGTCTGTAGCATTTGTACTCGAAAACATGTAATCTTCTCAGGCCTATATAGGGACATACCACTGTATAAAATATTTATGCTAAGTTTGGCAATAAATAAACAGGATAGTGGAAAAATTAGAGGCAACAGTGATGTGGTTATATAGAGGAAAGTGTTTACAAGTGATTTATTTAATTGTAGTGGGATTATCCCATATCTATTCCATCCTTCTCAACAAAGCGATACGCGCCAGCCGAGAGTATCCTTCATAGCACGTAATTATGCAGATTTAAGCTAAAATTGCTATAATTCATAGGTAGGTAGGTTAATGAGTTTGCCTCTCTTTTTGAGAGGCGTGCCCCTTTCAACCAGCGGACAAAGTCCAATTAGGCTATATCAGGACACAAGCTATAATTCACGGGGATTTCCGCCATCTTTGTTAGCATATTCTTCCCCGTGTCCTTGAGTGATGGGCGTGCCGAGGGGGTTGCGGTCGCACCGGGCATCAAAATAATGAAAACATTGAAATAGGATTTAAATGCCTTTGCCATGCCAAAGTTGATGCCCCGCAACCAGTGGCGCAATGAGAGGGGGCGGAGGTGCGGACCGCCCCAGGCGGCACCATCGGGAGGGCAGAAAATGTATTTTCTTCCAGGCTTTCACAATCACTGCCATATTTTTTGTAATCTCACAAGGGCGGAAAATTATGCTTCCGCCCCGGGCGCCATTGACCCACGCTACGCCACTGGTTAGACTGCTTGTTCTTGCGGTGAAGGTTCCACTGGCTTCGTGTACTGTTCTTCCATGTGATCTGGTAGTAAAGGCTCATACGCACAGTTGATAGCCGACCCATCAGTATAAATCACAACTGTATCCTTGGCATATTCGTATAGGTTCGCATATTCCTTAGGTTGTGGTAAATCCCAGGGGTCTTTGTTACCTCTAATATTTATGGTAGTGTGTCCTGATATAACCTAATTGGACTTTGTCCGCTGGTTGAAAGAGGCACGCCTCTCCAAAAGAGAGGCAAACTCATTAACTACCCAGCATATTCGCAGATGAGTGCATGACCCCAGCATCCACGTTCCCTACACTATCTCGTATGTTAAAGGAAATAAAAAATACCAAACTGGATATGATGGGCAGAAAGTCGCAAAAGTAAATTATACACATGTAAACTACAACACAACATATTCCCTTTCCATTCCCTGGACTACCACTATTATAAGGTTTTGGAAACAAAGAATAATAATGATGAAGACTAGGAAAGTTTGACATAATAATTAGTGGAAATCTGGTCGTATACTCCCAGTTGCCAGAAAAGAGTATCACACTTCTTCGACAACCTAGAATAACACGAGTTTGTATGTTTCAACTTAATAAATTTGTGGATTATTTGGCCCTGTGATAAATACGCTGACACGATGAATATAAGATGTGCAACAGTAAGTGTGGTAAACTTATTTGTTTTTGTAATGTATGATGCAAACGCTCGTTAACTTACTCTTCCGGCGCTCTGAATGTGATTGCCGATTTCGATGATTTCCACCAATTTTAGATTGATTACTCAGAGTTTACTAATTTATTCTAGTGAATTGGGGATTCACGTAATAAGAACAAAACGAAGGTCTCACAGAACCATTTGAAAAAACACCGGGAGTAAGACAGGGCTGCTGTAAGACATTACCACTGCTGGTACTACAATTAACATATATATTAGGTATTAGCACTAAATTTTCAAATTGGGTTTATAACATTATAAACACCACAGTTAGATAGCCCTTGAAATTTGCAATTCAACGATACCTCAACCAAGTCTGTAGGTCGATTCTGTGAAAAGTTATGAATTTTTTTTGTCGAAATTTCAGGAAAAGATAATTACATGGGAACATATAATAAAATATGAACGGACTGATGATGAAAGTTGTGACCAAGAATTGAAGCAGAACTAGCATTTTATGAAATATTTCAGTTATTTATGATAATATATGCATAAAACTATACATTTTTGTGTTCGGGAAGGCAAGACGCATCTGTTGAATATACTGTACCAATTGTCAGGCATAATTGGGGCTAATTAATATTCAAAATGGTGGCTAATTTGCATAATTTACTTGTAATTTAATTGTCTAATTATTAATTATTTCACTTATTTATGATAAAACACCATACAAATTATACTTTTTTGTGTTCGGGAAGGCAAGACGCATCTGTTGAATATACTGTACCAATTGTCAGGCATAATTGGGGCTAATTAATAAGAAAATTCTGGAGGTAAGGTAGGACATAGCGAATGCCAACTGACTAGAGTACAGGAACTGTATGGCGAATAACTAAGTGGGATGAAAAAAATGCAGAGGTGGAGAATACAAGAGGAAAAAAGAAAAGAAGAAAAAAAGAAGAAAATATGTGGTGGATAGACGGAAGCCCCGAGACGGAGATACGCCAGCAAGAAAGTAAAGTGTGGGTGGGAGAGATGAGGGAACCCAGATGCCTAAAGCCTTATGCATTAGGTCTCCAGTCATAACATCACTGTCACTATCAGAATTAAATAGAATATCCAATAATGCATCATAAAAATTATCTTTACGGTAATTCTAATTTATACCTAGACCTACTAATAATGTTTGAATAGAAGCTATCTGAGTTCGATTACAGTGACAGTGAGACACAAACACTTGTCATCGTCATGGTAACATGGGCTGCAAGCATTCTGACGCGCTGACATGTTTTTTTATCTGTACCCTTGAATAATTTAATACAATACTGTTTGAAGACATTTCAATAAACACTAGTACATAGTGTCACATTAAATTAACTAAAGGATGATAAGATGTAGAAATTCATTAAACTGTAACTTAAATTTTTAACATTATACACGAATATCGATAATTAACGGCGCGGCAACATTGAACAGCCGAAAACGAACTCTAAAGTTAGTAGCGTGGTCGGTCGATCACCATAGCATTTTTAAAATTTAATAATAATTAATAGGTACTTCTAGAAATGTTAAAATTTGGTACATAAAGATAGAAATGGTTGCTGAATATGTTAGACATGGTTTCACATATTAATTTTAATCAAAATTTAGAAATATACGTGTGCAAAGACAAAAAACACCTACCTCGTCTTGTTTAATTGCTTGGTGTTAATTGTAGATAAGGTATCTCCAACATACCTAATCTTAATACACTGCAGAAATGGATGATAAAAAGTATACAGTTCACTTTTATATGATCTAAAGCTGCGTGGCGTCACTAAATGACAATTCCATTGGATATTACACACGTGGTTCATGAAAAAATGAAAATGTCGGCACATGGCATTTTTATCAAGGGACACTACTCTAAATATCTTTTTGCGGAAATATTTCGATTAGTGCTAATGCCTATATATATTATTATTATTAGACTTACGTAAAACACAGGTTTACTTTATATTTCAATTATTTCGTTTCAATGGGACACCACAGACTATTAAACTTAGACAACTAACAGAACGAGCCACAGAAAACAACAAAGAATTATATATCGCATTCGTAGACCAAGAAAAGGCATTCGACAGAGTAGACAGACAACAACTATGGAAAACACTATCAATATACGGAGTACCAGAACATTTAATCAACATATTACATATGCAAGGGCATTTATAATTTATGCTAATAGCCAATGTGCAGTAAGAACAAATGCAGGTGTGTCCAATAAGTTCCAAATTCAATCAGGAGTTCGCCAGGGGTGTGTCCTATCCCCTCTACTTTTTATAACATATATCGACCACATCTGTAAACTAACAAGTACCAACGAAGAAGATAACATAAAAGACAAATTGAATGAACTACTCGGCGCAATCCACGTATCTACGGTCACGGTGGAATTTGACCTAGTTTTGAGGTATTCCCCAAAGCTGTAGTTGCGCTGATCCACTGTTCGCGTGGAAATGTGCCACGGCTTGCGAGAGGTTATGATATCACGGTTCGAGCGGGAATCGTTTTGGATATCCGAGGTTAGTTAGTTAGTAAAGGTTGTGTGTGGTTTTAAGGAAAATAAAGGAGATAACAAATAATAAAAAAGGAGAGGGAGGGGTGGTATAAAAAAAGGGGGGAATACATGGCATATGAATGTTTAAAAGGGGGGGCCTGGGGGTCTCCCCAGGGGGGGGTGGCATAAAAAAGGGGAGGGGGTTGAGGGGTGTCTCCCCTCTCATGACATTTGAATGTCCAGTTTTTATTTCAAATTATAAAATTATTGAAAAAAAGTATTCGAAAGAAAGCACTCAAATCTGGTGCTTTATGGTGAAATAAGTTGGCAACACTGGGCGAGGCGTGATCAGAAACCAGCAAAAGCCGGCACATTTCAACAAAGTGGATCGGTGCTCATGGTTTGTGTTATTCTTATGATTTTTTTTTGGACATTCAAGTGTCATGAGAGGGCAGACCCCCTCAATCCCCCCCCCCTTTTTTAATGCCACCATCAACCCCTGGGGGGAGACCCCCCAGGCCCCCCTTTTTAAACATTCATATGCCATGTATTCCCCGCTTTTTTATACCACCCCTCCCACTCCTTTTTTATTATTTTTTATCTCCTTTATTTTCCTTAAAACCACACACAACCTTAACTAACTAACTAACCTCGGATCTCCAAAACAATTCCCGCGCGAACCGTGATATCATAACCTCTCGCAAGCCGTGGCACATTTCCGCGCGAACAGTGGATCAGCGCAACTACAGCTTTGGGGAATACCTCAAAACTAGGTCAAATTCCACCGTAACCGTAGATACGTGGATTGCACCAACTACTCTTTGCAGATGACCAAGTACTAATAGCGACATCAGAAGAACAATTGCAAGACCATATGAACAAACTCCACATAACATGTCAAAAATTCAACATGAAGATTAATATTGAAAAGACTGAAATAATGGCAGTAGCAAAGAAAGAAATATCACTATCTCCATCGATGATAAACACCTTAAACAAGTAAATGAGTTCACTTACTTAGGAAGCATTATATCGAGTGAAGGGAAAACAAGTAAAGAGATACAAAATAGATGCAACAAAACATACCAGATCCTAGGACAGATGACACACATTTTAAAGAACAAAAATGTAAACATAGACACTAAAGTTGCATTATACAAGACTATTATTATTCCATCACTATGCTACCAGTGCCAAACCTGGACAATGACAGCACAAGACAAAAGAAAAATAGTGATAACAGAAATGACATGTCTACGAAGAATACTCAGAGTGTCATTAAGAGATAGAATTAGAAACGATAACATCAGACAGATAACCAAAACAATACCAGTATTGGAACACATCAAAAGACAGCAGATAAAGTGGTTTTCACACGCTTCCAGACTACCGACATATAGCATGCCACAAATGGCCATGACACATAGACATAACGGTTATAAAGCCAGAGGCAGACCATGTAAAAGATGGATCACAGAAATCAAAGAAGCCACAGGAACAAGCTTACAAACAGCGCACAAGAAGGCCATCTCCAGAGAACTCTTCCACCCCTGACGCTGCAAGGCAAACAAGGGACACAGCGTATAGATAGATAGATAGACCACAGACTATTATTATATGATCTAAAACTAGTGGGTAATGATGAGTACACAAGAAATCATAAAAATTACAATACACAAATCACATTCAATTGATTTCTTGTGTGCTCATCATTACCCACTAGTGATTTTTTGTGTGCTCATCATTGCCCATCATTACCCACTAGTTTTAGATATAGTCTGTGTGGTGTCCCATTGAAACGAAATATAAACCTGTGACTGTTTTACGTAAGTCTAATTGTTGTTACGTTTCACGCAGTTACCTTGTATTGATTGTCATATATATTATATAGGTCGAAAGAGGCAGAAATGAAGCAAGTGAGCACATCAGAAAACATCTTGATGATCAAGACAATCCAATGTCATTATAATAATATTACTCATTACTGTGCAGTTTAAAAGACTTTTAATTTTACATGTCTGCCAATTCTCCAAACTCCTCATCTGTTTTCCTACTATGTCATTGTAAGTAAAGTAACCCATAGTATTTATTAATGCCGTAGGCTACGGTTGTGGGAAATGTTAGCGATCTCACATTTCATAGGCTCTGCAAATGAGGGCGGTAGCCATCTCTCATAGTCTACCTCTCTCGCAGTCTTTACTTCCCGGATTAATCCGGGGTAAAAATGTTGTTTCAGTAGCTGCTGTGCTATAAATAGCACAATGTTTATATTCCGGACTACCCGACGTCATGGATTTCCGCACACTGCCAATGAAATTAATGTATGCTGTGATGTCATACCATGGAAGCACAAAGGAGAGTTTTTGTGCGAGACGTGGCTTTGTGAATGACAGATCCATCCATTTCATTCGCTTTGCGCGGAATACAGCGAAATCCATAGTCGGCTAGTTCAAAATATAAAAATTGTTAATTATATTAAATTACGTACCTCATTCAGCTTGGCTTGGCGGATAAACCCAGCTTTATTTCACAAGAACTCTTAGAAATTCTGCTATCAATTTCTATCACTTTCATATATCTGACACCCGACGGGCACACATATCAAACCTTCACGAATAAAGCAATCCAAATATGCAATTATTTCACTACTACGTAAATTTATGAAATATGTCCGATCGCAAAACTCATCATTTACACTGTTCTATGTGCACTACAGTATTTTACTAATGAGCGCATGGTCTATTTTCTAAAAGGCCCCCCCCCCTTTTTCTGAAGGAAAGCCCCTGTATTTTTATTTTCTTTTTGTTTTTCTAATTGTTAACGAAATGAATTATTTGGTTAAATGTAATTTAAGGGGGGGTGGGCTTGCTTAAGCCCCCCCTTTTTTGTTTCTTTCTTACCTAACCGTCATCTTACCAAACATTTACCGTCCGCCAACCCAACTTTTACCACCCACCATTTATTTAATTTCTTTTATTCCTTTTTTTTAAAGAAATAGGCAATTTCCACGCCAAACCCTGACATCACAACTACTCTCACATTCTCGATGCTTCCAACATCGCGCGAACTGTGACAAGACAAACCCCGCGCGAACGTTGGGGCATGCTACCTAGGTCAGACGACGGTTGGGAAACACCACAAAACTAGGCCAAAAGTTACAGCATGCGGATGCGCCTAATCCGGTACTCATTTAAGGCTGGGTCGACCCGGGAGCCGTTGCGATCTGAAAAACATTTCCACCTCAACTGGGGAATGAACCAGTGCGTTAACGCTGCTCCCAATGCCATTGTAACATTGATTGTATCTAATGACTTATGCCTTCTGGTTCAGGTGCTGTATTTTATGTACTTTTCAACGCCTTCATAAGTTCTCCAAACTAATAATTATCATACATATGTTTTTCCATGCTCAAGTTTTTACATGTCCATAATCTTTTTTTCCTGATTTCTTGATATGCCTCCACATTCCTCTGACCAATTTGTGCGGTATGGTGTACCTTTTGTCTCGCCCGTCTTCTGCCAGGCAGTATCAGCGATCTGGAAATCAGCTATATATATATTTTATATATATATATATATATCCTATTCAGGACGTAGATACATATATATATATATATTCATGACGTAGCTATCAATCCAACATGTTTTAACTGTTAAGATTTTCTGGGCAATATAAATTTGTAAATATGTTCATTAGTTAGCCATTGCTTTCTAAACGATCTGAACGCACAATTTTCTGTGGCAGTATTCAAACCTGGTACCGTGGTTGTCACAGACACGCTCTGTACCATACCACCACAGAGATATATTGAAGTCTATTTATATATATATATATATCACAATATATTTATATTGTGTCTTTGTCTTGCAGATTATCATTAAACAAAAAGAAAAAAAACAAGACAATGATAATTTTTCTCTCAGAATATATGTATACAATACATAGATGGATGGAGGTAAAAGCTGTGATGGAAGCACTATTATGTCACAGGACTATTCACATGCATGCACACATGGTGACTTAATTAACATGATCCGCAAGGTTCAAGCAGTCATCCGCCGTCAATCAGTGGAGTTGTCACAATCTATGATCAGAAAGATTACCTTTATATTCATGCCAGGACACATGGGTGTTGAGAGTAATTAATGGGCTGATACACTGACAAACATGGTCACAGTATCAATTGGTATATCAACAGATAAATCAACAGACATAATTAATGCGTTGAGGATCCTCATCTGCTCAGGGGATTTTCAAGGGTGTGAATCATGGTTGCTCTCAAGACTGCTCTAGTTTTATATATAGATCAGAACAGCCTGTAAAGAGAAACATAAGTAATTGCAAAGACACTGATAAATAGGTAGAAAATTGGAACTGTTGGATGTCATACTGATGGTTTTATTGAGACTGAGATTGAAGCTCCTATGGACGTGTCCAGGATGATAACCTGGAGTCACAATTCAGGTATATATATATATAGGTATATATCATTGGTGTTCTAAATACTATTCTCTAATGCTTGATTTGTTACTGTGCCTTAGATGAGGTCTGATGTAAGGGAGACAATTGAAATAAATATTATGTTGATTTTGAACACTAAAGTAAATTTAATTGTTTGTGTTGTTTTTTAGCCAGATGACTTGATGAACATGCAACACTGCAACTTGTTATGCCTTCCTGAAAATTATCAGATGAAATACTACTTCTACCATGGTCTTTCCTGGCCACAGGTATAGTTGCCATCACTAATTCATTATATTTTTGGTGATATTGGAAAATTAATAGCAGGCAAATATTTAGATCCAGCTACCACATACATTTTTATTGAGTCAGTATTTTAATTACTCTGCTACTATTGTCAAACATGTTCCTTAACAGACGTGTCTGTTAAATGTCTGGACTAAGTAAACTGTTACATGTGAAATGAAGTGCCTGAGAAAAGCTGCAATGGTTACTAAACTAGATAAAATAAGAAATTAGGTAAAGAGTGGGTATAATATCCTGTATTGAGTATATTTGAAAGACAGCATGTAAAATCGTTTGATCACCTTATGAGAATGATGAACCCAAACCAAATACCAATAAGTTCATATAGCAAAAGAATATCCGAATATAGAGCCAAAGGTAGACAAAGAAAACGGTGGATAGAAAACATCAAGATAACCTTGAAAAAACATGGACTCATCGCTCTACCACAGCGACTCATCTGGCCTTTTAACAACAACTGAGGCTTTCACATTACGCTTAATGACACATGTGGAATATAAATAACCAAATGGTCAGAGGGTGTCCGACAAAGTGGATGGTGCCGCAGTAACCTAATGAACAAATAGTAACGCAAAATGAGGTAAACAGGTTACTAAAACACTTACCTAGCCTATTAATAAAAATATATTAAAAAAGTATATATTAAAAAAACATACAATAAAACTAAACAGGACAATTCTCCACGTATCGGCTCAAATTGAACCTTTTTCAAGAGACAAACAACAGAAAACGACAAAATAAAAAACAAAATAGATGTCTATATTTCATCAAGCCCCGTCTCCATAGCGCAGGGATGGCAACGCATCTAGTAAAAGTGAAAATGCGTGCATTCATTATAAACAAACCGAAAGTGGGAAATTAGAGACACTATAGATGAGTGCAAGAATAATAAAAGAAAAAGATAAGAAAAATACCCCTTTTGTCACTTTATCAGACAGGCAGGTTTTAAGAACATAGTCACAACAGGAAAGACTGAAGGGAACAGAGACAGATGGGGACGTGAGAAAATATTCATGTGACAACCTAGCAAGGCTTGGAAACAACGATCCTGATAACAATACTGTGAACAGAGAACCATGGTCACCTACGCCAACATGAATGGCATATGACAATGATAGATGAGTAATGATGAGGTTGTGTGGTGAGTGGGTTTGGGGAAGGAAGGATACAAGAAGAATCAACATTTGAAAACGCATGGAATGAATGTGAAACCAAATATAGACATAAACATATATATAAAACCAAACCTAAACATACATAGAAATGTATACACACACCAAGAGTCAAGAAATAAACACATAACAAGATGGACACAGATGTGTGAAGGATACCCACACAAAATGCACAGGCATGTAAATGTATCCACACACAGGAAAGGGCTCACACCAGAATAGGTATACACATTGACACAGAATGGAGATACGTGCATTAACATAAAAAAGCGCTCACATAAATATACATATATATATGTATACATAAATATGAACATTCATGCACATAAACACTTTCTCACATAAATAATAACATGAACATTCGTACACATAGAAACATATACATATATTAATGTAAATATAAACGTTCGTTCACATAAAGATAATGCTATAACAACTGCATATGTATACATACAAATGTGTGGCCCAAAGTAATTGTGTGGATACATAGAACCATGTAAAACAAAATGCATATACAAATAACTATACATGTATGGGCACCCATCGAAGAGACAACTGCAATAAAAACGAAATCATAATCTAAATATGTAAATGATTTAACAATAACAAAATGGCAGAGTACAAAATAATCACATATTGACATACACAAACGAAAGAAGACATAAAGGAATTATATAGGAGAACGGCAAACACAAAAATAATAATTATTAACGAAAGTGTACAAAGACAAATAATTACAAGAATCAGTGCAATACGGGAGTAGAGGGTATAAAGAAAAGGTGGGTAACTCAAACAAAAACAAAACGGTGATTAATGTAAGAGTTACCCACCGTTCTCCGGACTACATCCTGCTAATATGCAGGAGTTTGAGAATTAATGCAGAAGAAGAAATAAAACATGTAAAAAGTTACTTACCTTGGCGAAAAAATTGTTCTAGAAACGACCTAATGTTGTCTGTAAATCCATCAATACGTTAGTTCTTATTCAATATCATTCCATAATGAAACCAACGTGTTACTATATCCACTTTAAAAGCAAACATAATTTCCAAGAATTACTTACTATCACAATATATAATGATTGTATGTCAATTATATATATTGACAGCCTTTGTAACCCACAGATAGATCTTGATCTGGATGTCTCTGAATTTAGAACTTCTTGTTCTACAAAATTCTCCTAAGTCAATACACCTTAATCAGAAGTAAAATATTACTGTTAACTATGACTCGCTGATTCCTATGACATTAATGTGTGATTTTCAATTTTCTGAATGGGGGAGTATGTCAACAGTTGCATATTTTCAGCAATAGCTGTTGCCGTTGACTGAAAACAGTGTAGTATTTTCTCGACTTATCATGCTAAAGGTTAATATTGTAATTATTAGATATCTGGTAAATATTGTTCTCTTTGTAGATTTGTTAAATATTGTACTCCTTATAGATTTCTTAAATATTGTTATTTTTGGTTGTAGATCTTCTAATTTCTTTATTATTTCTCTACAGTTGTCATACATTGCAGAGGATGAAAGTGGTAAAATTGTGGGTTACGTTTTGGCAAAAATGTAAGTGATACTGTCCACATTCAGCATATCTTTCATTGCCAGTTGTGTCTCTATATTGCCAGTTGTACATCCTGTAATTTGATAGTACCATTTTAAAAATAAAATACAAAAATGTTACAGCACATTATGCAATGAAATCACCACTGTGTTAGGAGTTTGCATATGGAAATATTTAAGGACTCATCAGTGACCAACCAGATCAACCACTATGCAACAGTAGACTCCCAATAGATGATATGTCAATTAGTGAAACTTACCTCTTTTAAAGTCCCATATCATTTCATCTGTACAATAACATTTCCTTTGTGGTGCAACTTTAAAAGAATCCAGCATTGCATATCATGCTAAGGAACCAGATGAGTTCTGCCCATGGTCCAACCGTCAGCTTGTACAGGGAGCCCTGCTTGAACAGACGACACATGAGTATGTTGAAAAGCAACTCTGCAGGATATGACAATTCCTTGGGAGAGCCCAGAGTCAGGCAAACGTTAATTGGAGAGCCTCCTTGGATGGTGTGGAATGTATAGCTAGCTGCTCCATCAATTGCTGTGAGCATAGCCCAGAGGTAGGGTGCTATGAATACCTTTGACAGGAAAGGAAGCTCAAAATTTAATAAAAGTTGACATGTTTTCTGCAAGCTGGGAGAGAAAGATATTGAGTTATTAAAATAGGTGACAATCAGGCTATTTCCTGTACAAATCTGGTTACAGACATTATACAAGTTAAACATTAGTTAGACATTCAAGAAGCTAAACAATTAAAAACAAAAGAGACTGAACAGTATATCTCACTCACCAAAATGGCGGACTTGTATAAATATATTGAGTCACCAGGTAGGCTGTCCACATGTCAATGTTGAAACTTGACCAGATGCATTTGACATGCTTGCTTGCATATGTCAACCAGTGGTAGAGCAAACAGAGGGCCATTGAATCACTAAAACCAGTAACCATCTTCACACGCATCTGAACAAAGGACATACCCACCTAAAATTTCAGGTCGCCATGTAGACAGTCACATATCAATATTGGGTCATGGCACACACCTGTTTTTCCTTTCTAAAAATGTTAACATTTAGTTCGGCCACACACGAGGCATTTCAGCTATTGTAGTCCTGAAGGGGTGTAACAGACCTGACATATTTATTACCCAGCGCTGAATGAAATAATTCGCGTGGAGGCTTGGATTTCGCTTCTGGTTCAAAGATACCGTTTCTCAATTTTGCGAATTTTATACAGCAGCCAGAGTGTGTGCATTTGCAAGCACAACTCAACATTTTCCATCCTCATATTTTTGTACAAGTCCTATTAGGTTGTCATTGTTTTTGACCAGTGCACATTCAATATTTATACAGGTAAGACAATTTCGTTGTTCTTCATGTTAATTTAGTAGGCCTAATATCATTACTTTACATACAGTGTCAAATTTGTTAGATCATCGTTTACCATAAGAATGTACAAATTAAACCTATTATGCCACGATCAAACACTAGTTTAGCATGTATATCTAGTTAGATCTCATTTTACTTGTGCAAATATGATCGAAATTAGTTACATTGCGCAATTAGATCATGTAAAAGATTCATTCTTTGTGTAGCATTAACGTTACGAACTTGTCTTCATGATAATTTTTCTATTCGTGGTCGGCAAATATAAGTCCAAAATAAACCTATTATGCCACCATAAAATACTAGTTTAGCTTGTATATCTAGTTAGATCTCATTTTACTTGTGCAAATATGATCGAAATTAGTTACATTGCGCAATTAGATCATGTAAAAGATTCATTCTTTGTGTAGCATTAACGTTACGAACTTGTCTTCATGATAATTTTTCTATTTGTGGTCGGCAAATATAAGTCCAAAATAAACCTATTATGCCACCATCAAATACTAGTTTAGCATGTATATCTAGTTAGATCTCATTTTACTTGTGCAAATATGATCGAAATTAGTTACATTGCGCAATTAGATCATGTAAAAGATTCATTCTTTGTGTAGCATTAACGTTACGAACTTGTCTTCATGATAATTTTTCTATTCGTGGTCGGCAAATATAAGTCCAAAATAAACCTATTATGCCACCATAAAATACTAGTTTAGCTTGTATATCTAGTTAGATCTCATTTTACTTGTGCAAATATGATCGAAATTAGTTACATTGCGCAATTAGATCATGTAAAAGATT
This sequence comes from Meghimatium bilineatum, assembly GCA_034231615.1. Lineage (NCBI taxonomy): Eukaryota > Metazoa > Mollusca > Gastropoda > Stylommatophora > Philomycidae > Meghimatium > Meghimatium bilineatum. The sequence goes on along the minus strand of CM067317.1, from coordinate 44,529,380 downwards.
CATTCTTTGTGTAGCATTAACGTTACGAACTTGTCTTCATGATAATTTTTCTATTCGTGGTCGGCAAATATAAGTCCAAAATAAACCTATTATGCCACCATCAAATACTAGTTTAGCTTGTATATCTAGTTAGATCTCATTTTACTTGTGCAAATATGATCGAAATTAGTTACATTGCGCAATTAGATCATGTAAAAGATTCATTCTTTGTGTAGCATTAACGTTACGAACTTGTCTTCATGATAATTTTTCTATTCGTGTTCGGCAAATATAAGTCCAAAATAAACCTATTATGCCACCATCAAACACTAGTTTAGCATGTATATCTAGTTAGATCTCATTTTACTTGTGCAAATATTAGAACATTATTAGAAGGAAGAACATTATCTAAGAAAGATAAAAGGATGCAGAAGAAACCACGGTCCTGTAGCTTATATCAAAGTGACCTGGCTAGTATTTATGGGATACATATCATGGACGATATTGAAACAAAACATTCAACCACATTGTGTGTCAAGTGTGTAATGCGAAATCATAAACTCAAAATCAACAAGGATAGTAAATCTCTAGCTCGAGCCAAATTGATAGCTACTAACAGTGCCCACATCTGGATGGAGTTTAATCCTAACCTAACTGTTTTAGAATGTTCCGTGTGTAGTCATCATCAAAGTATGAACTGTGGCAGCATAAAAAGAAAGAGCGATTTTGATAATTCTGATAATGATCATGATGTATCTGTGTCTGTGTTATTTTCTGCTACAGAAACAGAGGAAGATATTCTAATGCCAGTGACAGCAAGATTGTCTCCACAACTCACCAATAGTAATAACAATCCAACAAATTTAACAGTACCCACTCTCGCCGTTGTCTTCAATATAATAATGGAATATTTTCCACATTTGCAACAACTGCATATCCACAATGTAGCTATACCAGCACACCTTCCATATTTACACCTGCATTTGCACATCTTCACTATAACAGCACACCTTCCACATTTACAACACCTGCATATCCACAATGTAGTTATACCAGCACACCCTCCACATATTTTAGACCTTCAGCGCCCAATAACATACACGATTCTGCTATATCTAGCATATAACCTGCAGTTACAACATGTACAGTTTCTGAATTCAGAAAGTTAACATCAGACAGCGCCACTTCTCCCATGATGAAACATGACTTTAGTTTTAAAAAATCTATCAGCAAACCTATATCAGAACAGAACCATTGACAAATAAGGAAGAATTATTACTCACACATCTAATTAGAAGGAAGCTTTACAACAACCCTAATAAACTTTTACGGTGCAAAACAGGAGGACAACCTTTAGTGTTTCAAAGAATAATAGTTCCACGAAAACAAACAAATCTAATTGGCACACCAACAAAAAGAAGAAGAACTAATTTGCTATGCAGTGTACGGAAACATATTGCATGAGATACGCGATACATGTGGGAGAATAACATCACAAGATGGACAGGGTACAGTCTAGCAGAGTGCATCACCAAAACAAGAGGCAGGGGATGTTGAGATCTGTTGCAGCCAACCTTTGTTGCAGAAATGGTACTAGATGATGTCTACCTGCCAAGTTTCTGGCTTGCCTCCCCTGATTTCACCAGGGGACAATTGAAGGGTTTCTCTTATTTCCCTTGAATTTTCTAATTGCAATTGAATTGATAGTGGGCGTGAACACGCCCACCTCTGGTTTATTGATATCTCCTTAAAAACTAAAAGTCCATCTAGTCACAGGTGTGGGCAGTGCTTTGCAATCAAGCGTAAATACTTGACCATCTTTAATTTGGGGAGCCCAAATGTTTTTCATCGACCCAGCCTAAATGGGTACCGGATTAATCCGGGAAATAAAGACTGCAAGGGAGAGAAGATGACTACTGCCCTCATTTTTCAGAGCCACTGAAATGAGAGATCGCTAATATCTCACACCCCTACAGCATTAATAAATGCTATGGGTTACTTTACTTTACTTGACCATCTTTGGGGAAACAAGTGGACTCATTGTGTAGTTGAAATATTCTTGGATCAGTTTTCATTTGAGTGTAATGAGGAAATATCAAGTAGTGATCATTGTTCCGATTGAGAAGTATTTAGAGGATAGTCAGATAAATCTAGCTGCTAGTGAGATATCAATGCAAACAGTTGATTAACTTTAGTGAACTGATATAGTTATTACATTTTGATGGCCTTCAATGCTGTCTGTCTTGTTCATTGAAGTTAGTGGCCAGCTGCCACCCAGAGTAGCAAGGGATGTGATATATTCAGATTTTGTAGTCATCTATAGACTGATTAGAAAGACTTGTGTACCACAGTAGAAAGACTTGTGTACCACAGTAGAAAGACTTGTGTACTACAGTAGAAAGGACATTGTGATGCTGCATTCGAACCAGAGGTTGATCTTCAGCTATAAACCTCAAACATTCTCAAACTCCCACTGAATCTATTTTGTAGCATTACATTAGTCCTACTAGATTTCAAGCATGATCTGGTCCAGAGAATGGAAATACTTTGTGTTGCCATTTTATTTGCGCCAATGACCTAACACATCCATCTTCGACTGGAGGGGTTCATCAAAGTAGAAATTAACTTCAGGGTGTGACATAAAGGAATATTTTCTCAAAAGCCATAATATTCATGTGTCTATCACTAACGGTCTGTGTTAATTCTCACCTGGTAGTGTGCCAGTCTGAGAGTGTGATTGAGTGAGACAGCAAACTGATATTGGTGACGCAAGTATTTCTTGTTAATAAACAACATTTTATATTTGTTCAACAAGAACCTGCGTTACGAATATAAATGTGTAACCCACCAGATGTCATCCTGAGTAAGCTTTAAAGGGACTCTAGTCAATGTTTCCCCTAATTCTCTTCTGATGTGCAAATCCACATCTGAAGATGTCTGAGCAGTGCATATACATTTCTGGGTGAAGGTTTCTACTAAAATAAAAAAGGTAATTTGCTCGCTTTTTATGTACGAAGGCTGGCACATTTTGTGAGCTGTACTTAATACTTGTACTGCTACTCACCTGCACAAGTTAGAGGTAGTATTGACTAGCTACATGTGTTCAATATATATATGTATTAATATACACTTATATTTTTTTCTTCTTCTATATTTTATTTCCAGGGAGGAAGATCCTGAAGATTCTGTACCCCACGGTCATATAACATCTTTGGTATGTTGGATTGTCAGAATCAGATATTTAAAGTTATAAATAGTGCTGTGTTCAGAATAATAGTAGTGTAATTCTTCATCTTCGTTTGTTCTCAAGCTCCTGCAGATTAGCAGGAGGAAGTCCAGAGAACGGAATGTGTTATGTCATCTTTGATAGCTTTGTTATGATATCTGTGCTTTTGGCCTTATACATTCAACTGCTGAATGAAGTATTGATCACTTTGACCATGGGATATAATAGATAACTCCATCCAATAACCTCCTTAGTCACCTCTTATGACATGCATGGAAGGTAAATAGTGTTTCTATTCTTTTTTTTTCCCTTTTGGGTCCCAGCAATACATTGATTGTAGCCTAAAAGAAATGTAGAATCTTGGGCTGCAAATAGTTCTATCTACAATCATTTGTTAATATTTAGTGACACAGGCAGTAAATATACTATTTAGTTGATATTTGTCTTCTCATTCACAGTTTGATCTATCTACCCATCAAGTCCGGGTTTCTTAATAAATGCTGCTGTATTTATAATTGGAGTGTATTGGTCGAATATGGTACTTCTTCTGCGTTCAGCATGTGGTCATGCTATACCGTCAGACCTGTCATCAAGACGAAGTCCACGTGTCTTCTCCAGGTCAGAGCGGCTGCCCCATAGCTTTTGTCTCAAGTCTGTATCCTCTGGCCAGGTCTGCTGTCTTTGCTCTTTGTAAGTTGGGCAGTTCTGGAGTCTGGGTTCCAGATCCACATGGACATTCATCTGTGTATGAGATCCTTAATCGATAAGAATATGATACTTAATTCTTCCTTGCTCCTCTTGGTATTGTCTCCTTAGCTGCCTGAAGTATTCCTTTATTAAACTCCATGATAATAGTGTTGATGTCTCTTTTAATTGTATGTCTTTTGTAAGTAGGTTTGCTCTGTGTTTATATATGTGCCAGTTTGCTTTCTTGTAGTTCCATCTTGTATTAGTTGGTTTTGTAACAACTTGGTGGCAGTGATCATCGCCCGGTCATTATCAAAGTGAACAAAACAATAATTACAAGACCAACTAGATTCTATCAAGAATCTAGATGGTCTTATAATTATGGTTTTGTTCACTTGGATGATGACTGGGTGATGATCACTGCCACGAAGTTGTTCACCTATTGTTCTTTCCATTATTTCAGCAAGGTCTGGGGTTGAGTTGCTATGCCATCTTCTTGAGTAGAAAGTTAGTGGATCCTGTGGATTACTCAGGAGGATTATGTTGTTATCTTGTCAACTTTCTATCTCTTCTCCCCTTCCATCTAAATTGTTGTATTAAATTTTCTCACTGCCAGGAAGTGTTTGTTAGGATGTTAATACTGGTCATGTTTAGTGGGATGTCATTTGGGCATTAGAAGTTTACTTTGCACAACTCTTCCTCACTTTAATCAAAATCCCCAGTGCAAGTCATTTTCACATTCACGCCATCGTCTGCCAAAGATACTTCTCTATGGTGAGCTAGAGAAGGGTATACGATCTCAAGGTGGCCAAAGGAAGCGCTACAATGACTCGTTAAAGGACTCACTGAAAGCCTTTGAAATAGACCACGATACATGGGAAGAACTTGCACAAAATAGATCTACATGGCGTTCTAAAATAAAAAAGAGCGCATCATCTTGTGAAAAGAAGAGAAATGCAGCAGCTCAACAGCGGAGAGCAGCTAGAAAGTCATGGATAGACCAGGATCCATCTACAGTCGTTATTCCCTGTCCAAACTGTCCAAGGACATTTACAGCTCGAATAAGGCTCATTAGCCATCTACGAACTCATAATCAAGGACATAACTAAAATTGAATTTTCAAAAGTGGATGTAACAAATGGTCATCATCACTTGTGATGGACGAACAACAACAACAGAAGTTTAGTATGTGGAGTTCAAGGAAGTTGTTTTATCTTGTCAACTTTCTATCTCTTCTCCCCTTCCATCTAAATTGTTGTATCCCAGTTTTGGGAGTGGCTGTTAAATTTTCTCACTGCCAGGAAATGTTTGTTAGGATGTTAATACTGGTCATGTTTAGTGGGATGTCATTTGGGCTGTAGAAGTTTAGTATGTGGAGTTCAAGAAAGTTGTTTTTATGTGAATAATCTGGTATTCAGCTCCTTCCTTGTGTTCTTTGGTTTCTTTGGCATTGATGTTATTCTTGACCAGTGTTAATATGTCACCTGTCCTCTGATCTTTCCAGTCAACTCTAAAGCATTTGTACCCTCGTATTTTGAGGTTATTTTTTCGTTGAGATGGGTTTTCTGTATGCAGCAAATACTAATCTCTATCTGGTGCAAGGTGTTTTCTAGTTCAATTTCGTTGTTGTCAACTCCCTCTGCATTCCAGTGCATGATATTTAGAGGGGTTGACCTATCTGGTTGATCAGTCACTTTCCTCTTCTGGCTCCACAAGGTAGACTAGAGGAACCTCCAGTTGCTGGGTATGGATTCTGTCGAGATTCAGAATCCAGCATTTCTTCTGCCTGGGGGAACTTCACAGAGTGAGCACCATGATGATTTTTAAAGTTTTGTCTTGCAGATATGTCAACTATTCGTGTTGCATGATACTATGGTTGCTAGTGCAACTCTCAGCCTGGTGTCTCTGACTTCAGCACCTGTGCTTGCTTGGGCAGGACTGTGGTCCTGCTCGATATTGGGTTGGCCCGACCATTCTTAGTTTCCAGCCTCTATTGGGTGGACTACGACCTATCTCCACTTTAAGGAGTTGGCCTCGATTGGGGTTGGTAGTTATGATGCAGACAGTAAATATACCATTTACATATCCATTTTGTTGGTATTTTGTAATGCTGGCAGTAAATATACCATTTATGTATATTATTTTATAATGCAGACAGTAAATATACCATTTTGTTATTTTTTTATAAATCAGGCAGTTAAAAGGTCCCATCGACGCCTTGGTCTGGCACAGAAACTCATGGATCAGGCCTCTCGAGCGATGGTGGAAAACTTTAATGCTCATTATGTTTCCCTTCATGTCAGGAAGAGCAACAGAGCCGCCCTACATCTCTACACAGAGACTCTTCAGTTCTCGTAAGTTATCTCTCTATTATATTATCAGTGTCTTCTAAAAGGAGAGCAAAGAATAGCAACACTGTTACCTACTATGCATCTATGCATGTCAAAGGAGGTTGTGGGGTGGAGTCGGCTTTCCCACCCCTTAGGCGGTCAAAGTGACCCAGAAGCAATGCTGGTCGGATGTGTCTGGTTAAAAGGGGCAGATATTGCAGCTAAGCTGTAAACCAAGACACAACACATTCCGTTCTCTGGATTACATTCTGCTAATCTGCAGGAGTTTGAGAACGAACGAAGAAGAAATGCATGCTGTAAGAGGCACTAAGGAGGTTAAACATGAAGTTGATTACCTCACTCCCATGATCTCTGTCAAGATGAAGCATGCTGAAGACCCATGCCTGGACCGCTAGGAGGGGGGCCAACTCTTTTACAGCATCATTTGTTTTTATAATGCAAGAAAGTCTTTACAAAGTTCCCACCGGAATAAAACTGCCCAGCTCATGCATGGCTTTACACTCTATAGCCAATCTGGGTTAAAGAGTCATCTGGAATTTGAATTAAAAAGAAATCCAGAATAATATCTATCTGCAACTGAAAGTAAAACTTCAACCCCCTTAATGACTCAATAAATAATAAGCGATAAGTGAGACTGAAGTAAAACTGTATAAAAGTAATGCTTACACAAAATACAGAATCGTTCAGTTTTACTTCTGCCATATCTGTATTTTTTCATACTCGTACCCACTAGTAGTTCATTGTAAAACTGAACAACTTCGTGTTTAATGGAAGTACTATTCTAATGACCGGATATGACTGAGAGTTGAAGCCTTCTAGGTATGAAATAAAGCTCCCTCGTGTACTGAAGGATGTAAGAGCTATATTGATCATAATTACCTGGGAGAGAAACAAACGGATGAGCTCTCTTATGCATTTTTACATTTTAAAATAACCTTGATTTATATCCATTTCTATTGTCTGTGACAGTATCAGTGAGATAGAACCCAAGTATTACGCCGATGGAGAAGATGCATACGCCATGAGAAGAGATCTCACAGAGTTCAAGGTGAAGAAAATTATATCTACTGTTATTAACTTTCTGCTTTTCTCTTTTTTTCATTGTTTCAGGTCTTTATATCTGTTCTGTTAAGGATATACATGATCTGAACACCAATTTTTAAAATATAAATAAGTGACACATTATCTGTATTAATATAATCAATTGGTGACACATTACCTGTATTAATATAATCAACTAGTGGCACATTACCTGTATTAATATAATCAACTGGTGACATTACTGTATTAATATAATCAACTGGTGACACATTACCTGTATTAATATAATCAACTGGTGACACATTACCTGTATTGATATAATCAATTGGTGACACATTACCTGTATTGATATAATCAACTGGTGACACATTACCTGTATTGATATAATCAATTGGTGACACATTACCTGTATTGATATAATCAACTGGTGACACATTACCTGTATTAATATAATCAACTGGTGACACATTACCTGTATTGATATAATCAACTGGTGACACATTGCCTGTATTGATATAATCAACTGGTGACACATTACCTGTATTAATATAATCAATAAGTGACACACCTGTATTGATATCAACTAGTGAAACATTGTTATCTACTAGTGACACATAGGATGCAGATATAAACAAAGTTTGAGCTTCCATGCTCCATAGATAGTCTCACATTTGCCAAGACCTTGCTTCACTTTTTCATGGATCAGCTTATCAACAGACTTGTCTAACCAATGAAAAAAGGATTAAAAGGATCTCTGACATGATTAAGCCTAGACTGCTATGAAGGAGTTAATCTACAGCATGCCTTAAAATTGAAACAGCCTTTTGGGTAGAATACTTGCCTCATCTTCAAGTGACATTCTTTCCAGAACGTAGTCTTTTCTATGGATCTCTTGAATTCTTAGCGGTCTTGAGCAAGTTGCCCTGCATCTTTCAGTGGCATGCACAGGCATTCTTGAATGTCTTTTGTCCAACAGCGCCTTGGTCGGCCTTTTGCCCCTGTTGCCTTCTATCATCCCCTCCAGTAACACTCTCTTCTTGTCGTCATGTCTTAATATGACAGAAAAAACTAGCTTTTTCTTTAATATAGTGTTCAGAAACCAACCTTCCTGGACGTTAATTGTTCGTAACACCTCCTGGTTTGTTTTCTTCACTGTCCATGGTATTCTCAAAACTCTTCTATAACACTTTAATTCACATGATGTTATTCTCTTGACCACTGTTTTATTTAGTGTCCATGCTTCACATCCATATGTCGCCACAGGAAAAACACATGTTCGTAGTAAACACAATTTGGTTCTTATGTTAGTACCGTGGCATAGTTTCTTTATCTGTTTTATACTTGAATACTTGCCTAGCTCATGCAATTACACAATACTGTTTTGTTATAAAATTTATAGAAAAACGACATGGCCACATTAAAGCCATATAGTCATATGAACTATGGTCAAAAGTGACCGAAATACCTTCCTCCTCATTGTTAATTCTCAAACTCCTGCTGGATCTCTCTTGTAGTAGGACACTGGTTTGCCTAGATTTCTAGCAGTATGTAGTCCAGAGACAGCCAAAAACGAATGTGTTTGGTCATTGGCGCAAATGCAAGGGCAACACTACGCATTTCCATTCTCTGGAGTATATCCTGCTGGAAATCTTGTAGGACCATTGTCCTGCTTGAAGAGAGATCCAGTGGGAGTTTGAGAATGAACGCTGAAGAATGAGTAGTCCAGAGAATTGAAATGTATTGTCAGTTTTATTTGTGCCAATGGCCAGACACATTCATCTTCGGTGGTGGGTGTCTGTGTACAAAATGGTAGAAAATGTTTCTAAATATGCATGTAGACCTTCTCAAAATAGGAGACTTTCTCAGAACATTACATATGAGAGTTGAAGCCTACTAGGTATAAAAGATAACTCATCACTGAGATGATGCCTGCTTGGTATGAAATAAAACTTATTACTGAGAGTTGAAGCCTCCTTAGTATGAAAGAAAGCTCACCAAAGTTGAAGCCTCCTTGGTATGAAAGAAAGCTCACCAAAGTTGAAGCCTCCTTGGTATGAAAGAAAGCTCACCAAAGTTGAAGCCTTCTTGGTATGAAAGAAAGCTCACCAAAGTTGAAGCTCCTTGGTATGAAAGCTCACCAAAATTGAAGCTCCTTGGTATGAAAGCTCACCAAAGTTGAAGCCTCCTTGGTATGAAAGCTCACCAAAGTTGAAGCCTTCTTGGTATGAAAGAAAGCTCACCAAAGTTGAAGCTCCTTGGTATGAAAGCTCACCAAAGTTGAAGCTTCTTGGTATGAAAGCTCACCAAAGTTGAAGCTCCTTGGTATGAAAGCTCACCTAGGAGAAAACTTACATTGCACATAGGAAAGAAGAGCAGAATCACACTAATTACTCAAGGAACATGAACCACAAAGTTGAAGTGGGAGTTGTCTGTCATCAATGGATGGAGTTATTGACACAATCCATGACTAGAGAGATTAATTTTATATTCATGCTGGGACATGCAGGAGTTGAGGGCAATGAACAGGCAGATACACTGGTGAGCACAGCCACATTGTCAATATGTATATCAATGGATCAATCTGACATAGTTAATGTGTTAAGAGACCTTGTCTGCTCAGAAGATTTTTAAAGTGTGAATTATGGTCGCTCTTGGGATTGGTGTAAAGATTGGAACAGCCCTTATAGATGGATGAATTTATTGATACAGGGATCGGAGCATATATTGGCTTGTCCGGTGCATGCTGGTGATAACATGCTATCATAACTCATGATGCACATAATTCCTACAGATGGAATTGTAAAAAGACATTGAAAAACAATGTGTTTTAGGGTTTATGTCCATTCATTACTCTGTAGGTTCCTGGTGTTATCTATTTATTTTGATGTATATTTTTTTCACAGTATGGACTGAAGGCAGATGATGAACCATTAGCAATAGAAGCAAGTCCGATAAAAATCTCTTGAAAGAAACCAAAATTATTTTTTAGGTTTGTATGCAAAATTTTGAGACATCTGCTATTACACCTTCATTGTTGACAGTAATGAGTTGTGACTTGTTGACAGTTTGACCCTCTATATATAGGATAGGTCAGCCAATTCCACCCCATAATCACCTTAGTTTCCTTTTATGCCTTGCATGGAAGGTAAATAGTGTCGCTACATTTTTCTCCCTTTGGTACCCTAAATTCTACGAAGAACCATTGATAGAGAAGGCATGTCAATGAATCTACTTCTTCTTCTGCATTCGTTCTCAAACTCCTGCAGATTAGCAGGATGTAGTCTGGAGAACGAAATGCGTTGTGTCATGGTTTACAGCATTGCTGCGATATCTGCGCCTTTCGGCCTAACACATCCGACTTCAGCTTGGCTTTGGGTCACTGACCCTATATGGGATAGGGCAGCGAACTCCACCCCATAACCTCCTTAGTCGCCTTTTATGACATGCGTGGAAGGTAAACAGTGTTGCTATTCTTTGCTCCCCTTTCGGGCCCTGGCAACACACAGGCGAATGAACCTAAACAACATGCAGAAATTGAAAGTCCTGGCAACACGAAGACAGAAATGGAAAGCTATGGTTTCTGCCCTATGCGCCGCCTATAGCCCTGGAGGAACATAACATAACATTTGGTACCCTGGCAAAATGGGTGAAGTAAACCATTAGCGATAGAAGCAAGTGAAAAGCACTAGAAAGAGCATTCAAAAATATTTGTTAGATTTGTAGGCAAAGTTGTGATATAACCGCTATTAACTCTTTATTGTTGAAAGTAATGAGCTGTGACTTGTTGATGTGACATCATTGGCAGTAATGGATTGTGACTTGTTGACAAGTGTTTTATGAAATCATTAATGATAGTATTGAGGTGGAATGTGGTTAGAAATGTGTTCTACAATCATCATTGACAGTATTGATGAGTGATGTGTTGGTTGGTTGGTTGCTGATCCAGCGGTCCATGGGCTCATGCCCTTTGATCCAATGCCATTAAATGGCATTATATTGCTGCGAAGTCTGTGGATTTTCGGCCCACCCCGGGCCAGAGAATAACTATCACACCTCCAAGAAGGTAATTTTCAACCTATGCACTGCAACCAAGATAGGGTTCACTGTGCTCATTCCCCGCCACCAATTGACTACTGGTTATGCCAAAGTTCTCTATTGCTCCAGGCACGCAACCAAATGTTCAAGTCAAAAGGATTGTTATGTCCTGAGTCACTGTGCCTCTATGATGGCTCTCAGCCATAGGAAAAAACAGTTCTGTCAGTTTCCTCCTCCCCAGTGCTGCTCAGTACTTCTCTGGCTCCCTCCCAACCACAGAGCGGTGCATACATCATATATTCAAGTAAACATGAAACACATTTCAACAACAACATAATAAGCATAATTGTATAGATGACGTGCCATGAAGCTTCTATAAGAAGGTAACCTCAATATAACGGCATTTCATCTCCTAAAGTTTTCTGTTGCATGGGTGGTTTGTCTAGTGGGCCATTGGTGAGACCCACAGACGCAATCACATGCGTAGAGTGATGTGTTAACCTTCACCGAGCCGATATGATATCCAGCCGCCGAAAAACAAAATGGCCGCGCGCGCTGATGGCGGGCCGTCCCTCCCAGCGAGATTATCGTGAGATTTACACGTACCACAGTACGTGCACATAGCTGGGGACATGCGCAATCGAAGCCGGTACATCCCCCACTTCCGACATGATCGTTTTTGAGAATGGCTGGCTATTCGTAAAAGTTTAAGAGCAATTAATCTGACCACATCTGTACACCGGTACGATGCCATGATGATGGATCGGTTTTACAGACCTTTATTTCATCGTATTTCGAATAAAATAACATTGAATCGTGGATTGAATAATGGATTATTAGGTTATTTAGTTTCACAGCAGTGAATATACAGAATGCCGTGCTGGTTTGGGGACTTGTACGTTTGATATCGAATATTTTGAAGTGGCAGAAAAAATAACTCTAGGCCTAAGCTCAAAGAACGATTTTACTGCAAATCTACATGTTTTATACAGTTCCCCCGGCTATATTTTGATAATTTCGCAGTGAAAGAACATAAATACAACAGATTTACGTGATTTAGTTGACAGTGTTGCCAAGGAATTCGATATGTAAGGTAAGTTATTTTTATTTCTTATTTTTTCCCTCTTTATTTGTTATAAAATATATGTTATTTGTAAAAAACGTCTTTACCACTTTCTCATACGTCTGGTATCACACACACACGTACATAAATTACACCAATATATGCATAATTCAATTCTTTATTTATATGTGCAAATATTATTTAAATATCTCTAACAACCAAAAAATTATCACATTTTCAAAACAGTCACCATCAATAATGAAAATATTCAAAAAAGAATCCGGTGGCAGGGAGACGTTTCGTATTTTTTAATCTGGCTTGCTAAAGGTTAAGAGTGTTATGAAGTTATTGTTGACAGTATTGAGCACACCTGAAACTTTGTGGTCATTTAGTTTTAAATTGGGTGTCCATAAGTCAGACATTAGAGAGACTGATGCCTGTGTGTTGCCGAAAGGGGAGCAAAGAGTAGCAACATTGTTTACCTTCCACGCATGTCGTAAAAGTCGACTAAGGAGGTTATGGGATGGAGTTGGCTGTCCCATCCCATATAGGGTCAGTGACCCAAAGTCATGCTGAAGTCGGATGTGTCAGGCCGAAAGGTGCAGATGTTGCAGCAGTGCTGTAAATCATGACACAACACATTCCGGACTACATCCTGCTAATCTGCAGGAGTTTGAGAACGAACACAGAAGAAGAAGAGAGACTGAAGCTGTTGCCACTTTACACTAAGTAATTGTATTACAATTCATGGACCCAGAGCTCAATTCAAGGGAGATAAGAAATTACAAGGAATACAATAAATATGTCAGACCTATTCACACTACCACTACAAACACTGCAGTATCACATTATAAGGGTAAACAATTGACACGAGGTGGATAATAAATGTCAGGTTCAGACACACCTACTATAAAAGACTACAAGGTTAACATCGTAAGTACAAGTTCTAAGTGTGTGAGACATGTGTTATAATGGCAGTGTTGAAGTATGACATGTCAACAAGTGTGTTATGGAGTCATAATTCACAGTAATAAGTTGTGACTTGTCAACAAGTGTGTTATGGAGTCATAATTTGCAGTAATGAGTTGTGACTTGTTGACAAGTGTGTTATGAAATCATTATTAACAGTATTGTGGTGTGGTATTTTGAAAAAGTATCCTGCTGAAGATGGATGTATTGGACCATCGGTGTAAATAAAACTGCCACACAGTGCATTTCTTCTTCAGCGTACATTCTCAAACTCCTGCTGAATTTCTCTAGGACCATGGTCCTATTAGATTTCCAGCAGGATGTAGTCCAAAGAATGGAAATGCGTTGTTTCGCCGTTTTATTTGTGCCAATGACCAGACACATCCGTCTTCAGCAGTAATTTCTATTCTCTGAACTACATCCTACTGGAAGTCTAGTAGGACCATTGTCCTGCTACAGGAGAGATCCAGTAGGAGTTCGAGAATTAACGCTGAAGAAGAACAGGTATGTTACAAAGCCCTCTTTTTCATTGACAGTAATCACCTGTGTCTTGTAAACAGATGTTTGTGTAGTGATTAATAATTACATAAAATGTTATGACCCTTCTGTTTATTTCAGCCAATGTCTGCAAATCTCGTCCATCATTGATAAAAGATACAGGGTGTGGGTGCCTGCCCCCTTTGTCACAAGTCACTTCATTAAGTTTGATGTGTCGCAATTTGCTATGAGTTAATATAAAATTTGTGTGTTTTTACACAGCGTTGGTGTCATTTATGTTGTGATTCTGTCACATGTCATGTCATTAATTGTCAACTGAGAAGAGTGGAGAAAAAATTTGGCCTGCTGAGATGATGACTGCTTTCAATTGCCCTGTGTTGCCATGGCCGAAAGGGGAGCACAGAACAGAAACACTGTTTACCTTCCATGCATGTCATAAGAAGCGACTAAGGGTTATGGAGTGGAGTTACTTATCCCATATAGGGTCCAAGTGGCACATAAGCACATCAGGCCAAAAGATACAGATATCCCTGTAAACCATGTATCACCAACACATTCTGTTCTCCAAACTACATCCTGCTAATCTGCAGGAGTTTTGAGATCCAACGCAGAAAAACAAAGGAGGCTACTTCCTGACCTGAGAGGCTTCATAGATGACACAAATTAAACAATACAGTTAATTGAAACTACTTTTGCTGTAACCTGATTGTTGACTGCATGATGATAATGTAATAAGTTGTATCAGTTTTTTCAAAAGTTTGCTCAAAATTACTTCAAAAAAATAATGGCATACTACTGGGATGTATTTCCAGTTAATTTAGAATGCCAAGACTCATGATGACCTCAAATAATACTCAGAGGTTTTGCCTGTGTTGTTGGGGTCTGAAAGTGGAAACCGCTGAAGATGGATGTGTCAGACAATTGGCGCAAATAAAACAGCGACAACGCATTTGCATTTTTTGGGCTACATACTGCTGTACCATTAATGGATCATTGTCCTTATACAATAGAGATCTATCGGGAGTTTGAGAATTAGCACTAAAGAAGAAGAATAAAGGGGATCAAAGAATAGCAACATGTTGTTACCTGCCATGCATGTTGTACAATGAAACTAGGAATTTCTTGGAGTATAGGTTTCCCTTTCCTGCCTATAGAGGTCAAAGATATCCAGGAGTCATACTGAAGTCAAATGTGTCAGACTGAAAGGCGCTGATATCACAGTCAAACTGTAAAGCATAACAATGCATTCTGTTCTCCAGATTACATCTTTCTAATGTGCAAGAGTTTGAGAACAAATCCGCAAATGAAATGGCGACACAACGCATTTCCATTTTTTGGACTACATCCTGTTGGAAATCTAGTTGGACCATTGTCCTGCTACAAGAGAGATCCAGTGGGAGTTTGAGAATGAACACTGAAGAAGAAGAATATGTATGACCAGATTTACTGACAGTGTTTGTTCATTTAAGATTAAATACCAGGTACTGATATCCTGAGTAACATTCAACTTCAAGGATTACATTTTTTCTGTTTGCCGTTAAGCCAAGCTTTGATGATTTGGGAATCACCAGGTAAAGTTTTACCCATAGAAATGCTACATTACTTCGCTTCCTAAAATTATTTTGCAAGGAAGTCGAGGATGGAAGGAGTAGAAGAGGACAAAATCACAGATTGATATGGGATGGTTTGAGCATAATTTTTCTACACTCCTCCTAATGCCTGAGGACAGAGTTGTTTGAAGATCTTTTTGTACTGATGTATTCAGTGTGGTACCCCAATGACCCTGATGTGTTATGGGCCTTATTATTATTATTATTTCATTAACCTAGTATTTGTAAAAATATATATTTATTCACTACCTGTATGTGTTGTGCTCACAAACTCAGTATTACATCTGGGTGATGCTTACGGAAAAGTTTGAGAATCCTGCTCTAGACTGAACAGATCCAAACTTACTGTGGATAATGATAAAATCTTGAGGGTGTATATCTTTACCACTTTGCTCCCTATTCCAGGAGTTGGAGTTTTACTTTCAACAATGACTGAAATGTTTCTGGCATTCTTTTTTCCTAACAGTCCTAAATGGCTGTGTTACTGTGTCTATAGACCTATATTTATATTGTCTAAATGGCTGTGTTACTTTGTGGCTATAGACCTATGTTTATATTGCCTAAATGGCTGTGTTACTATGCAGCTATAGACCTATATTTATATTGCCTAAATGCCACCATGAGCAGTCCTGTCATGACTTTCTTACAACCTTGAGACATGTGTATATGTTTGTTTGTTAGTGTTAGTTCTATACTCTTGCTGGATCTCTTGTCTTCTTATGGTGCGAGCTGTGTGGTGTTAGTTATTTCATGTGCCGTCAATAATTTCTGATACTGATGTTCTCCCATGCCACAATGCTAGGTTGTCAAGCATCTTCTTCTTTTTCTGCATTCGTTCTCAAACTCCTGCAGATTAGCATTGCTGCGATATCTGCACCTTTCGGCCTGACACATCCAACTTCAGCATGGCTTTGGGTCACTGACCCTATATGGGATGGGACAGCCAACTGCATCCCATAACCTCCTTAGTCGCCTTTTACGACATGCGTGGAAGGAAACAGTGTTGCTATTCTTTGCTCCCCTTTCGGGCCCTGGCAACACCCGGGCGTATTATTGTTCTATATCTTATTTCTTTTAGTAGAACAATATTCCTAGTTTTCAGCAGGATGAAGCTCATAGAATAGAGATGCATGTGTCACTATTTTATTTATGGTAATGATCCAACTTCATTAATAATAATTATTAGTAATAATAATATCAGCATCAGAGTTACAACCACAACATATAAATAGACTGCACACAACATGTGGGGACTTTAACATAAAGATAAACATAGAAAAAACTGAGGTAATGTCAGTCGCAAAAACAGAAAGAAACACAACTTAATAGGTAAAAGAATTTACTTACCTTGGAATCATCAAATGGGAAAAACAAAAGAAATCCAACACAGATGCATAATAGCATACCAGATCTTAGGACAGATGTTTCCTAATTTAAAAAATAAGCTTGTGAAAAGTTCAATACTAAAACTGCAGTATATAAAACAATAATCATACCATGACTGTGCTACCAATGTCAAACTTGACACAACAAAAGAAAACTTGTTAAACAGAAATGACCTGTCTACATAGAATTATTGGATTAACAATAAAAGACCGCCCGTGTGTTGTCGGGGCCCGAAAGGGGAGAAAAGAATAGCAACACTGTTTACCTTTCATACATGTACGAGGCGACTAAGGAGGTTATGGGATGGGGTTGGCTATCCAATATAGGGTCAGTGACCCAAAGTCATGCTGAAGTTGGATGTGTCAGGCAGAAATGCGCAGATATCGCAGCAATGCTGTAAACCATGACAACGCATTCCGTTCTCTGTACTACATCCTGCTGATCTGCAGTAGTTTGAGAATGAACGCAGAAGAAGAAGTAAAACAATAAAAGACAGAAATGAAAGCATCAGACGACTAGCAAACACAATGCCAATCCTGGATTACATCAAAAGAGAACAGATTAAGTGGTTTTCATAAGCTTCTAGACTACCAACAGATAGCGGCCCTCAAAAAGCATTACTATACAGACATGATGGATACAAATGATGGATTACAGAAATAAAAGAATCAATGAAAATAAATATTTATGAGGCACACAGAATGGCCATCTTCAGAGAACTCCCAGCATTTGAAGCATGTGTCGTCTATAGAGGATTAATTGCAATAGAGATCATGTGGTGGGAGTAGTTGACCCTAGTAACATGTTACCTAGCATGTTGTAAGAAATAAAAGATGGCAGCTGTTCAAATATTCAACAATCGTACCATTATCTGGGTAAATTGCAATATTCAGTGATTCTAAATAAATTTTACAAGCCATTGAACAAACAATACAAAATCATTCACACCATCAGACAAACATCTCTGAAGTATATTGGAAAAACTACAGCTAAATTCTATTATAGAAACTTGCTCATACCAACAAATATTTATGTCATCATTATGTGACACATTCTTTCCAGAACGTGGTCTTTCTTTATGGATTCTCTGAACACTGGGCGAGTTGACTTGCCGTAGTTAGAGACGTGTTTAAGCAATCTGATATATCAGTGCATCAAATATTTATGCAACAGAAATTTATGTACAGTATAAACACTAAAATTTTCCCCAGTTTTCAATTTGAATGTTTTCTGCCGCAGACAATTGTGCGCCTGGGCCATTCAGAAAGCAATAACAAACTACTGATGTATTTATATTGCCTATAACATCACTACAGCCAAAAAATGCTGGGCTGATGGCTACATCCTGAATAGGATATGATACCAATTTTTTTTTATCGTTGGTCCCGGTTTCAAGTCTTTAAATTATGGGAAATCTTATTTTAGGAATTAGGAGGTAAAATTTAGGCAAATGAAATAAACAAATTTTACTGTAATGAATACAAAATGTTTGTCTCGGGAAGGTAGAAAAAATAGATTGTCACACATTAGAAACCCTACCTTCACTTAAAAATGTCAATAACTTTGTTAAAACTGGTCACAAATGCTATTTTCATTGTTAATTCTCACACTCTCTCTAAGATCACATCCTTAACATGAGATTGATCATAGAAAAGTTTAGGGAATTTTCAACTGACCTGCACAAGTGTTTCATAGATTACTCAAAAGCGTTCGACTGTGTCCAACACCAGCAACTATGGGAGATAATGAACATCATGGGTTTCCCAAGACATCTGCTTCATCTAATAGAGGAACTTTATCAAGATCAAAAGGCTGCAGTGAAATTAGAGGGCGATCTGTCAGGGTGGTTTGAGGTACAGAGTGGAGTAAGGCAGGGATGCACACTCTCCCCATACCTGGTCAACATCTACACAGAAAGTATGATGAGGAACGTGAGAGAAGACATACACAACGCTGACTACCACGCTTTAAACATAGGTGGATTCCTAATCCTGGAACTACGCTACGCAGACGACACAGTGCTTCGTTCAAATGATTTCTTCTTCAGCGTTCATTCTCAAATTCCCACTGGATTTCTCTTGTAACAGGACAATGATCCTACAAGATTTCCAGTTGGATGTAGTCCAGAGAATGGAAATGCGTTGTGTTGCCGTTTTATTTGCGCCAATGGCCCAACACATCATTCTTCGGCGGGTTCAAATGATATAAACGCCCGTGTGTTGCCGGGGCCTGAAAGGGGAGCAAAGAATAGCAACACTGTTTACCTTCTATGCTTGTCGTAAAATGCGACTAAGGAGGTCATGGGATGGAGTTGGTTGTCCCATCCCATATAGGGTCAGTGACCCAAAGCCGTGCTGAAGTCGGATGTGTTAGGCCGAAAGGCGCGGATATCGCAGTAATGCTGTAAACCATGACACAACGCATTCCGTTCTCCGGACTACATCCTGCTAATCTGCAGGAGTTTGAGAACTAACGAAGATGAAGAAGAAGAAATGATATAAAGGGATTGGAACAACTAATCAAGAACACAAAATTGCGAATCACAAAACTTGTATTTAAACACACAACAACCAAAAATCAGAATAGACAATATCGAGATAGAATGTGTGGATAAATTTGAATACTTAGGAGCAAACATCAACGGTGCAGGAGACAGCATGGCAGAAATAAGGAAGAGATTGGCAATGGCATATTGTAATCTAACACGGTTGAAAAACATGGAAAAACAACAAAATAGAAACGAAAGTGTTAATGTTACGAACTGTTATTTTTCCGGTTGCTACAAACGGCTGTGAAACATGGACCCTAAGTAAAACAACGGCAAAGAAGATCAACGCCTTCGAGCTGAAATGCTACCGAAAGATACTTAGAATATCATGGAAGGAAAAGAATCAGAAACTCAGATATTATAAACACATTGAAGATTTCAGAGTGTTGGTTACTAAACACAATAACAAAAAGAAAAATACGCCTGTTTGGTCATATAAAGAGACCCAACTGTTTAGAAAGACAAATAATGGAGGGAAGAGTACCTGGGTATAGGAGAAAGGGCAGGCAAGAAGACGATGGACTGACGACATTAAAGATAACATGAATACATCGCTAGAAAATGCAAGCCACATCGCCCAAGACAGAGAGAGGTTCAGAGAGTTAATTGGGAAGACAACGTTCTGGAAGGAATACGTCACATGACTTGATAAGAGAACCAAAGTATTCAAAACTGGTGACTCTTTCTAATTCATTGTTGTTGATACTTATTGAGAACTTGCTAGTGGTTTTGTCACTTGTCATAATATTGGTCTTGTTTTCATTCAGAAATAGGTTTTGTTTTTCACTATATTCTTTAATGTAGTTTATGAGGTGTTCGAGACCTGATTGACTGTGTGCCAATAGTATTGTATCGTCTGCATATCTTAGATCTGGTATCTCATGACCTCCGACGTTAAATGGGTCGAAGTTTTTTCTTTTCTCTCTGTTGGTCATTTCTTACAGTCCTCATTATGTTCTTTGCATAAAAGTTGAAGAGATATGGTGATAGGACACATCCTCGTCTGACTCCTTTTTCCACACTGAACCAATCAGATGTTTCACTATTTACTGTCACGGCTGCTTGCTGGTTTTGATATAATGTTTTTATGAGGCGGATTACATGTATGACATGGGAAATGCATGTCCTTCCTGATATTTCAAAGTTTTTGATGTTGTACACAATCGAATGCTTTGGTGTAGTCAATAAAGCATGTGTAGATGTCAACATTAAACTCTCTGAATTTCTCTATGATGTTCCTCATATTGAAAATATGATCTTTAGTGCCTCTGCCCTGAAACCTATGATTCCTTAACTTTTCTTCCAGCTTATGTTTTAGTCTTTTCATGATGATGCCAAGTAGTATTTTGCTGGCGTGACTGATTAGTGCAATGGTTCTGTAGTTGGTGCATAGTGTTAGATTTTTCTTCTTCAGTAGCGATATGTATGTAGATTGATCGTGTCCATTCATAGGACAAAACTTCACTTTTCCAGATCTTGGTGCAGAGTGTGTGACAGATGGTGATTGTGGTTTCTCCTCCTGCCTAAATAATTTCAGCAGTTATATTATCACACCCTGGAATTTTCACTCTCTTTATGTTTTAAAAGGCCCATCTGACTTCATCCAAACTGGGTTCTGGTTCTATTTCACTGCTATTGTGGGTGTTATTGTTGGTGTTTTTGTCGATTTCCTTTTACATTTCCTTACAGTATTTGTCCATCTTTCCAGGATATCTTTGTTTTCTGTCAGTTTGTTACCATGTTTGTCTTGAATGATGTTTAGTGCTGGCTTTAAATCGCATGTTAGAGTTTTCATATCTTTGAACATACTATCACTTCTTCCTTATTTGTTCATCTCCTCTGTATTGTTGCATATTTGCAGTATATATTTGTTTTTGTCCTGTCTTGTATTTTTCCTTATTTTCTTGATGATTTCTTATATTTGCTGTGATTTGCAGTGTACTTCATTACTTTCATTTCTCTTATTTCTTCAATTAGTTTTAGAGTTTCATTTGAGATGTTACCTTTTTTTCTTGGTAACTTTTCTTAGTATAAGATTTTGTGCTGTAGAAACAAGAATAACTCTTGCATAGTTTGCCAGTTAAGGTCGGTGAAGAACAATTACGTTTCAGGAGCAACAAAGGAACCAGAGAAGCTATACTTAGTATCTGATTAGTGATAGATAAATATGTAGAAGTCCAAAAAAGTGTTATATTTGCTTATACAACATTTGTACAACACTTTGACAGAGTTCAACATGAAAAATTAATGAAATGTCTTCAAAAAATAGGCATAGATGGAAAATACAGCAGACTGATTAGAAATATATATTGAGAACAGACTGCATCAATAAGGTGTGAAAACAGCTACTCGCCATACGAAGAAATAAGAAGAGGGGTAAGACAAGGATGAATTTTATCTTCCAGCATATTTAATATCTACACATAGAATATCTTTAAACGTATAGAAGGAATATCAGCAATCAATAGAAAAATAATAAACAACCTGAGGTATGCAGATGACACTATTCTTTTAGCAGAAAGTGAACATGAACCACAAAGACCAATAGATCAAGTCAATAAATCAAGTAAAGAATACGGACTGGATATAAATATCAAAAAAACTAACAATGATAATCAGCAAAGTCATAGAAGAACAGGCACTAAACATAAACATACATGGAGAGAAACTACAACAAGTAGAACACTATCAATATCTTTGACACATAATTACACATTATGGCAGATGTGAAACAGAAGTTAAAAAGAGAATAGGAATGGCTAAAAGTACCTTCAATGACATGAGGAAAATATTAACATCTAAAATTACAAACAAGTTAAAAATGGGATTTATAAAACATCTGTTGTATATTAATGTATGGCTCAGAAACATACCTGCTTGCTTCTTCTAAACACACAATTAGAAGACAGAATTGATGCCTTTGAGATGAGGATATATATAAGAATAGGGAGAACATCATGGAAAGAGAAGAAAACAAACAAAGAGGTTCTAACAACACTCAATAGAAAGAAAGAATTATTAAGAGAAATAAAGATCAGGCAAATAAAATATTTTGGACACATTAAAAGACATGACACTTTGCTGTAGAACTTATTTGAGGGTAAAGTCGACAAGAGGTGAGCAAGAGATAGACATAAATAGAAGTGGGAGAGTAACATCACAAGATAAACATGTTACAGTCTAGCAGAGTGCACCACCAAAACAAGAGGTTAGGAATTTTGGAGATATTTTGCAACCAATCTTCGTTGCGGAGAGAGCATTTGAGGATGATGGGTTGGTTATCTCATCGGGTGTTAATTCTACTTGTACAGCCAGAAATATTTCAAATTTGTTGTAAACTTCGATGCTACGAGAATATAAACTCGTATATTCTGCTGGTATGTTGCTGGTGTCTAACACCTTTTATAACCTTTTTATTCTAGGAATTTCCTATAGGGAACATAAGACTAACTTATACATACGAAATAAAATAGAAATGTATGCAGGTGTACCATGAACCATTGTTTTCACGGGTGAAATGACGAAAACTAGCATGGTTTGGACATGTATGTAGACATGATTTCTTGTCAAAAACAATACTGAAGTGAACTATCTAGGGGGGGGGGAACCAGGTATTAGGTATGTTGATTATTATCTTCGTACACCGGACACGTCCATAGGTGCTCCGATCTCCGCTTCAGTAAATCTCTCAGGGTATAATGGCTGATTGTTCCGGTTCTTTGTTGGTTCACTACTCTTTTTGAAATCTTTGTCAGGGGTTCTCTTCTGGCCACGTCCATCCTCACTCCCAATTCTAGCATTCTTGATATTGACTCATGCTTATTCATCTTAAAATCCTCTGATCGTGAGGACTCACGAAGAGCAGTCAGCTCGGTCCATAGGCTGACCGTCTGTTGTGGGGACGAGACTAGCTTATTTGTCGGTCCGTTCGTTCCCTCGACACCCGCATGTCCAGGGACAAAAATAAGCGTGAGTTTTCGTAGTGATGCCCACATTTTAGCTCTCTCTAATGATTCCGCCCATTCTCTACATACGTCACCTATTTTCAATTTCTAAATCATATTCAGTGAGTCACATAATATGTACACATGGGAATAAGTTTGCGATTCCAGCCAGTCAAGTGCCTGCGTTACGGCAAATACTTCCATAGTTAGACTACTTGTTGTTGCGGTAAATGCACCATTGGCTTCGTGTACTGTTTTCTCTTTTGATCTGACAGTAAAGGCCCATGCGCATCGCTGGTGACGGATGACCGACCCGTCCGTGTAAATCACAACATCTGAATCATCGGCATTCTCGCATATTAGTTCTTTGACCTCAGCATCCAGGTATACGTGGCTTGCTTTTTCTGCACTCTCTGTTGAGTGTAATGACGGTCGTGGGTACCTCTTGAACGTAGGAATAGGTATCCATTCCTCATCAGGAGCTATGCCTTCTGGGACGCAGATATGTTTAACGGTATCCTCGGCCCGACCCAACCACGATTTGCCTCTCTTGAGCCTGCTTCCCTTCACAAGACGGAGCTCGCTGTGTAGTGAGTGGTCTATGTCAAAACTCACTCTAAGGTATGCACTGACATGCCACATATCAATGCTATAAAATATTCTCGGAAAATCAACGAGAAATCTCATAGCCACACATGGTGTGTCCCTTGTGCATCCAAGAATGATCCGCATCGCTTCGTTCTGAATCCTTTCCAACCTCTCAATCTGTGTGTGACTGGCGGTGATAGTAGCGTCTGTATATTCAATGACAGGGAAGACAAGAGCCTCGTATAAGATTACGAGCTGTGCTTGTTTAGTGTCAGCCGCTGCCTTTACTCTCAGAGTTGAAAGTTCTCTGCGGGCATTAGCGACAACATGATCAAAGTGTTCCCGGAAACACAGACTACATTCAAATCGCACGCCCAGGTATTGTAAGGATGAGGTCCTGATTGTATCGTACCCTCTTATCTCCACAGTCGGTATCACAGACTTTACGATGTGATTGATAAGAGAGAACCATGTCACCGCAGCCTTCTCTTGGTTGATCTGTGTCCCTGAACCATCACACCAGGAGGCGATACGGTATACCTCTTTCTGCAGTGATCCGACAGGGGAGAAGAACCATCATGCACAAAGAAAGGCATGGACAGACAACATCAAGAAATCGACAAAACACGATTATTCCTCATTCATCCGCTTTGCTGAAGATATACATTTCTGGAGGACTGTGTGCTGAATCATCAAATGTGGTACTCCTATGACCCTGAAGGGTTACGGGTTTATTGATCGATTGATTGATAACCATTTTAAGCTTTATTTTTACAGCCTCAGTGAGAAGTTCGTGGTCTGTGTCCCAGTCGGCACTCTTAAGGTGTTGGCGCATAGGATGCTTGATCGACATCTATTTTGATTAAGATGTAATCTATTTGATATTTCTTTGTCTTTCCATCTGGTGATGTCCACGGGAACAGTTGTCTAGGGTGTTGTTGGAATAGAATGTTAGTGATTGTCAAGTTGTTGCTTTTCTCATTACATGCCTTCAAATTTACTTCACCATCTCTTAGAACTTCTACATTAGTTTTCTTGGCTGTCAGTGGAATTTTGTCGTCTTGAAGCATGATTCTAGACATTTACTTTCGTAGTTTACCGTTGCCTTCAGGATGAATTACTAATATCACTGTTTACGACAATTATTTTATATTTGATTGTCAGTGGAAAGAAACCTGGCAATTGATACTTATTTAAACTTTTGCCTCGCATATTTTCAAAAAGTTGATAAAACTAATGGTTATTGGTTATACAGAAATTTAATCCAACAGTTATAATTAATCTTTAATATAGATCCATGTACATTAACATAATGTCTCAAACTATTAAATATATAATCTATATAACATGTTCTACAAATGCATAACTGCACAAGAAAATAAATAATAAGATGCTTACACATTATTAAAGTCAGCTAATGTTTGAGTAGAGTAAGAGCAAAAAAATCTGGTAAAGAAACTGAAAACAGTAATGGACGTTGAACAAGCATGAGTCTGCCAGTGAATAAATTCGGTTATTTGTTGGAAAGAAAAATGGGCACCAAGTTATCACACGTTATTGCATCTTACTTTGTTTGAAATGTAATTGTCGTATGTAGTAACAGAAAAGATGTGACGGAAAAAAGTGCATTATACTTCGTGATGCTACGACCGACCTTGATTGAGCCCGCCAAAGAATGCAAACACTTGTAAATTTGATATAATTTTAAGATAATAATCGTTTACTGATTATTATGTCCCCCAATTAAGTGTGGTCACGAACTTTGAACTGTTCAGAAACAAAAACTTTCTTACAATGTGCGAAATTATGTATAACATTTTTGTTGTACTGGTTTGTATCAGTTTGGTTGGGGCAACTAGTACATTTTATGAAATCACACCATGTGGAAACTGCACTTGCATAGCTAGTGAAGCCAGCGCCGACTGTTCGAATAGAAATTTAAAGAGTGTGCCGACATATCTTCCAGCAAATACAACAGATCTGAATTTGTCTAGAAATTATATTAGAATATCCAGTTTGACTACAGCGAAGCCCTGTCAGACATACTCTAATTTAAGCAAACTTTCCATGGCGTGGAATGGAATTGATACAATTTCAGATGTATTTGATGGTAATAATAATAATAATAATAATAATAATAATATAATTGCATTTCATTTTATTAGTTATTTAACGGTAATATTCTTTTTTTAAAACATGTAACTGCAGTTTGATAATGTTCTTTATTGTTGAGGCTGACAATGTTTGTTGCTGTTTCAATCAATCCATAGGTAGCGCTTACTTATTCCCAATG
Source organism: Meghimatium bilineatum (assembly GCA_034231615.1). Classification (NCBI taxonomy): domain Eukaryota; kingdom Metazoa; phylum Mollusca; class Gastropoda; order Stylommatophora; family Philomycidae; genus Meghimatium; species Meghimatium bilineatum. Next base: position 44,503,162 of record CM067317.1, on the reverse strand, counting down.
GGTAATGACCATAGGAATGTTTCTCCAAAGAATATTTACGGTGGCGTCAGTATGAATGCCTTATAATTTGAAAATGTAAAAACTAATGAAATATTTTTAGCAATTCCATAATATTGTATAAATATTTATCACTAATTTCTAGTACAACAATTATTAAATAATCATGGAGTTATAGTTTCTATATTCTTGTTTTTTTGTCTAGGGAATTTACACAAAAAAAGACAGTCCCAATGAATCAATGAGTGTGAGTTTCGGAAGTTTACAAGATAATAATAAGACCCATAACTCATCAGGATCGTAGCGGTGACACACTGGAGAGAGCACAAAAAGCCCCACAAACACCTCTATCCTCTGCCATTCAGAAGAGAGTAGAAAAATCATGTCGACCATTACTTAATGTTATCAATTCAGGCCTCTTCTCCTTCAATTCTGTCTGTTCCTTGCACAGTCATTTTAGAAAGTGAGCCACGTCTTGTTACATGTGCAAACCAAACAAGTTTAAGATGTTCCACTACTGAGCACTTTGTTTACATGGCACAGCCAAGTGAATGTGGTACAACTCAAAACAGAAATACCTCAATGGCAGCTTGCTCGCTTTGCTAGTGACGTAGAGAAATATATTTGAGTTCAATTTTACATCTACTTAACCTAATAATGAAAAAAAAAATTTTAATTGCAAAATACAAAATGACAATCTTGATTGTGTAGACAAATTTTCAATGTAAAATTTGATATAAAATGAAAACACCTGCATTGATAATTTAAAAAGTTGTCTAGATGTGGCGTTTTGTTAATTTTTTGTAAAATAATTCTTAATAATAAATAAGACCGAAATGTGAGCACAAAAGTATTTAGGCATGAATTTGCTATTAGTTCATTTTCAATCTCCCATCATGTTTTTTTAAATCATGCTCTAACTTCATGATTCTTCTTCATTGTTCATTCTCAAATTCCCACTAGATCTTTCTTACAGCAGGACAATGGTCCTACTAGATTTCCAGCATGTTGTAGTCAAGAGAATTAAATTAGTTGTGTCATCATTTTATTTACGCAAATGGCCCGACACATCCATCTTTGCCAGACTCATTGATTCCACACTCTACACATTCCTTTCTGCTATGTGCTTTCATATATTTTCTGTCTCCTTTATATTCACCTTCTATGTTTTGTTACTTGTCGTCTCAGTGTGTAGATGTTTATCCAATGTTTGGCATCCTGATGACTGCTAGAATGTTGTCTATGCTTGCATTTTGTTCTCATTATGTTCTTACTATCGATAACACTTTAATTAACTTACTTCCATTCATACTTTCATTTTACCTGTGATACAGCATCCCCTATATTTCCATCTTGTTGTGTTAGCCCAAATACTGTTATTTGATTAATTTATTTGAATCAGAATGCACAAGTCTGAAATATCTTGATCTGACTGGAAATGTCTTGGAGTTTCCAAGTCCCATGTCATTTGAAGGTCTTCAAAACCTGAAAGAACTCACCTCCATTGAAGTGGAAGAGCTACATCTGGAGACATTCAAATACCTGACACACCTGGAGACTCTTAATCTCACGATTTATGGCATTGCAATTCAACCTGGAGTTTTCAACACGTTTTTGTCTTTGAAAAAACTGATCTTGACCCTGGAAAAGGTTCTAGCACTACCAGAGCACCTGTTCTCTATTAATGAGGGAAGAACTCTAAAACATTTAAGTTTCAAGGGATCAAAGGTGTGTATAATCATATCTTACTTTGGTAGATGATACTATATGTGAAATATTTGTGGGTCTTGAGCAGGCTTGATCACAGTAGAGATCATGGCAAGCCTTGTTTTATTGGCCAGGGTATACTGCAAGAGTGCTGTATGGGAAGGCGAACCAAGAACATGGTAACTAGAAATCATAACCATAATTAAGAGTAGTTTGTCATCAGGAGCTGACGTTGAGTGATGTGGCCCAAAGACAAGAGTGCGTTGTTAGCTTCTCACTCATGTATTTACATTTCAAAGGGTGGTTTCAAGGTCTATCTATCTGTACGCTGATCCCGTTTTTGCCTTGCGGCGTCAGGGATTGAAGACTTCTACGGAGATAGCCTGCATATGCGCTGTATTTATCGCGGTACGTGTTGCCTCCCTTATTTCGGTGCCCCAACGCTTTCGTGGGCTACCCATGGGTCTATTGCTGTTGTATCTGTGTAGCATCACTTGTTGGGAAACAATGTCTGCTGGTAGTCTGCGGACGTGTGAAAATCATTTGATCTGCTGTATCTTAATATATTCTAGTATCGGTGTTGTACCAGCTTTTTTTCTTCTAATATCATCATTTTTTATTCTGTCTCTTAGCGATATTCCTAAGATTCTGCGCAAACATGCCAATTTGGTTGTCACAAGTTTACTTTTGTCTTGCTCTGTCGTTGTCCACGTTTGGTATTGGAATCATAGTGGTGGTACAATAATCGTCTAGAACGGTGTAATTTTGGTGTTTAAATCTACATATTTGTTTTTGAGAATTGGTGTCATATGTCTTAGCGCTTGATATGCTTTACTGCATCGGATATGTATATCTTTCCTACACCTCCCTTCTGCTGTTATATTGCTTCCTAGGTAAGTAAACTCTGTCACCTGGTTAAATCTTTGGTTTTTCAGTATAAATATTGACGTTTCTTCCTCTTCTTCAAATGTTCATTATTTCTGTATTTTCGGTATTATTTTCATGTTAAAGGCTTTACATGTTTGGTGTAGTCTGTCTATTTGTATCTGTAGTTGTTCTTCTACTATCGCCTGAACGTCTGCAAAAAAGCAATTCGCTTAAGCCGGCATTCAGATTTTCTGCTTCTGATGTCTTCGTTTATTTGCAGATGTGGTCTATATAGACCTATATCATAAATAGCAAGGGGGATAGTACACATCCCAGTCTTACCCCCGATCTTATTTGGAAGTAGTCTTCTTCTTCTTCTTCTGCGTTCATTCTCAAACTCCAACTGGATCTAGCTGGATCATGGTCCTGCTAGATTTCCAGCAGGATGTAGTCCAGAAAATGGAAATGCGTTGTGTCGCCGTTTTATTTGCGCCAATGGCCCGACACATCCGTCTTCGGCGGGGGAAGTAGTCTGATGTCCCTCGTTCTTACTCGACCCTACGTACTCGTTCTTACTGCGCATTGATTGTCGATATACATGCTCTTATAAAGGTTAATCAAGTGTGGGTGGTACTCCTTTTATCTGTAGTGTTACCAATATTTTTGTTAGTGGATATGTCTTGGTTGTGTTCCATCGCTCTTTCTGATAGTTGTTTGAGGGCGAAGATCGCGTATGTGCAGCTTTTGTTTCTTTTTTAAAGCCCATTTGTGTGTTATTGAGCTATGTATGTGCACATCCTTTTCTCAAGAATTGTGCTAAAAATCCCCCCCCCCCCACCGTGTGGCTTAGTAGTGATATGCCTCTATATTTGCTGCAGTACCAAAGTTTAAATGTGAACATTCCAATTCTTCCAATTCTAGAAGATAATGTAACTGAAACTGGCACACAACTGGTCAGAATCTGTAAGAATATGATGTGGTTTCATGATGATGATGATGATGTTAGAGCCTCAAGGAAATACGCATGTGCCTCGTTTCCTATGCCTAAAAAGTATTACTTTCAGTTCCTGATTGGTGTTTCTCTGGCATTCCTTTTTTTATGGGAAGGTTTTTCAAGTCACAAACGACTTTACTCAATGTGTCTGTAGGTACAATGTTATAAGTTGGAGAATCTTTTAGACTGGAGGGTGACTTTGTCATGACTGCCTTGCTATCTTGATGCATACTGCATATAACAAGATTGGTTCTTTCCAAGCATTCCACGCATGGGCCTTCTGCAGATTTATCAAAGCTCATATCATGGGAAGGGGTAGTAAACTTCACACTTAACCTCCTTAGTTAGCTCTTATGACTTGACTTTATGAGACATAAATGTGGTCAGAACCAACCATCTTTCATATAGATATGTTCATAAATTCAAATCGTACTCAACAGATAGACATTCTAATGACAGTGATGAAATAATCGCTATATCTGTGAACAGATAGCTCTTGACAGCTCATAGCATTTCTGACACAAGCACAGGTTCTTCTCAGTTGTGTAACTGAGACCACACCCGGACTCAAGGTTGTCTCAAAGATATGGTTGTGTGTAGGGGGATTTATGGATGCATTTTTAGTCTCCGAAGGGAGGCATTCCAAGTATTCCAGGATTACTAATGAATACTGATGGTAATGTGTTTGGAAATAATAGCAATACGATGTTCTCCATTTGCATGGGAAGATGTGCATTGCATAAAAGAAAGTCCACTAGGCTTAATATTTGTGAGTCTGTAGATGACTGATAAGTCAAATCTGAGGTCAGAAAAACATATTGCTGTGTGAAAGGAAATAAGATCTGGAGATAGGGGGAAGCTATCTGACTTTCTCTGTTATTGGTCATACTAGAGCTGATTACTGTTGAAGTAAACAATTGTTTTTTGAAAATATCATAAAGGTCATATAATAAAATGTAAACACCTTTTTTTGTAGTGCACAAGCATCTGTTAATTACTGTGTTGGTTTGTTGGTTGCTATCCCTAGGAATTGCGAGTGATTTGCTCTTCCTTCCTATGCAGTGGGGTGGTTTCTCAGAGCTGTCTTTCATACCCAGGAGACTTCAACTTTTGGCTTAGTGCAATGTCTATGAAGGAGCCTTCTACTCAGAGGGGGTATATGTCACGAGCTGATAGTTTTTCAGGGTCACCCATTGTGTCTTTCCTTCGACGGGGTGCTTCGCAACCAGCGAGCTATTCCTCGTGTAGAAAGACTATTCCATTACCACCCTTCGTGTCCCTGGGTCTCAGAACAAATTTCTTCTGTATGAGCCGTGTTGGGCAACGACGACAGTTAATTAGAAGCAGGGTTGATACACTTTCCTAGACGAGGTTCTTCTTTGCCAAACGCGTCGGGGGTCTGGGATTTGACCTGTGAATTTCTCTTGCACACTGGTCCGTCTGTGATGACCTTCCAATACATCCCAAATGCGGCATGTGATTGGGCTGTCCGCCATTGCGTTTATCTCCCAAAGATGTAGGTAGATTGCGCCTATTGTGGACGAGGAGCTTCTCAGTCGGCGAACACATCTTGTGTAAGAAAGGCATCATTCTCCTCGGGTACTGAACCCAATTCTCTCTGTATGAGTCATGTTGGGCAGCGGTATCAGTGCACCGATTTCATTAGTCTCTAGTAGGTGTGCTTGATTGTATATTAAATAATGAATGTCAATTCCAGCAGGTGTTTACGTTTGTGAACTATTTAAGGGTGGAGTTTTCTTTGGTGTGTGTTTTCAGGTTTAGGGTTGTGGGTTATTGATTAGGCTGTGCTACTAGTATAGAATGAGGGGTTATGGTTAATATAGAGTTAGGGCTGAGCCTTTATATGTTATAAGCAAGGATGGGGTGTTAAAATTTTTTTATTTTGCCCAATTTTGTGTCCAGATCCCTCTATTTGATAAGAAATTTGATAAATTTTTAGTGAAATTTATTAAGGGAGGAGTTTATCCGCATTTTAATACTAAAGCCATGTTCTAATTTCTTAGAGTGTGAGGCAGGGTATCTTCTTCTTCTTCTGCGTTCGTTCTCAAACTCCTGCAGATTAGCAGCAGGATGTAGTCCGGAGAACGGAATGCGTTGTGTCATGATTTACAGCACTACTGCAACATCTGCACCTTTCGGCCTGACACATCCGACTTCAGCATGACTTTGGGTCACTGACCCTATATGGGATGGGACAGCCAACTCCATCCCATAACCTCATTAGTCGACTTTTACGACATGCGTGGAAGGTAAACAGAGTTGCTATTATTTGCTCCCCTTTAGGACCCCGGCAACACACGGGCATGATTGATTGCAGGGTATGATTGCAAGTGTATTTTAAGTACTGGTAGTCTGGTTGGTAGGAATTTAAAGCCTCTGTAAGTCAAGTCATGCTCTTATCAGCCTAAGACTTGTAGTGTCACATCAGAAACCCACTGCTTTTAATTAAGTGGTTCATCCTACAATATTAATGTTGAAGATAAATTAGATTAGTGTTCCCCAACGTGGGGCCAACCATCACGGGAAGGGGGGGGCAATTTTATTGTTCAGGGGGGGAATTCGAACACGTTGTAATTAGGCTTCATTCAAGGAATAATTCAGTTTTAGAATATTTAAAAATATGCACAAGTTACATAAGGGACATCAGAATTTAAGAAAGACTTAGATGGGGCATGGTAAAAAAAAGTTGGGAAACACTGTATTAGATAAACTCTTGAGGCATGAGGATTAAATATATGCAATAAAGGTTCTATAATTATTACTATGCATTTTAAACTAATTTGCAGGTGAAGGATATTCCTGATGATTTCTTGGATGGTTTGATTGCTCTGAAGGAGTTACACCTAGATCTGCCTCAGATGTTGAGTTTGAAAATACAAAAAGACAGAAAGCCAAAAAATCTGCAGGTGAGGAGGCTATATAGGTTCAGAGCAGTTCGTTATGAATTCTTGATTCTTTATTAGAAATTAGCTTCACAGCACGTGGGGCATTCCCATAAGTGCTCCGCTCTCTGTTCCAGCAGCCAGCTCAGTGTATGTAGACTCAAGAGTCCCGGTCAGGAGTTGACTGCGTGATCTTCGAGGCCTTCCGAAAGATTTACTTTTCCAACCCTCCCCTCTAGATACTCCCATTTCTGACATTCTCTGTATGTGTACGTTCTCAGCCTCATTGACATTATCTTCATCTTGAAATGAATTTATTAGTTCCTTGATCAAGTCTTCTTTATCTCTTCTCAGCATTGTGCTGTCTATCATCGCATTGCCTGCCAATATGTCGACTCTCGTTTTCTCTGATCCCAGCATGACCAGGTCAGTATATCCATGTAATGCTCTGGACAATTGAGTTGTTCAATAAGTCCCACCATTCTTTTCTCAGCATGTATTTTTATATCTTGCACAGCATGCTTTGAGAGTATGTGAGTATTACCGAGTGTGTTGCTGTATCAGTTATCAACCAATTAAGTGCTGATGTAACTCCTATCTCCATCCTCATGCTGGATTTGACAATGGAATATGCTGAAGATTTCTCAACCAGCTCCATGCCGTTTCTTTTGGTAATAAAACCACAACAGGTTTTATTTGTGTTTCTGTGAACTGAGCCATCTGTGTATATAATTATGTCTTGTGGTTTCGAGTGTAGCTGGGCTAGTTCATGCACTGTATCCTCGGCCCTGACACCCGTCTATTTTCGACACGCTTTGTCTAGTTGTATTATTACTTTAGTCAGTTATTTCTTCTCAGTGTCTACCTCCACCAATTCAATGCCCTTTCCTTTATCTTCAAATTCACATACCCTTCGCAGTGTGTCTTCAGCCTCTGTCATCCATGATTTGTCACGTTTGATTCGTTTTCCCTTTGACTCATCTAGAAGTTGTTGTAGTGGGTGTTGTTTGTATTATATCACTTTAAGGTACGACCTAACTTGTGCTACCTGATGTCGCACTCTAATGCTGGGGAGATCAAGCAGAAATCTCATATCAGAGATGGGTGTATCCCTAATACACCACAGTACCGCTCTCGTTGCCTCATTTTGGACTTTTTCCAATCTATACCATCTCAATAGTAGAAGCTTTACTCTACTTCTCAAGTGTTGCACATTGCTGAGAATAAAGCCAGTCTTCTGGGTATGAAATAAAGCTCTGGAGAAACCATCCCTTTTCATTTGCACAAAAGTATATAAGAGTTCTATTACTCATAATTCTTGGGAGGGAAAACGGTTTGAAACAAACAAAACAAAACAAATCTCATTCCCCACGCCTAAGTCGGATGTGTCGAATTGGCACAAATAAAATGACACAACGCATTTATGTATATTTTTATACGGATGTGAAAGTTCGACACTCAATGCAGACACAGAAAGAAGGATTCAGGCTTTTGGAAACAAGTGTTACATACGTTTGTTAAGAATTAGTTATATAAAACACAAGACAAATATATTTGTCCCACAGTAAATACACAAACTTGCAGATTATCAAGAACCACTTTTGGCAGTACTGAAATGGCATAAATATGTTTAGTTTGGACATGTAACGAGACATGACTCACTTTCTAAAATTACTTTGTAAGTAACAGTCAAGGGTGGAAGGAGAAGCGGTGCACAAAGAAAATCCTAGATTGATAACCTCAAGGAATGGTCTGGGTATAATTTTTTCCTCCACTCTTCCGAATAGCTGATGATAGAGATGTCAATTCTTTCCTATGGGACATGTTTACATATTTTCCTATGTGACATGTTTACATATTTTCTTATGGGACATGTTTACATATTTTCCTATGGGACATGTTTACATATTTTCCTATGGGGCATATTTACATATTTTCCTATGGGACATGTTTATATATTTTCCTATGGGACATGTTTACATATTTTCCTATGGGACATGTTTACATATTTTCCTATGGGACATGTTTACATATTTTCCTATGGGACATGTTTACATATTTTCCTATGGGACATGTTTACATATTTTCCTATGGGACATGTTTACATATTTTCCTATGGGACATGTTTATATATTTTCCTATGGGACATGTTTACATATTTTCCTATGGGACATGTTTACATATTTTCCTATGGGACATGTTTATATATTTTCCTATGGGACATATTTACATATTTTCCTATGGAACATGTTTACATATTTTCCTATGGGACATGTTTACATATTTTCCAGGATATGAGATGCAATTAAAGAAAAATGGGAGAATAATATTGTGTTTTTGTTTTTTCCCCTGGTGTTGAATACTGAACACCACTAAACACCAACCTGGTGTTTATTATTAACCCCATCAACTCAATCTGTTGATAGTGCTTTTTAGCAGTGAAGTTCCAGGTAGTCCTTCTCGCAGCATAGTAGGTTAAGATCATAGTGTGTGCCCCATGTACATATTAGCATCTGGTAACACTCCTTGCAACGGTATAACAATTACTTTATCAGTCAAAAGAAATTTCAGTACAATTATGGGAACCACTTTGTAACTAGGAATAGTTAGTTAGTTAGTCGTCGGATCATCATCACTGCAAACTGGACACATCCATAGTTGCTCCGATCTCTCCTTGAGGGTATCCGCCATCACACTTCTGCTGACCGTACCGGTCCTATGCTGGTTGACCATCATTCTTCTGCGCCCTCCAAAATGTTCACCCCTAGCAACACCGCATTTCAATCCCTGATCTTTAATCCTAGCCATTGAAAAGGAATCATCATCCACATTAGTCTCACTCTCACGTGTTATATCTTTTAAGGAGTTCAAAACGTCAGCGCGATCCATTGCCCCATCGCCCTGTGCCACAATCGCGCACGATGCCAGTTGATCCGCTCTTTCATTGCCTCGAACGCCCACATGTCCCGGCACGAAAATAAATGTAACCACTTTCAAGCTCGCCTTTCTCAAGGCCTCAATCCACTGTTCGCGAACGAGACCCACTTGTACCTTCTTAATCATACTCATAGAGTCACTCAAGATGCAGACCTGCGCTACTTTCTGTGTGCGTAGGCACTCAAATGCCTTGGTCACCACCATAGTCTCCACGGTCATACTACTCGTAGTGACCGCAAAGGCACCATTTTCCTCCTTGATCGTTTTACCTGTGCACTGAGCTGTAAAGGCCCAAGCACTGCGAACATGTCTAATTACAGATCCATCAGTGTATATAATCACATCCCCCTCTTTGGCATTCTCACTGACCAAAGCCTGCACTTCTTTCTCCACAGCTGTGGGACACCATTCTCTGCATTCCATGCTAAGTGATATTACTACTCTCAAACAAGTTTCGAAATCTGTGGGTAGACCTATCCATTCCGCACCTGCAGCCACATCCTGTAATCTGCACACGCTTTGTATGACATCCTCAGCACGTCCCATCCACGACCTTCCTCTCTTGAGTCTGCTGCATTTAACTTTCTGTATTTCGGAATGCAACGGGTGTTCCTTATCTGCATGTATTTGAAGGTACACCTGTGCACGGCAATACTGTAATCTATGCTCAGCTGTTGGGCAGTCAAGTAGGTATCGCATAGCTCTTGTCGATGTGTCTCTTGTGCATCCCAGAATGATACGCATTGCTGCATTCTGGACTCTATCCAGTCTTTCGATCTGAGTTTGGCTAAGAGTCAGAATTGCCAGTGCATATTCCACCACAGCCACAACCAAACCCTGGTACAAAAGAAATAACAATCTCTGCTCACACTGCGCAGTGGCCATAACCTTCATTGCTGATAAGCCTTTGCCTGCCTTTATGACTAGGAATGCTTTTGTAACTAGGAATGCAGAGGCAGAGTGATGTCACAAATTACATAAAATTTCGGATCAGCGTCGGTTTATTAAAAAATGAAATGTAAACAAATCTCCTAAGAAAGAACGTAGATGTCTGGAGGACTTTTTGTGATAATGTCTCTAGTGTGGCATCCCTACGACCCTAACGGGTTATGGGTCTTATTATTATAAAGCCGATGTCATGAGTAAATCACAGAAGCTGATCCGGAGCTGTGAGAGACTGATATATATGATTATAATAATTATCCAACGTTACAAAACATTAGCTTTAAAATAGAACTCAACTATTTTTTATACCAACATTTTTTTCAGAGTAAAGTTACAATACTATAGTCGCCCGTGTGTTGCCGGGACCCGAAAGGGGAGCAAAGAATAGCAACACTGTTTACCTTCCACGCATGTCGTAAAAGACGACTAATGAGGTTATTGGATGGAGTTGGCTGTCCCATCCCATATAGGGTCAGTGATCCAAAGCCATGCTGAAGTCGGATGTGTCAGGCCGAAAGGCACAGATATCGCAGCAATGCTGTAAACCATGACACAACACATTCCGTTCTCCGGACTACATCATGCTAATCTGCAGGAGTTTGAGAATGAACGCAGAAGAAGAAGAAGAAGATAACTACAGTATACATAGTTATAGTGTTTTCTAATTTTCACAAAATGTGGTTATGTAAAGACAAGCTGTGAATCAATTATTTTGCAGTTTTTGTCAATTCTTCCTCAATTTTGTAATGGTTTGTAGCACCTTTTTGCATGTGGATCATTGCCCCATTAGATGAGGTAAAGGCCGTTTTTCATAAGTTAATACACTCTCATTCTATTGTGTACACATAAGACTCATGTTTTCAATAACTTCACTAATGTAATGAACTTGTATTACTTTATTTTGATTGTCACTAATGTAAGATGGATAGATACGACATGTCTCCTTTTAGCAACCTATCTTCGAGAATGAAGTTAACTCTTCATGCACTAAGCCACAGCATGTATTAGGTAGGGTGGACATTTCCCTTTCTTGCTGTGTTTATCTTTCCCAACTATGCGTCAAGTACCCATTTACAGCTGTGCCGATGGAGGAACGGTCATGTCAGGCGAGAAATCATGATTTGTATGTGTCCAGACATGGTTTTGAACCTGACACGCTGTAACCTGGTAATAGCAAGCAAGCTCACTATTAACTACACTCCCATGCTCAAAATAGACTAAAAAAATGAAAAATGCGGATGTCAGTTTCCTATATCTGTCTCTCTCTGAAAAATGCGGATGTCACCTACCTATCTCTCTCTCTCTCTCTCTCTCTCTCTCTCTCTCTCTCTCTCTAGGCCTATATATATTCACCTGTCCGTGTGAAAACCTGGGCCTGAACTTCTTTTAGGTGCAAAGAAAAGGCAATGGTCTCCTTTCCAGGCATGTAGTAGGAGGCAACTAAGGAAAGTTGGGGGATTGGCTGAAATCCTGTCACTTGTGAAAAAATGATCATTGTAACTTCTTCTGGTCATGATTTCTTATTATTGTCAAATGGTTCCCATGGATGATGATATGCAGGCCAGTGCACATTGCCCCTTTGTCATTTTGTCGCTGAGTATGAGGTGACAGGAAATGCTAGATGGTAAGCCATCACTGCAGATGGGTCAACAGATGTGACACAAGGATGATAAACTAATTGGTCTAGAAGTATATGCCATGCTCCTGGGATATGTGTGCACTGGAATGCCTTCCTTCGGGGACTAAACATGGATCCACCCCCCACCTCAAAACAATCATGCCTAGTAGCGTATGTAGCCATGTCAATATTGATGCCTTGAGTGACGTAAAGGTCAAACATGTACACATGCTTGACAGGTTAGTTTTCAGGTTGGTGGGCAATGTAAAATACGGGAACCAGTTCTCTTGTATGGCTAGCTGACTACCGATATGGCTGTAGATGTCCACATTTCAGTGGAAGTGGTAAAAACCAAAAAAATGTATTAGTTACCACGACGAAGTCAGATGTGATGGGCGATTGGTGGAAAAAAATGGTGAAGTACAGCACTCCTGTTCCCTGGGCTACACCCTGCTGGAAATCTATGAAGACCATTTTTCTGCTATTAGAGAGATCAGCTATTCAATGCCCTCCCTGCAACACCTGAACTGGTAATTTGCAGTATTGACAGTTTTTTTGACAGTTTTTAGAGAGATCCAGTGAGAGTTTGAGAACGAACCAAAAAAAAACTACCATGCCTTTGAGACTTACGTCTTTAAGTGGCCTTATGTCACTTCAGTTACTCAACTGAAGAGGACTTGTACTTTTGTAATAGAGGCTATGGGCTGTGAAGAACTACCTACTCACAGCTAGAGGAAATACTTCATCATCATCATATATTATATATATGTATATACTTGTCTCTTTAATAGGTTCTGGAGATTTCCAATATTAGAAACATAGCAGAGGATATATTGTACGGCCTGAAAGATCTGGAGACAGTCAAGCTGTATGGAATTAAAAATCTTGCTGGTGCTGATTTGTTTCAGAAAGCTCACACAGTCAAGGTATTGGTATCTAGCTGTCTATATTTCAGTAGATTTCTAGCTATCTGTGTTTAAATACATTTCAAGCTATCTGTGTTTAAATAGATTTCTAGCTATCTGTGTTTAAATAGATTTCTAGCTATCTGTGTTTAAATAGATTTCTAGCTATCTGTGTTTAAATAGATTTCTAGCTATCTGTATTTAAATAGATTTATAGCTATCTGTGTTTAAATACATTTCTAGCTATCTGTGTTTAAATACATTTCTAGCTATCTGTGTTTAAATACATTTCTAGCTATCTGTGTTTAAATACATTTCTAGCTATCTGTGTTTAAATACATTTCTAGCTATCTGTGTTTAAATAGATTTCTAGCTATATGTATATCTCAATAAACATCTAGCTATCTAGGCCCCTATATCTCAATAAACATCTAGCTATCTAGGCCCCTATATCTCAATAAACTTCTAGCTATCTAGGCCCCTATATCTCAATAAACTTCTAGCTATCTAGGCCCCTATATCTCAATAAACTTCTAGCTATCTAGGCCCCTATATCTCAATAAACTTCTAGCTATCTAGGCCCCTATATCTCAATAAACATCTAGCTATCTAGGCCCCTATATCTCAATAAACTTCTAGCTATATGTATATCTCAATAAACATCTAGCTATCTAGGCCCCTATATCTCAATAAACTTCTAGCTATCTTAAATAGCCTTCAAGCTATCTATATCTTAATAAACCTTTAGCTATCTACATTTAAATGTACTTCTAGCCATCTACATCTAAATAAATGTATCTAATTTCAATACAGTTTTAGGTATCTACATTTCAATAACTTCTAGCCATCTATATTTCAATAAAATTTTCTACTTTCAATACACTTTTAACTATCAATATTTCAATAAAATTGTCAAACTGTACACCATACACAAATCTTCTGACTGATGTGAATATGTTTTGTGTTTGTAGTTTATCCTATTCAGGATGTAGCCCATCATCCCAGCATTTTTTGGCTGTAGTGATTTCTAGGAAATATAAATATGTTCAGTAGTTGCTTTTGTTATTGCTTTCTGAATGGTGATGTAAATATGTACATGTTTTTATCATGAGAATAATTTAAAATAGTATCCTTTCTTTGCCCCTGCCCTTCAAAAGAACAATTTGTTTTCTTCTGGCCATCTCCACCACACCCTACACAGCAAAATCGAAAATCGAGTGACCCCCCCCCCCCCTGGGTGGTCATATGGCTCACATTGCGGACCATTGCTCTAAAGAGTGAAGTATATAGAATGAACCCTTGTTCATATGAGGTCCAAGCATACCTGGTGGCATGTAGGCCTACATGATCTCATAATTTGTATGGATTTTAGATTGTTTCTCAAATGTGGGCTATACTACTCATGATTTCTGTAGTCTTCTGATGTTGGAAATTTCACCTCACCCTTTTCTGTATTTAATGCACATAATTATACACAGTATATCTAATTTAGTGCACCTTTTAAACTAGACCCACATAGACATATCTTTCTGGATTGAATCTACAAACTAGTCGCAGACTGAACCTGCCCGTGTTGTCGGGTCCAAAATGGAAGTATTTTTTTTGTAATACTTTTTTATAATTCTTTTGTATTTTTTTGTAAATGGGAGTATTTAATTGTAATAGCAACATTCTACATCCCACTTATGTTGTAAGAAGTGGCTAAGGATGTTATGAGGTTGAGTTGACTGTCCCATCCCATATAAGCCATGCTGAAGTCGGATGTGTCAGACCAAAAGGTGCATATATTGCAGCAAAGTTGTAAGCCATGACACCATGCATTCTGTTCTATGGATTACGTTCTGCTAATTTGCAAAGAGTTTGAGAATGAACACAGAAGAAGATGACTAAGTAAGCTATATGTTTTTCTGTTCTTTTTGGGTCCATCTCATTTCTTTCTGTTCAGGAGATAACACTTTGGGGAACATGTGTTTACAAATATGATGCATGTTCAATTCATTGTTGAAAATACTGTGACATCTTTCAACGGATATTCCAACCTCTGGGGCAGTTTTCTCAACATTAAATCTTCTGTCACCAAAATAATATTTCGGACAAACTCAATGCTTTTTTTGTTGATCGAGGTTGACGGTTGTTCACTATGCGCATCATTATTAAAACCTTCATGGAAGCGCTTGTTCCACATAAATACTTGTGATCGAGGTTGACGGTTGTTCACTATGCGCATCATTATTAAAACCTTCATGGAAGCGCTTGTTCCACATAAATACTTGTGATCGAGGTTGACGGTTGTTCACTATGTGCATCATTATTAAGACCTTCATGGAAGTGCTTGTTCCACATAAATACTTGTGATGTTTTCATTGTGGTATCACCATATACTTTATTAACCTGTAGCAGTCCAGATAAAAATAATTTGTACTTCCTCTGGTACTCTGCCATTTTTCTATCACTTCTGGTTTTTCTGCACGTTTGCTTTTTTTGCCATAACTTTTATTATTGAGTTATTGATTTAAAATTCGGAGACAATAGAGATAAGTGTATGCTGGATATGACTTGGAGGTGTTATTTACTTGTGTGTATGTCAGTATTATGTTGAGCAGCCACACTTCTCCTTGCTCTCTGCCATAGTGCTACTGCTTTCCATTTCTCACTCTATACCCTTTGCACCTCTCCATTCCACCAGAGTTGCTTATCCCAAACCTGATTTCCCACTTCTTGAGTCCTACGTTTGTCTTGTCGACTTCTGCTCACAACATTCACTCCTCTGCGATCATACTTAAAAGACATGACTTTTGGCCTGATCTGTTTGCTTTTGTCATTTTTCACAAGTACAATACATGGGAGGTGGTCACTGCCATGGTGACCCAGTACATTCCATTTGCAGACAGCCATAGAAGCCGATGATATCAATGTCAGGTCGATAACACTATTGTCACCACCATCCTTGCTTGCAATTCTTGTTATATGACCATCGTTTATGCACATCAGGTCCGTATCTGTCAGGACCTCCTCAAGTGCTCTTCCTGTTTGTTAGAGAGAATGTTGCCCCATGATTTATCTTTTGCATTGAAGTCACCGCAAAAAAAGGATCTCCTTTTCCTTTATCTCCCCTAGAATTTTCCAGCCCTGCAGATCAATGCTCGTGTTGCAGGCATACACATTAACAATCACGAATGGGTACTAGACCATCTAATCCTATAACTGGATAATATCACTGTTCCACTTGGACATATCGACCTCGCATGCACTAATACCCTCGCGAACCAAGATTACCTGTCCAAGGTGTCGCCTATTGTCATCATCATCAAGTGCCGTCTCCACAATGAAGGTTGGCTGATCTCCAACATCCCGTCTTGTTTTGGTGAGGCATTCTGCTAGACTAACCTGTCCATCTTGTGATGTTATTGTTACTCTCCCACTTGTATCTCTGTCTACCTCTTGCTCGCTTCCCTTTGACTTTACCCTCAATAAGGTGCCATGTCTTTTAATGTATCCAAAATATTTTATTTGCCTGATCTTTATTTCTCTTAGTAATTCTTTCTTCATTTGAGTGTTTTTAGCACTTCTTTATTTGTTTTCTTCTCTTTTCATGCTACTCTCCATGCTGTTCTCCGTGTTGTTCTCCTGAATAGTCTCATGTATACCCACATCTCAAAGGCATCAATTCTTTCTTTAATTGTTTATTTAGTGTCCATGTTTCTGATCCATACATTAATATGGAATAGATGTAGCATTTTATAATTCTAATTTTTAACTTGTTTGTAATTTCTTTAGATCATATTATTTTTCTCATGTCATTGAAGGTACTTCTGGCCATTCCCTTTCTCCTTTTAATTTCTGTTTCACATCTGCCATCATTTGAGACTATGTGTCTAATATATTTATAATGTTTTACTTGTTGTAGTTTCCATGTATGTGTATGTTTAGCTCTTGGTTTTCTGTGTCCTTGCTGATTATCATGGTTTTTGTTTTTTGAATATTTATATCCAGTCCATATTCATTACTTGATTTATTGACTTGATCTATTAGTCTTTGTAGTTCATGTTCGCTTTCTGCTAAAAGAACAGTGTCATCTGCATATCTCAGGTTGTTTATTGTTTTCCCATTGATCTTGAGTCCTGACATTTCTTCCATATTTTTAAAGATATTCTCTGTGTAGATGTCACAAATACTAATTGGAAAGACCTCAAATCAAACGATATATTAAGAGAGGAGACAAAACAAGAATATGCGACGAACATCATCAGAAAACACCGCTGGACATTCATCAGCCACATAGAATGAAAGAAGACAGAATTCCACAAGTCTTCATGTGGACACCAGATGGGAAAGAAACAAGGAAGACCAAAAACAATGATCAGAAGAACATTTATGAATGAATTAAAATCAACAGGCATAAATGCACAAGACCTGCAATCCTTGGCAACTGACCGACAGGCATGGAGAACTATGACATCCACCCTATGTGCCAAACTTGGCAAAAGAGGAACTGAATGACTGAGATGTTAAATAGGCTTGGTAATAAAATGTAGCCTTGTCTTACCCCTCTTCTTATTTCTATGTATGGTGAGTAGCTGTTTTCACACCTTATTGATGCAGTCTGTTCCCAGTATATATTTCTATATCAGTCTGATGTCTTTTCCATCTAGGCCTATGCTTATTTCTTGAAGACATTTTATTAGTTTTTCATGTTGGACTCTGTCAAACGTCTTGCTGTAATCTATGAAGCAAATATAGATACTATTTTGGACTTCTATATATTTATATATCAATAGTCAGATACTAAGTATAGCTTCCTTGGTTCCTTTGCTTTTTCTAAAACCGAATTGTTCGTCATCAACCTCCGTGTCTATCTTGTGTTTAATTCTTTCATGTATTATCTTGAGTAGTATTTTAGTTAAATGACTCATTAGACTTATTGTTCTATATTCTGTACAGTCCACAGCCCTAGGCTTCTTAGGCAATGGTATGAATATTGATGATGTTGTTATTATGTTGTTGTTCGTCCATCACAAGTGATGATGACCATTTGTTACATCCACTTTTGAAAATTCAATTTTAGTTATGTCCTTGATTATGAGTTCGTAGATGGCTAATGAGCCCTATTCGAGCTGTAAATGTCCTTGGACATTGATTTTGTTGTGTCTTTGATATATGGCTTTTTTCATATGTCATTGCAAAGTTCTGTGATAATATCCACACTAAATTCATTTAGATTTTTTATTATGTCTGCTGTTATGTTGTTGGAGCCTGCAGCACTTCCACATTTTATTGATTTTAGCCGTTGTAGAAACACTGAAAACCTGCTATCCTGATGTTACCACTTTCACCCAACCGTGAAAGTGGTAATACTTTCACTTTTTGTCACTTTTTTCAAGGTCATAACCAATGTCTAAACAAATAATCTCCATAACATCATCTTTCATTCAAACACTAATTGTATATTTCGTGAACTGTTTGAAGCCACCTCATGTGAGTGTATGTATATATATATACTTATAAATATACATATATATAGGAGCCTATATATAGCCTAATAAAGCGACTGATGTATTGGACATAGGGCCTATGCATATATAATCTTGTTGTTTGATCCAGGAACTGGAGATTGTGAGATGCTCCTTAACACAGATACCTGAAGGCTGGTTCCACAACATGAGATCCTTGGAGACTCTTAACCTGAGTGAGAATGTACTGGAGAACATAAATCCTGCTGATTTCTTGCAGTTAACATCTCTACAACACTTAATCTTGTCCAATAACAAGGTAACTTGCTGTGCTAGTCTTATCAGTGTTTTACATGTTGAATGTACATTATACCCCACAGAAGACGAGTGTGTCGGGCCTTTGGTTCAAATAAAGCGACAACTCATTTCCATTCTCTGGTCTACATCCTGCTGTAAATCCTGAAGAACCATTGTCTTGCTACAAGAAAGATGAAGCGGAAGTTTGAGAATGAATGCTGAAGAAGAAGAAGCTTGTACATAAATTCTGGTGTGTTTGTTTTTCAAACTCCTGCTAGTTAGCAGGATGTTATCTAGAGAACGGAATTCATTGTCATGATTTACACCATTCTCTATGCTTATCTGACTTCAGTATGACTTTTGGTCACTTTGACCTATGAGATGTAACAGCCAACTCTACCCTCAAAATGAATTAGTCGTCTCTTATGACATGCATGGCATATGCGTTTTGATATTCTTTGCTCCTTTTTCAGGTCCTTCCAAAACATTGCTTATGCACATAAATGAGATAATGTGTCATCAATAACTATTTGATAAGCATAGATACCCTATTTTCACTCATCCTTGCACCAAAGTAGAAATTGGTCACAATCATTTCCTAAATGTAATTCCCAATACTGGAGATCATTGGCACCACTTGAAGTTATTGCTTTTTTTGTGCTTGTTACAGGCCCAGGTATCACATGCAGGCCTTTGAAGGTTGAAAAGGTATGGAGGATTTATTTAATTATACTTGGGTTGTCCCATATGTACTCCATCCCACTCAACAAATCGGCACTGAGAATACCACTCATAGCGCATAACTCTGTAGCGTCAAGTGATAATCTATAGAGATCTCTGATAAAATCTATTTTGTAAATGGGATTCAGACCCTTGATCTCTTGAACACAAAGTGAATGCTTTAACTGAGGCATAATACACCAGCGATACACCCTCACAGGATTTAATTATATGAATGCATCTTTATTTTATTCCAGCTGGCATAGATGATTCCCCCATCTATATAACTTCTAATACTAGTCTTGTTAACCAACTCTGATAAGTAACTTCATTTTGTCAGATCTGGCTAACAAGGCTAGTGTAGTAAATTATAGAGATGCATGATAGTGGTATATGCCAAATATTGGAATAGCACAATTAACCAGCTTTGATAGTATCTTAATTGATAACAAACCCAATGACTTATCAACAATTTTTCCTTATATTTTCTATATATATTTTCAAGCGCGCTTATTTTTGTGAAAGTATAACTATTTATTAACTTTTGTCACATTAATTATTGAAATTCAACCTGGCATTTACTGGCAAAATTATGGCATCTTTATGCCAATTTGTATGAAAAATCTGACAAATATGTAGATCGAAGTCTTAGATCTACCTTCACAAAAATTGTTCTGTCCAAACGCTAAAAATACTTTGTAGCGAATGAGTTAATTTGTTTATCTTATTTTTATTGCAATCTGTTTCATAATAATGAAAACATTTTTCATTACTTTTATGACGATATGATCAAGCCACAAGCACGTTGGGGGGGGGGGGGGGGTGCATGTTATTACCCAGGAAATCAGATCATGACTTGTCTTTCATTACTAGCCGAAAGGTGAATACCCCATCCCCATGGCAAATTTTTGCAATTAGGGCTTATGGTTTACACAAAAATGGGTGAATGACATTTTTTTAATGTTTACAGTAAACACCCCCAACCATATTAAAGATGTATCTACAGCCCTGTCAATACTTTGTTGTTGATGAGACTGTGGATTAAATATTTGGCTCATTGATTTATTTTCAGTTATTATCTGAATGTTCTACAATGCTCCTAATCTAATGTATTATTACATTACATCATGACCATTAGCATTTACCAGTTACCTTCACAAACATGTGTCTTTTGAGTAGGCTTATTTCTTTTGCGTTCGTTCTCAAACTTCTACAAATTAGCAGGATGTATTTTAGGATGTATATTAGCAGGAATGTATTATATCATGGATTAAAGTTGTGCTGAAATATCGGCACCTTTCAGACACATCAAACACTTTTTACCCTATATGAGATGGACAGCCAACTTCACCTTAAAACATCCTTTATCGCCTCTTACTACATGCATGGAAAGTAAACAGTGTTGCTATTCTATGTGCTCCTTTTGAGCCTCTGCTATACATTGACTTTTGAGTATTTATAGCTGCTCTTTGTGATCCAGGCAATTGACTTCATTTCAGATATCTTTCCTCCATTTCTTCCTCTCTTTCAAGACCCAATCGCTTGTGTTATCTAATGGGTAAAGTCCATGTTTGCTGGGAGACTGTAATGAAAGAACTAGACAAGGAATACAATTCTGGTAAAACTGGGATGTTGGTCACCCTTGTGAATACTTCAACATATATTGATAAATTTAATGTATAATTTCTTGTTTATATCATTTATCAGATAAACAATTTGTCCAGTAACTTCCTGGACTCTGTGAATGAAACACTCAAGCAGCTTCTACTGAATGGAAACCAGCTGAAAAGACTTGAACCAGAAACATTTATTGATTTAGTGGCCCTGGAAGTACTAGACCTGAGGAAAAACATTATCAGGAGCATTGCTGCAACCAGCTTTAGAAATTTGCCTCATCTGAGGATTCTAAAACTGTCAGGCAACTATATTGATTCCCTTGACCATGTTATGTTTGAATATTTCCCAAGTCTTAAAGAAATAGACCTGGTAGAAAATATCATTTCTAAATTTCCAGAAAATCTCTTAGCTTCTAATGTAATGTATCTGTTCTTGGCTGCAAACAATTTGCATACGCTACCAGGCAAAAAAGTATGTGGGATGAGACATCTGATCAATCTGGGTTTAGAAGATAACCCTATAACCTGTGACTGCTCTGTCCGGGCACTTCACAGTTGTCGGGGACACTTTCAGATACAAGGCCAGTGTTCCAAGCCGTCTGACCTAGAGGGTCAGAATATAGATGAGGTCATAGAGTGTGATGAGTCTTTAGACTTGAATCCAGTGGCAGTACATCTTCCATCACTTGCATCTCCCATCCTCAAACAACCATCTGCTAGCATATTTGCATCAACACTTTTAAACTCCATTCCTAACTCAAGCAAGTCAACATCATTGATCTCTGCCCAAAACCAGGTGACACCACTACCTTCAGTCGTAATACCCAACCTAATAGCATCAATAGCTGAACCCTACCTGCCATCATCATTTAGCTCTCATAACCTGCTATCATCATCGTCTAGCTCATCTCCCAACCTGCTGTCATCATCATCATTTAGCTCTTCTCCCAACCTGCTATCATCATTTAGCTCTTCTCCCAACCTGTTATCTGCACCACTAACCCCAGTCATTAACCTGATGGAATCAGCACCTTTCATCACTGCACCCAATCCAAAGCCATCAGTTTCATTAAGTTCTTTCGACAATTTAATGAAATCAGCTTCATTAACCTCTACTTCTCCAAACCTGATGACATCAAGACCAGCAGGTTCTACTACAGATCTGATAGTATTAGAACTCTTAAGGCAAACTCCTAGTTTGACATTGTCAATGTCTTCAAGTACATCTCCAAGCCTTGCAGTTACAAATCAACCAACCAAAAAGATGGCTGCTTACTTTGATGAAGATAACACAGAACATGATGAGATTGTCAGACCACTTATTGCAACAGAAATAGTGGAACGTCAAACAGAGCTAGCAGTAACGTCTAGTACAGAAGGATTCTTAACAGAGCATACTTCAGAAATGGATATCTCCACTCATAGCCTCGAAAACATATCGGATGTGGAAGGGGAAATGAATGAGCTAGATATGAAAGAGAATGAAACGAATTCAGTGTCCCCAGACATGGTTCAGGTTCCAGCTAGGCTTAGCGATGCTAGTTTCTGGAGTGAAGCTGATGATATTGCAGTAGCGTTCTCAATTTCATTGGCAGTCATGGCTGTTATTGTAGCTGGTCTTTGGTATTACAGAAAAAGTTACCAATCAGGATCTTATAATCCAGTAAGTCCATCCAGAGACAATGCTGAAGTGGTTCCACCATTGACTACACAGCAGAGTATCGTCCCCTTGAATCTGAAAGCATCCACCATGACCATTGACTCTGCTAATCTTGAATCTGTTCATTATGAATCTGCTGGTCATGAATCTATTAATCATGAATCTGTTCATCATGAATCACCTAATCCTGATCCATACTAACAAGCTGTTGATCTTTGTTGGATGGTGTTTACTGTGGTCAAAGCTATGATTTAACAGTAGGCCTATACATTTTTGAATAAGGAAATAAGCATCATATGTCAGTATCCCATCTCATATTTATATCAATATACAGCTAGGCAGCACTCAACTTTTAGTAAATTTTGACTACACGTGTACACATTTAGCTATGTTGCCATTTATATCTATGCACAACTAGGCAACATCCAGCTAATACCCCTACAGCATATGTGTACACATTTAGAATGTCAATTCCATATCAATTTACAGCTAAGCAACATCCAGTAAACACTGCATGTGTACACAATAACAATCATTAGAATAACAAACATTAATATTATGTACAAGAAGTAGGCAACTCTGAACTTCCAGAAAACACTAAATTTATAAAATAATGAAAGCAACCCTATTATAATCTGTCATATTGAATAAATTGCTTTTCTGTTCTTTTTGTAAACTGCTGTCTGTCTTTGTGATGGAAACGTAGAGAATGCATCTCAGCTAAAATACCAGGTTCATTTTTTGCCACAGCACTTGTGAGCCCAGACTATTCAGAAAGCAGTCTCAATGCACTGTCTGTAAATATTGTCGATAAAACCACTTTGTATCTATGTGACGTGTCCTTTATAGAATGTTGTCCTCACTGCCACTCTATAAGCATCTTGGATCTGTGTAAGCTGCCCAGTATCTTCCAGTGTCATGTTCAGAAAGTCTTTGATATATTATGTCCATCATAGTTTTGGTCTTCCTCTTGTTCTCTTTCTTGGAATTTTTACCTCCATGATTAATCATTCTTCTTCTTCTTCTTCAGCGTTCATTCTCAAACTCCTGCTGAATTCTCTTATAGCAGGACCATGGTCCTACTAGATTTCCAGCAGGATGTAGTCCAGAGAATGGAAAAAGCGTTGTGTCGCCATTTTATTTGCGCCAATGGCCCGACACATCCGTCTTCGGCGGAGATTAATAATTCAAAACCATTCTGCCTCTTTATATGTCTGAAATATGTTTGCTTGCGTTTTTGTGTGGATAGTTTTGAGTAGCCAGTCTTCTTCTATGTCCAAGTCTTTGCGGATGTCTGCATTGGTTTGTCTTTCTGTCCATGATATTCTTAGAATCTTTCTTTAACAGTTTATATTTTGAATGCTTATATTTAATTTTTCATTGCGCATGTCATTGCCACGTTGCACGTGTGTTGCTGGGGCCCAAAAGGGGAGCAAAGAATAGCAACACTGTTTACCTTCCATGCATGTCGTAAGATATGACTAAGGAGGTTATGGGATGGAGTTGACTGTCCCATCCCATATAGGGTCAGTGACCAAAAGCCATGCTGAAGTCGGATGTGTCAGGCCAAAAGGCACAGATATCGCAGCAATGTCGTTCTCCAGACTACATCCCGCTAATCTGAAGGAGTTTGAGAACGAATGCAGAAGAAGAAGAAGAATTGCCCATGTCTCACAACCTGTTTCCGCTGGATAAATATAGCTTTTTAATAGTTGTAACTGTGTTTTTCTGTTTGCCCCTTGCCTTTTTTTTTTTTTTGGTAGAGCCATTGATAATTTCTTACTGATCTCTACTGAGCAATCTCCTGTGGTATTGATGGTTGAACTGAGATATTCAAAGTTGCTGCTGCCATAAAAAACACTAATAATATTACTACATCCAAAAAATGCTGGGTTGACTGCTTTGTCCTGAATAGGAAATGCTACTATCTTTTTAGTAAAATGCTACATTTCTCTTTCCTATTGTCTATCCCCAGGTGAATGATGGTTGACCGTATTTACACTTGCTGTTAAGTGTAGGGTTGACTGCTTTGTCCTGAATAGGAAATGCTACTATCTTTTTAGTAAAATGCTACATTTCTCTTTCCTATTGTCTATCCCCAGGTGAATGATGGTTGACCGTATTTACACTTGCTGTTAAGTGTAGGGGTGGGAGCTTAAACTGTTGTTCCAAGGTCAGATGTGTTGCCATGGTTTAGTCCATGTTTGTGCAAGACTATCTTGATGTTTTCTATCCACCAATTTCTTAGTCAACTTTTGACTTTATGCCCGGATATTCTTTTGTTATATGCTCTTATTGGTATTTGGTTTGGCTTCATTCTCATAAGGTGACAGAACCATTTTACTTGCTGTCTTTCAATATGTTCAGTACATGATACTATACCAACTCTTTTCCTAATTTCTTCATTTCTTATTTTATCTAGTTTAGTAACCATTGCAGTTTTTCTCAGACATTTCATTTCTCTTTCTAGGCGATAATATTTTGTTGTGCCCAAGAAAGAGGTATAAATTACCATCCATGGCGTTGAAGGATGTTACTGACAAGAACAATTTCGAGTCACAAATCTTCCACAGCATGCACAATCTCAGGACAACTTGCGCCAATGTTCTATGGCATTCTTCCCAAATGTGCAGACTTAGATTTACCTGCTATCCCTTCTCTGCTGTCTTTATTCCAGTCCATGCAGAACAACAATAATTCTCAAACTCCTGCAGATTAATAGAAAGACCTAGAGCAGTGGTTCTCAACCTGTTTTTGTCCTGTGGCCCCCTTTTTGGAACTAATTTTCTTCTGTGGTACCTCTGGTGTCAAAAAAAAATCATTGACTTTCTCTGCAAGTCACCAAGGCTTTCTAAATTTTATTACTGTAAATTTTGTTTTTCATTCTTCTGCATTCTCAAATAATCACAAAGTTTGTGTGAGTTCTGGCAGGAAGTGTGAGGCACATTGTGCGCCATGTAGGCCTAGCATATCTGATTCCAATATGTGTTTATCATTCAAATAGTTATTTTCCTGTGGCGATTCTCCCCCCCCCCCCCCAATTAAAAAAGTTTATGGGACTACAGATCAACATAGGATTAAGCTATGACCCATGTTGGGAACCCCTGGTCTAGAGAATGAAATAGTTTGGTTGATGGTTTACTGCAGGTTGATGGTTTACTGCTGATCTGCACCTTTCGTCTGGACACATCCAACTTCAACACTACTTCCTGGGTACTTTGACCCTCTATGGAATGGGACAGCCAATCCCCACCTCCGATACCTTCTTTGTCACATTATCACTATTCTGTTCCCCTTCATTGTCATTGTATCACTTCTTTGCTCCCATTTCAGGACCTAGAAACACAAAGGCGATATAGCAATCTTTTCTACGATTTCATATCAATGTCTATCATACATATCTCACTTGAATACATCATTGTACCGAAGTGAAAGGTTGGCCCTGAGATTTGTTAGGCAATTGCAATTTCCCATAAATGAGGTCCTTTGTTATTCATCCCAGCCTCCTAGTGTGTCTCAGCCATTTTAGTCTTCCTAGACATCACGGAAATACTGCTGTAATACCTGTTCTTTCTAAAATATCAGTGTTGGTAACTATTTCCTGCCACTTAACCCTCATATCACATATTTAATACCCACGCTACTCAATTCAGAAATGTACTTTGTTTTTCTGTGGCTATTAAAATTCTGGATTTCCAACAGGATGTAGTCCAGAGAATGGAAATGTGTTATATCACCGTTTTATTTTGTGCCAATGGCATAACACATCTCTTCTGGGGATGTGCCATCTAAGAAACATAGTTCTCAAAGCAATGCACGCAGCTGGGATTTGCAGCCTTCTGGATATAAAATAAGCTCTGGAGTAACCTTCCCATTACACAAAAAAGATACAAGAGCTGTAGTGCTTGTAATTCCTGGTGATCAAAACAAATACAATCCTGCCACAATTGCTCTTATTCCAGCAGATGCATTGTGGGTAATGCTGGTAGATAACCTTACACTGTGGAGTCTCTTTATGAAAAATTGTTCCAGGCCAGCGAAATATTTATGTAATTACAAAATTCGCTGCCGTATATACTACTACAAAAATAAATAATAAAAATAATCTGGTATTTAAAAAAGTATTGTTAAGTATGGAAACCTTGTTATAAACATGTCGCTATAATTAAACTTCATTGTGTAACCTCTAAACTAATGTGTTATGTCAAATAATAATGTTCGTCCATCACAAGTGATGATGACCATTTGTTACATCCACTTCTGACATTCAGTTAGAGTTATGTTCTTTGACTATGAGTTCATTCATGGCTAATAAGTCCTATTATGGCTGCAAATGTCCTTGGACTGTTCGGGAATGGATGACCATTGTAGATCGTTTTTGGTCTACCCTTTTCTAGTTACTCTTTGCTGTTGCATTTCTCCTCTTTTCACAAGATGATGCACCTATTTTGACTGTAGAGCGCCATGTAGCTCTATTTTATGCAAGTTCTTCCCATGTTTGTTGGTCTAGTTAAAACAAATAAATTTCCCATGTATCTTGGTCTTTAATGAGTCCTTGTAGTGCTTCTTTTGGCCATCTTGATAACGTATACCCCGCTGCAACTACCCATAGCGGTGACTATACTATCGATATGTACAGACATCCACCATTTAGTGATAATGGTAAAAACACAATATATTAGTTACCAAGGTCAAAGTCAGATGTGTCAGGACATTGGAGGAAATAGCACAATGCAGCATTTCTGAGCTCTGGACTATATCCTGCTGGAAATCTTATAGACCCATTGTCCTGCTATAAGAGATTCAGTGGGAGTTTTAAACACATGCATTAAAATAAAACATTGTGTGGAAGGGAATGAGTTTCTCACATGATTCCTATATATGGTTCTGCTTCTTCAGCGTTCATTCTCAAACTCCCACTGGATCTCTCTTGTAGCAGGACAATGATCCTACTAGATAACCAGCAGGATGTAGTCCAGAGAATGGTAATGCGGTGTCGCCGTTTTATTTGCATCAAAGTTCCGACACATCCGTCTTTGTGGTATATATGTTCAAATAATATATGATGATTCCCTTGGCTTTATACAGATGTTTTTTGGGTCTGGTATTGCCCATATCTCCAGGTTGAACATAATTGTGTCGTGCTATCTGAAGCTATCACAGAATTTCTCATTATTAAAGCAGATGATAGTGTTAAAGAAATGAAAACAATGAAAGTCTGCCCAATCTTTGAACACCCAAGAATTGGTTTATTTTAGTTACACCTCTTGATAAGTTGGGCATCAGATCTCCATGTTTCTCATTGATAAATCTACTATTCTGTGATTATGATCTGCAATTTGAAAAAATACTTTTGGAATGATTTTTTGACCGTGCAAGGTGTCTAGATATTTTCATGAACTATTTTTTTAAAGTTTTAAAATAAAAATCTCATGGCTATATTAAATTTCTAATAAATTTGATTGTTTGTTCTGCAGAAAAAGGTGTCATTTTATTTTGTTTTTCACATCACGTTTCTCTATTAGATGTAGTTGTGCTAATGTACATTCATGCAGCTGTTTGATGTTTATGGAGACTTATTGATTACTTGAAGCAGTGTTATTCACTCATGAAGCTTTCTTTTAATTTGAATGGATGGATGTACATAGCTTTCTGTTTGATTTAGTTGTATGGTCATATATAGTTGTCAGTTTGGTTTGGTTGTACAGAAGTACACACATTCATTGATTTATATTTTGATTGTACTTATGTACATCAACATGGATGTTTATTTGGTTGTACGCCAACACAGATTTATTTGTTATTTGGTTGTACGGATATATCCACACATTTGTTTGATTTGATTGTACTTATGTACACCCATACAGATTTATGTTTGATTTGATTGTACGGATGTACACAGACTTATTTTTGACTTGGTTGTACGGATGTAAATCCACACATTTGTTTGATTTTATTGTACTTATGTACATCAACACATTTTTATGTTTGATTTGATTATATGAATGTGCACCCACAAATCTTCCCAGTTGCACAGATGTACATGAACATTTGTGATTGTACAGAAATGTTTGATTTGATTGTATTGATGTACATCTACAAAACGGGATTCTACTGTATATAAGTGCCGTCTAAAAATTCAACGATAGTTAAAAAATAAATGTCTGGTAACGAATGTGTCATGGTTGTTCTCAAGTCTGCGGGTGAAGTAAGGATTAGATAACCCAGGATGAGAAATGTAATAGATATTAAAAGAGACTGATAAATCAACACCATACTGGAACTGTGAATTGCCAAACTTTGATGACGTTATTGAAACAGGGATTGGAACCAGAGTTACAATTTTGTTGAAATTGATTGTTTTTGACTAGTAAAATTTCAGGTAAAATATGGCCAAAAATGACCAAACTCAAAACTTTTAAAACATTTTCATATTGACCAATGATAGAAAAATGACCAAACATAAATTTCATTGCCAGTGACAATAGCGTCAAAGTTTGTGAAATTTGGTCATGAAATAGCTAAATTCTGGTAACTCTGATTGGAACACATATTGACTTGTCCAGTGTGAGCTGATGATAACCTGCACACATAAGAAAATGTGCTTTGTGTTTCACATTGTTTATTATCAATTTTTGTGTTAAGTTTATGTTCTTTAAGTATATTTTGTGTTGTTGAATATGGCCTTATTCACCTTGACAGAAGGTCTAAAGCAAGCCTGTACCAGATGGGAGTTAATCGGGCACAAGCCAAACTATCTTTTCATGGTTTAATCTGCGAATCCATGAACAACATATTGATTTGTTGCAGAATAAGCATGGGATAATGCCATCGCTAGGCCTTACGTCTGGACCATCGTTCTTCTGCTCTGCTCAGTATTGAATTCTCATATCTTAGCATCACTATGCAGGATTGGTTCTCCATATCATGTGACCTGCCAGCTTTTCTTAGCTGCCAGACAAAATCATTCATTGACCACTTGCATACATCTTTGTATCACAACTTTGTTCTGTCGCGTGACCTAGCATACTGTGAAAATTCCCTGTACAGTATTCGTTTTGGATTCAGCTGTTATTCATCCTTTGGATATATCCAAGCTACATGAGTCTTCTGTGACTAAGTGGGAGAATATTGTTGAAGTCTGGTTCTCCACAGGACCTAATTGTTGGTAACCATATCCTGCTACTTGATATTACAAATTTTCAGGAGACATAGTGTGTTTATTACACTTCTCACTAATATTTTTTTTAGCAGACAGCACACAAAAATTACATTTGTTTCACATTTTTAGAAAATATTTGTAAACTTCAAACAACACTGGCCAACAAATGTTTACAAAAGTTATGTTACTGAAATGACATAGTCATTTCTTATCAATTTTGAAGTGCTGAGCACGAATATGACAGTCAAATTTCAAAATTGGCTCTAGTTTTTTTGTAATCTGCAAAATTTAATGTTTACATCATGAAATGCATGCCAATAATGAATCAGTTAATACCTGTAAAAAAAATCAAGTCATAGACTACCCGGTACTTCTTAGATTTCTTGGTCTGTCTTTTGTACATCTGAGAGCATCTCTGGGGTGTCCATCAATAGCCAGCCAGCATTGTAGTTGACTATTTTTCCTGGTATCTTTGTTCTGCTACAAGAGAGATCCAGTGGGAGTTTGAAAATGAACATTGAAGAAGACATAATCCATCATTTAATCAACAAATTTCACAGATAATCTAGCATTCAAGCAACCAATATCACAATCTCACATAAAATATGACAATTCAATCAACCACTTCCACAGATGATCCAACATTCATCAATCACTTCCACAAACAATCTAACAAAGATTGGTGCCTGTGACTGATCACTTTAATTTAGCACAAGTGTAAAATGATCTTGGCCGTACAATGACCATAAACGTAACCAATGTACATTGATAGATATAAGAGTCTACAAGATATGCGTGTGTGAATAAATAAAAGAACTTAAGTAATATCCAAGTGACATAAAAAAGAACATACCCAGCTTGCTCTTAAGTATTCATAGTTTTGAGACTAATAGTCGAAATGTAAGCAAGAGGATTTTCATCAAGTGTGGACAATTGTTTTGGGTCGGTGACTGCTATGGAGGCCAGATGAAACTTCTGAAGACTTTTTGTATTGAAATGGTGCCAAAAGGCACTTTCTCCCAAATTATTCTTTACGTTTGTTCTGAGTATGTGTTACACTTGTAACAACACATATTTTACATAATAAATTCCTCTTTATTACTGTTTAGCATTGTGGTTTAACTTCTTGCTTGTGATGTATTTTGTTACTCCGGCACTGATGCGCATAGTAATTTTAAGTCTGTGTGGGGTCCAAGAAAAATGGCTTGGTGGGCAGGATTTTGTCCACCTCTGATTCACATTGACAATAAAATTAGAACAAGTGCATCAAAACAAAATAAACTAAGACAGCAAAAATGATGGTGGTGTATGTGAAAAATATCACGTGAGACACTTTACATGAAAGGTATGGTAAACAAAGAATGTGAAAAAAGAACTTTAGCAAAGAATTTGGCATTTACTAAGGGGAATATGAATGTCTTTGATGAGTTTTGATATTGGTTTATTTTTAATTATGTACAAAAAAAAATATGGTGACCTCATACAAATTTTCCAATGTGGAAAAAAAGGACTATTCATGATCACAGTTGAAAGGATAAGAAATGACCAAAAGACAGATTTGGCATGCACATCAATTGCTAAAATTGCACACACTTCCAGTTTTAAAAAATGAGGTTGGGTGGGTTGCAAGTTTGATTTTTTAGTGCTGCTAAGTCACAATAACTCAAACAAGAACTTTGACGCATCCTCACAAAATATTTCATTTGGCTTGCCATACAAGACTATTTCAGTAAAACATTCGTTCTGACCAAAATATAAAAGCGTGTTTTAACCTCATATTTGTTGAATGACACAAACACACTTGCTCAAGTCAAAGCATATATAAAGCTAAAATGCAAGGGTAAGTATCTAGTTAAAAGTTAACACAGTACACCATCCAGTAATATGCCCACAACCATTCTAATAGATAACAGGGCATGTATGTGCTCCGTTCAGTACATGGATTATATGTTTACATTGATCTTGTGTACAGCAGAATCTGGATTAAATTAGACTTATCAAATCCCATGTTTCAATCTGAACCATTCAACATGACATGGCTGAGCCAGTCAACCACAGTGGTGGACTGATGTATATGGATGGCCTGCTAAAATGTGCACATATAATTGTATTATCAGAGTAGTCATAATATAATCAACCCTGGCGGTCCTGCAGGATTGTTTCCATTTGTTTTCCAGATGTCTGTCAGCCATCCATGATCAACTAACATGACTTCCTCCTTGATCATTTAGATTAGTTCTAAGAGGTTGTAGAAATTTGACAGTATGTCCATATATTTTTCTCTTAAAACATTTACATATATCTTCCACTAGACATAAACAATTCTTTTTGTGGTCAAACATGGGTCCAGATTTTTATCCTAGTATCACATGAAAGAGTAATTTGAAACTGATCACAGAATCTTTTGACAGAATTCAAAGACACGCATCCTGAGAAAAATTAACGTAAAAAAAAAGTGGCTAATCCAGCAGACGCAACACAGCAGCAAAGTCAAGTTTACACACGACCAGATGCAGAGCTATTGGTTACAAGACTTGTAACTTGTTAATGTATCTCAGGTCATGGAATGCTGATCATTTGGCAAGTTAACCTGCGGTCAGAAAGACAATTGACTTCTCATGCAAGGCAACACTTTTCTTATCAAGTTCAATGATCATTGAATTTTTGTCATATGCTCTTGGTGACCAACATCGACGATTGCTGAAAGCTTTATAAATTTCAGCAATACAGTAACCACAGTGATAGTACAGTAGAATCCATAAATAGCACATTCTTTTATAACATATATTCTCCTATAATAACACATCAAAATTCCTAATTATTTTATTCTATATTGTTTGTACAGTTTTTACCAAATTTCTGTTGTTACATACATATTTTGCCAGTCCGGATTAATGTGTTATAATGGTATTTGACTGCATTACTAAAAAATATCTCATACAAGACACTAGGTACTTTCAATATGGCTACGCCAATGCAATAGTGTTGTGACATGGTTCACGATCCATTATTTCTTCTAAACAACCTTTGTAATGAAACAAGTATGCTTTAAACAATCTGCAATTACCGGTACTATTGTATGGATGGGCGTACGTTGCTTTCTATATATATATATATCAAATCTCACCTTTCAGAAATTCAACTTCATAATTAATACACATAACAACATCAATAGACTGTATTGCATGTGTGCCGCCATTTTAGAAAAAATATACTGTCCCAGATGAGATATTTTTAGCAACAGTATTACTACAGTTGTATTTCTGAAGTGTTTTAACAGCTTCGTCCATTGTCGAAGTTGGTCACAAATATACCGAAATTCAATGACCATCAAATTTGGTCAGTAAAGTATTTAACTATCACTCAAAACATTTGCTAGAAATCTGTTAACATTGAAGTCATTCAAAAAAAAAGAATTAGTTTAAAACTATTTTCATAGTTGTAGCTATAACAGCGATTACTGTGTGCAGAAACAGTAATCTGACAGGAGAAACAACAAAGCAAGTTTTTAGATGCTTAGGCTAAACTTCTAATCAGTCACAAGTAGGACATCTAGATCTGCTCCATGTCCTCCATTACATGTGGTCTTCTGTGATGCTTGATGTCATAGGTTGGCTACTGCAACTTCCTGGGCTGCAGGACATCAGCTCTGGCAACATAAAACAGAAATTTTGTCTTAAATGAGGAAAAATTAGTGAAAAACTAGGTTAAGCATTAATTAAGTACCAGTAAGCTACAAATATTATTTTTATATATGATAGTTGATGTATATATGATAGTTGATGTATATATGATAGGGAATATGAGTTTGTCACTCTTATTGCTTATGCCAGGCGATGGAGCTCCACTTTCAGCTTCAGATCAGATTAGTGTATATCTTGGCATTCTTCTTCGTATGGAGGTTTCCAGCAATATTTTTTTCAAGTCGGTAATTATAATTAGGAAGCATTGAGGAATTATAGTGATTAACCATCCATATTTAAAATAACTTAGATTATACACATTGGAAGTCTTGACTAAAACCACATCTTTTTTAAGTGATGCACGGTTGAATTCAGAAAATGCAGACTCAGGTTGTGAGGTGAATAGGTGGCACAAGAACGTATCTGGTTCAAATCCCGTCTCTCACCTTATTTTTACAATGTGGCTGTGTGCCCCCTGAGTAGAAAGCTCCTATAGGCACTAGTTAGTTAGTTTGTTCCTTTCGCGCCGCAAGCGACACATAGGGCACTGCACCAGGCCAAAAGGTGAAGCCTCCTGGGTATGAAAGAAAGCTCTTAAACCTCCCCATTGCACTTAGGAAGTACCGGTAGGCGCTAACTGCTCGTAATTCCTGGGGTTCTCAAACAAACAATGTGGCTGTAGGGTGCAGGCAGTGTTCTAACCTACACAAAGCTTTAAGTGCCCTCATTGCTATCATGTCTGGAGAAAGCTCAGACTCTCAAAATAACATTAAAAGAACTAAAACTAAAGCTATGGTAACAATAACAAGTCATTGTGAAACGAATGAATGTTGATAATCAGAAAGAGGTAATGCAATGAAATCCTGTTATAACAACTTGGTGCGGACTGACAAAATATTTATGTAATAACAGAAATTCGCTATATATAGTATAAACAATATATATAACTGAGGATTTTTTTTAAAATGTTGATATATAGGGAAATTTGTTATAAAAAATGCGCTATATAGAGATTCCACTGTATAAGTTTATAGAATGGTAAAATACAAGAACATCTAGCATGGTTGTAATAGTTTATACACAATTTAGAAATTTTGCTAACAATTTTTTTAAACCAACAATATTGCCATAAATAGTTCCAATCATCTGGCAACCCTACTCCTTAGTTGCCTGTTACAATATGCATAGCAGATGGCAGTGACTATTCTTTGCCAGTGTCAGGCCTTGTGACACATACAAATTATGTAAATAAAAGGGTTGATACAATCTCAGAAGTTCAGGAATGGGTCTTCTGTGTTTGTTCTCAAACCCTTGTAGATTGTAATCTGTATAAAAGAATGCACAGTGTAAAGGTTTACAGCTTAGCTCCAATGTTTGTTCCTTTGCCCTGATACATACGACTTAGCATGGCTTCTGGATCACTTTGACACTGTGAGACAGGACAGCCAACTCCACCTCAAAACCTTCTTTGTTGCCTCTTTATGAGAGGAAGATAAACATTGCCACTGAAGGTAAACATTATTGCTCCCCTTTCAGGCTTCTGCTACACATGGGCAAGGCACAGGTCTTCAGCAATCTCCATCACAGGGGAGTTCATGCCAATCTTTTCTTCATTAACCAGATAATTCTGCTGTTAGTACGACCCAGGGATAGTTGAAGCAAGGTATTGATAACATTAAACAAGCTTACAACATCATTTGCTAGTTTGAATTTGTTTAGTAAACTCTTTAAATTGTTGTTGCTGAACCCCAGGAATTACAAGCGATTTGCTCTTGCTTCCTATGTGCAATGGGGAGGTTTCACCGAGCTTTATAACCAGGAGACTTTAGCTTTCGGCTTGGTGCAATGCATATTGGATGACCCTTCTTCGCAAAGGGAGTACAAACTCTTTGGATAAGTATGTTTATAGACACAAATATTGTGTCATGCTCAGGCATGACAATCTGGTACATAACACATCAACCATATATTATTAGCAACATATATCTCGTCACTTATTAACTGCAACTTAGGTATCATGGTACCCTTGTATCTCTAACTAGCAACATATATCTCATCACTTATTAACTGCAACTTAGGTATCATGGTACCCTTGTATCTCTAACTAGCAACATATATCTCATCACTTATTAACTGCAACTTAGGTATCATGGTACCCTTGTATCTCTAACTAGCAATATGTATCTTGTCACTTACGTATTATACCTAACAAAAATGTATTTAAACACTGATATGCCAAATAGTTGTGTATTTTGTTTCTTCTTCTTCTTTCGTTCACTTGAAACATGTCTATATCTGCAATTCTGTCTCCTTAATAAAACTCACTGTCTTTTGTAGTTCATACAGTGTCCCATAGAGCTTTGATTCCAGTGTTGTTTCCTCTGGCCAATATGTCTGCCTCAGCATTTCATGCTCAGAACACTCTTGAAGTATATGTTTGGCACTCTGTACTGCCTGTCCACATGTACACATGGCCGTGTTACCAATCTTGAACTTTGTATACATGTGACTGCGGAGTCGGTTGTGTCCTGTTCTGAGACGTAGAATTATAACTTGTTCTGATCTGTTCATAATGTGATAATCATCTTGTGTTGGTGTTTTGGCTTTCTTATTGACTTGATCATCTGTTTTTTCTGATGGTAGGTGATTGGTATATCTGGTTGGTCTTTGGCAGCACCTTCCTTAGCCAATTGGTCTGCTTTTTAATTTCCTTTCCTGGTATTCCACAGTGAGAGGGTATCCACTGCATGGTTACCCTATACCGGTAAGACAATTTGCTAAGTAGTTTTTTCAAGTCTGTTAGTTTTCCAGACTGGAGAGCTTGAAGCACTGACCTTGCATCTGTCAGGAATACCACAGGCTGTAGGTCAGAGTTGGAGTTCAGCAGTTTTTTTTAGCTGCCACACTAATTGCCTGGATGTCAGCATCATAATTATTGCAGAATTTTCCTGTCGGTGTTCTGATTGTATCTCTAGGCTTGTGTGGATATTCTATATATACACCTGCTCCTCCATTCCTCACAGCATTCTGTGCTGACCCATCTGTATATACTCTGACCCATATATCTTGTGGATATTCCTCATCCAGGAAACTGAGGGTGACTGTCCTCCGCTGCACACTGTTCAGTTCGTCCTCGCTTATGTATTTTGTTAAAAAGGTGTTTTCAATTAATATTTCTTCTTATATTCATTGTTTTCTTATAATTATATGTTCATTCTGACGATCTTAGATCGAAACATTAACCATTTTCATTTTATTATAATTGTTGTTAATCATCTTTTTTATTAGCAGTGTTAGGTATTTGTCACTCATATTTACTTATTCACTTTAATTATCAAATAAATACAATTATGGACTAAACACTAGCATAAACTTATTGTATTTAAAATATTCTGAAAATATTGAGAACTTTTACAGAGATAAATGGTCAAGAAATTGTTTCATACTAATATTGGATGGCTACTGAAAGTAGAAACCAGACATTGGAAATAAAGGTGGCAGGGATGATGCTGACCACATCACCTATAGGTATACTATTAGTTAATGAAAAATACAGGCCTAACAGTAATCCTCAATAGCATGGAAAAAGGAAACTTTACTTTTACTTACTCAAAGTACTGAAGAATATGGATGTATTGGGTCATTTGCGCAAATAAAATGGTGACACAGCGCATTTCCATTATCTGGACTACATCCTGTTGGAAATCTAGTAGGACTATTGTCCTGCTACAAAAGAGATCCAGCAGGAGTTTGAGAATGAACGCTGAAGAAGTAC
The DNA here is from genome assembly GCA_034231615.1 of Meghimatium bilineatum. NCBI lineage: Eukaryota > Metazoa > Mollusca > Gastropoda > Stylommatophora > Philomycidae > Meghimatium > Meghimatium bilineatum. Next base: position 44,465,926 of record CM067317.1, on the reverse strand, counting down.
GTACTCAAATTAAGCTGGCTTGGTGGATAGTAAATGCTGCCTCACAAACACAGCTTGGTTGAATTAGCTTGTGGTTTAAAAGTCAACCATACGTTGTACTGATGATATGGCTGGATCTCTTCTTCTTCATCTTTCGTGTTCATCATTAAACTCCCGCTGGATCTCTCTTGTAGCAGGACCATGGTCCTACTATATTTCCAGCAGGATGTAGTCTAGAGAATGAAAATGTGTTGTGCTGTCATATAATTTGAGCCAATGGCAGGACACATCCACCTTTGCCAAAATGATTGGATGCATTATTAGTGGCTAAACATTCATCAATAGTTGGACAGCAACTATATTTATGGAGATGTGGTAACTCAATGGTCAGTTCACTGACTTTCTAGTTAGGTGATCCAAAGTTCAACTCCCAGTTTAACTGGGAATATTAAAAAAATCACCAATAGTTCATATGTCAATAGATCTTAAGGAAATAGTTACTAAATCTAGGAAAGTAGAAGTGGGGACGTGACAATGGCCGCATCATTCCTATGTATGTTGCTGGTCAATGAAAAATACAATTCTAACATTGCATTCCGCAATATGCCTCAATCGTGTAAAAACGGGAATCCCTTACTCAAGCTAAACAAACAAGAAGAATGTATTGTGAATGAACATTTAGTAGCATACTCTGAATTAACAGTGGTACTCACAATAGTTATAAATTGTGTCACAACAGTAAATGTCAGTGCAGAATTGCCAAGTTCAAAGAATCACTAAAAAAACACAAAGACTAACTAGAGCAGTGATTCTCTTAATGTATTACATAGACAAATTTAGAAATTGAGGGGGGCCACAGGAAATAACTCTATTTGAACAATTAACGTCAATAAACCTTACAAAGTCTTGGTGATTTGTGAAGGGAGCTAACAACTGTTTGTTTAAAGCATAAAGGGGAGGGAAATTGTCTCAAAAAAGGGGGAGGGGAGACCATAGGCATAAAAATGGTTGAGAACCACTGAATTGGAGTACAGGTTTCGGTTCATATGGAACAAAATAATACCGGCCTATAAATGTACCAGAATCGGGCGTGCACAGGTTTCCAAAGAATGCATTAGTGGAAAAACGCAGATAGAGTAATAATTTTCTGTGGTGTTTTGCATAGAACACAAAATGGTGGCTTTATTAATGTGAATGAATGGGTTTAATAATATTTTACCCAAAAAATTGTGCATTTATCTCTCGTAAGAAGAGTTGCTTTGGATTGAGTGTTAAGAGGATACTGTGTTAAGAGTAAATATTTTTTCTTTGATCATGAAATGGCGATGCATTCTATGGTAACCCGTGCATATCAGATTCAGATTACAGACCAGTATTATTTTGTTCCACCATCTCCCATGCTTCAAACAATGGATTGATGCCCTTTCAGTGTTGAGGTCCCCACACAAACATAAAACAACCTCATTCTACAGCAGCCACAAACACCTCCTCTAAAAGGTTTTTAAGTTTGTAAGAAATTGATGGTTGTTTGAGAAGAATGGTTTCTACGTGATCAAAACATGTTCAGAAACTATAGTTTTACATTGTAAACTGAAATTTTAAACTTAAAAACTACATAAACACTTTTAAAACTCAAGATGATGTTACAGCAGAGCAATTTTGAATTTATGTTCCTTCAGCGCTGAATACATAGGGCAAAAACCAGTGCTCTCCAGTTTCAGTGATGTGAGTAGCTCTTGCATGTTGTTAAGACCCATATTCATATCCTCTTTGATGATTGTTCTGTGAAAAGTTTCTCTTAGTGTCCCTATTTTTTTCTTTTCTAACCATATGGTACCAATTTTAATGCTTGTAGTGACATCTATTTCTATTCATTCTAAGTACGTGTCCAATATAATTTCACCAATTATTTCTTACTGTTATAGAAACATATTGCTGTCTTCTCTTATTTGATGTATAAGACTGTGTATTGTTTTCATAATTTATTGGGATGAAATTATTATTATTTGAAAAGATAAGTAAGTAGGTCATTAATTCAAAAGCCAATCAAAATTAAACAAAACTTTAGTTCAAATTTATTTACTTCAAATTTAAACAAATCTTTAGTTCAAATTTATTTACTTCAAAAATTGTGTGAGAAGTTTCAAAACAATTACGCTGCATTGTTTTAATGAGTTGCATGGCAGTGCATTTGTGTACCTTATATATTATAATATATAAAAGGAAATTACAAACATTTTAAAGTTTGAGTTGTGGAGTTGGAACCACTGAGTTTTAGATTTGAGTCACTAAAATTGTTCCAGCTTTGTTAAAGGAAAAAAAAAAGAAGATAATAATCAAAAATTTGTATGTTACAATACTACCTTACCTAATGTGGGAATTAGACTGGAAAAATAGAGAATCAGGAGGTAGACAGTTGAAAAATACCGGTAGATGAACCAGGAGATAGGCAGTTGAAAATAGATGAGTCAGGTGGTAGACTTGAAAAATAGCTGAGTCAGGAGGTAGATAGTTGAATAATTGATGAGTCACTCGGTATATGAAAAATAGATGAATAAGGAAATAGATAGTTGCAAAATAGTTGAGCCAGGAGATAGTTTAAAAATAGATGAATCAGAAGGTAGACAGTTGAAAAATAGATGTATTAGAGTCGGGCAATCAAATGACTCAGAGTTGAAAAATAGATGAATCAGGAGGCAGACAGTTTAAAAAATAGATGTGTTAGTCAGTCAATCAAATGACTCAAGAGTTAAAAAAATATAGTAGCCCCACAACCCTACTTGTAACACCAAACATTATTTAGCATAATACTTATACTTCCTGGTCAGCAGATAAAGTTTCAAACATTTCCTCAAACTGTTCTAGATATTTGTATCTCTAAACTAATAGAGTTACCACCATCAAATATCTTAGATCCCAAATATGTGATAGTAACAACTCAGGAAAGAGTTTAAGTGAGGACTTGAGATGGCAACGACTACAATGGCAAGGTTGACTATGATTTTGAAAAGTAAGATTTGTATTACAGTAAAGATCAATTTATTCTGATCGCTAGTGCTAAGTATACTTTTATACAGATGTGAAAGCTGGACACTCAATGAAGGCACGGAAAGACAGATTCAGGCTTTTAAATACAGGTGCTACAGATGTTTGTTAAAATTAGTTATATAGAACAGAACAAATATATTCATTAATCTGGTAGCAAATAAATAAACCTGCACGTTATCAAGAATCACTTCTGGCATTGGTGAAATGGCTTTATACTTGTGTGGTTATGTAACTAGACAGCACTCGCTGTCTAAAATTATTTTTTACAAGGAACAGTCAAGGGTAGAAGGAGAATAGGAAGGTGGAGTTGGTTGTCCCATCCCATATAGGCTCAAAGTGATCTAGAAGCAGTGCCAAAGTTAGATATGTCAGGCTAAAATGTAAATATATCGCAGCTAAGCTGTAAACTATGACACAACTAATCCTGTTCTCCAGATTACATCCTGCTAAAAAATCTGCAGGAGTTTGAGAACGAATGCAGAAGAAAACATTAAGCAATGAAACTATGCAATAGTAAACCATGAAACAGTACAATAAGAAAGTAAATAATAAAACAATAAACAACTAAACAGTAAGAAAGTCAATGGCAAACAATGAAACAGCAAGGCAGTAAACAAATATGTGACTGCTGGAAGTTAACCCTCCGACCGGGTATCTTGCAATTTCCCCGTTCAGCACCTACTGGCTTAATTTTATGCATCCCGCGATTTCCGCATGCTCGCAATCATTTATGTTTCTTTGCATTGCTATCCCGCGATTTCCCTGTTCAAGCTAGACCTGCCGTTTTCTTCTTCAGCGTTCATTCTCAAACTCTTGCTGGATTTCTGTTGTAGCAGGACCATGATCCATAGTAGATTTCCAGCAGGATGTAGTCCAGAGAATGGAAATGTGTTGTGTCGCGTTGTATTTGCACCAATGGCCCGACACATCCGCCTTCGGCGGGAGACCTGCCGTTTGAATTTATATAGTTTTTCAGTTTCCCGCTTGATGTCACGTGTTATCGCTTGTGAAAGGAATTCGCGCGCAAAATTTGTCTATGAGGATGTGTGCAAAGGGCTTTGTTCACTAATAATAAGACATTTGGTTTGCGTTGTTTGTGTGTTGTATTTCTGAACTATTATTTTGTTTATTTTCAGAAATTTAAGACATAGGATGGCTTCAATTAGCAACATAAATTGGAAGGACAGAAATGAAATTGAATGGGAATCTGATGATGATAGCGATTACGTGCCTGGCATTGAAATACATTTTTTTAAAACCATACTTCCGGAAAAAAATATGATGTCAGAGGGTTAACTGTATATAGGAACATGCTGAAGCAATTAAAAATGCATGCAAGGAAGTTACAAAATATATCAATCACAATTCATGAAAGTAATAAAGACAGTTGTGTAACATAAATGTCTACATCACAGGTCCTGTGTGTCTAGACTGGCTGCTGCATGTTCCAATCTGTACTGGGTGTTGTGTACTACTATATGAATTATCTCTACAGGAAACATTCTAGTGATAGCTCTATCTCCATAGGGAATATTCTAATAATATAACTATTTCTACAGGGAACATTCTAACAGAACTATCACTACATGAAACATTCTGATAATGGAACATCCTAGTGATAGAAATATCTTCACAAGGAACAAATGTAGTGACAGAACTATCTATTCAACTATCCCCACATATAATCATTGGCTTGGAATACATAAAATTATTTGCTATGTCTATATACACTCATTTGATCAGTCAACATTCAATCACTTATTGATCAGTCTAAATACAATCAATCACTTGACCAGTGCACAATCAAACACTTGCCCAAACCACATACACACATCCATAAACTCTTAACCTGTCAGTCAGGGTCATGATGATGATGTTCGTCCGTTGTGATCGACGATGACCAAAAACTCAACCATAATAATAATAACAAATAATAAAAATAATAAAAGGTAATAGTGCGTTTTAAAATGACTAGCAAGTCCAATGCGCGCACAAAATCTTCTTTTACAGAATTGACAACAATAGAGGGTATCTATGTGAGGTTGAGATGTTTTTTCTTTTCTATGTGTCCACTTCTGTCTTGCAGTATCTTGTCTGAATTCTTCAGTCGCTAGTGCTCCCGTTCTAATGCTGTAACGCCATGCTGTTCTATCATGAGCGAGGCTCTCCCAAGCGCCTACGTCAATGTTAAGATGTTTCAAGGTTGACTTGAGCGTGTCTCTGAAGCGCTTTTTCTGTCCACCAGCTTTTCGAAATCCTGCCTTGAGCGCTCCATAATATATTTGTTTTGGCAAACGCGAGTTCTCCATACGCACAAGATACTGTCCAGAGTGCTTGTGCCTTCATAAGTATTGTGTGGATGCTTATTGAGGTTGATTTTTCCAAGACCTCGTAGTCTGGTACTTTGTCCCACCAATGGATGTTTAGTAATTTACGTAGGCAGGTAAGATGGAAATGATTTAATTTTCTTGCATGTCTAGCATACGCTGTCCACGTTTCGCAAGCGTATAGTAGGATTGGTATAACAGCAGCATGATATACTTGAAGTTTGGTGGTTGTTCTTATACTTGTTCTGTCCCATACATTGTTGCGTAATCTACCAAATACAGCACTAGCTTTTGCCAGTCTATTGTTAATTTCCACATCAATGTTGACATCGCGAGAGAGAGTGCTTCCAAGGTAAGTAAAATTGTCGACTACCTGCAGTTTTTCCTGATTGACGATGATGGAAGTAGCAGTATGTTGGCTATTTGATGTTGCTTGGTGCATGACTTCTGTTCTTTTGGTGTTAATAGTGAGACCAAAGTTGTTGCAGGCCTGTGAGAAGACAGCCTATGTCAGGGTCATAGGAGTACATCTGATGCATTGAGTCTTCCAGCGATTTCTGTCCACAGTCATGTGGATGAGTGTGAAAAAATCTTGACAGGTTCAGTCCTTGATGATGTCTGCCCATGAATTTCTTCTGCTTATTCACCTTCAACTGAACGTGTAAGATCATCTTAAACAGGAAATCATGTCGGCATACATGTCCAAAACATGCAAATTTTCATTGTTCCACTATTAGCAGTAGTGATTCTTGTGGACCTGTGAGTTTCCCTAATTTTTTCATATGTACACATTTGCCTCATGTTCTCTATAGGAAATATGTAAAATTTGTCTATAACACTTATATATGAAAGCGTGTATCCATCTCTCCATGTATGTAGTAAGTGTCCAACTACCACACAACAGAAGGCACTAATGAGTTTTAAATTTTGACCTTCACTTTAACATTGATTATTTATATTAAATTTATCACACAATTAACAACTTGTCTGGCCCTACATACAATAATTTGTCCCGCCTGTACATAAATCAATTACTTATCCAGCCCTACATACAATCAATCACTTGTCCAATCCTATATACAATCAATCACTTGTCCAGCCTTACATACAATCAATCACTTGTCCAATCCTACATACAATCACATTTATAATATCCCTGTAACAGACAACCTTCACTAAAGTAACAGTAATATATTGGTGACACAGACAGGCAACAACTGACCAACCCCAATCTAAGGTACTAACAAGGAAGGGAACCATGTCAAGAAACACTTGTGGGAAGGGAATGTAATTCTTTCTCTATAGGGACATGTTCAAAGTAAGCATGGAGTTCAACTGAAAACATAAACCAGTCATGCGACACACAGAACGTATTGAGAAAGTGCTCTAGACCTGATGGTAGACACAGTTTACTCTTACTGTTGATTCCCTGGAGATCAGTGAAAAAGAGGAGTGGGAAAAAAAACATGCATGTTAGTGCAACTTATAATATGCAAGATTATCAGAGTACACTAGCACATCTTATGTTGTTAGAATTATTATCAAAGTACACTAGTACATCTCATGTTGTTTGATTATAAAAGTACACTAATGCATCTCTTGTTTTTAGTTTTTGTTTGTTTCGTGTCACATGTTTGTTGTCATTTTTGTATTTTCCTTGTCCGGTGTCTTTTCACCTCTTCCGGTCAATCCAGACTACCCATACCTATGTGACCGTTGATATTATTACTGGTCGCTTTCTATTATATGTTTTAAGTTTACTGTCTGTCTTGCCAAAGGCCTTTTGGTCGAAACGTTGACTTGTGTGTGTTATTTAGTGTTAGCAAAACTAAGTTACATTTTTCCTGCATTTATCAAAGTACACTAGTACATCTCATGTCAAGTACATTAGTATATCTCATGTTAGAATGATTATCAAAGTACACTAGTATATCTCATGTTAAAATGATTATCAAAGTACACTAGTATATCTCATGTTAGAATGATTATCAAAGTACACTAGTATATCTCATGTTAAAATGATTATCAAAGTACACTAGTATATCTCATGTTAGAATGATTATCAAAGTACACTAGTATATCTCATGTTAGAATGATTATTAAAGTACACTAGTATATCTCATGTTAGAATGATTATCAAAGTACACTAGTATATCTCATGTTAGAATGATTATCAAATTACACTAGTACATATCATGTTAGAATGATTATCAAAGTACACTAGTATATCTTATACTGTTATCAAATGATTATCAAAGTACATTAGTACATCTCATGTCAGAATGATTGAGAGTGCATCTGCTCTTGTCAGAAATAGTACATCATTGCCAAAGTCTGTCACAGACCATCTGATAGAATATGTAGCATCTCTTCTGTTGGTCATGTTATAATTCAATAACAGAGCGACCTAGTAACATTGTATTATCTATGCCAGCCACATCTTACCTGGATCAGCTAAATTTATATACTTGCCTGTGTCTTGCTGAACCCAAAAGGGGAGAACAAAATAACAACACCATTACGCGACACATGTCATAAAAGGCAATTGAGGTTTTGAGGGTGGGATTGGCTGTCCCATTTCATTGACCAGTGACCCCAAAAGGTGCAATTATTGCAGCCAAACTGTAAACCATGGTACAATGAGTTCTATTCTTGAGTACATCCTGCTAATCAGCATAAGCTTGAGAATGTACACAGAAGTGTCATGTTTAATACTAAATTCACCACCAAAGAGAGATGTGCTAGATCATTCGTGCAAATAAAATTGTGACACGACTCATCTCCATTTTCTGGGCTACTTCCTGATGGAAATGTAGTAAAACAATTGTCCTCCAACATGAGAAATCAACAAGAGTATCAGAATGAATGCTAAAAGAAATGAATTCCCTCAATGGCAGCTTAGGAGAGAAAGTGTTCACTGGAAGATATAAAGATCACATAAAATTTGACTGGGGACTTTGGGGGGTCTGCATATGCTTGAATGGTTGCTGAAACTTATGGGAATGTCCTTAATAATCTGTTTCAAATTAACCTTTACGACTCTGCTGTCGCAATATTGCGCCCATGAGCACGATTTCATTGTGCCTGCGGGCGCAATCCCGCTACATACCGACATCACCTGATTCCCGAGTACGGAACTCCATGAAGTAATGATCCCGTGACGTATAAAACCCGCCAAACGAAGCTAGGAATACATCACAGTTTAAAGGTCACATTCCTTTACTCATTACGAATGCAAGAAGAGAGAAAGTCGGCTGGTTTTGTCAACGAATTTCTAGAGTGACGTTGGCCATTTTGTAATCCTTATTTTACTATCAATTTGAGTACCGCGCGGCATGGCTAAGTGATCGTAACTACATGTTTTAATTATTGTTTTTTGTGTTTAATATGTTGTTATTTGATAAGAATGTGTGTGTATTCATTCAAAAACACAAAAATAATATGTATCAGGGGTGCCACATGTGTGCATGGACAATAATTACGTTGCGTGTCGGCATAGACCTAGTGATGGACATTATATGTGATTTCTTCACGTTTTATTAGTTCATATTATATTAGTTTGGATATAAAACAATACATATACAATAAGTATAGGTATTTATGAGGATTTTATCAATGTTGCCACACATTGCTCATGTATTAGGATCGTCAAGAAGATATATTTGCGATTTTGAAAATGGCGTTGTGAGATTTTTTCCCCGAATTTTCAACTTCACAACTTGCTCACAACTGTCATATCACACATACAACAACAACAAAAACATGATTATATTCACTATTCAATCCTTTATTTAGATGTGCAAACATTATTTTGATATCTTTTAAAACAAAAAAGCTATCGTGTTTTCAAAACACCCACCATCAATAACGCAAATTTTCCAAAAAAGAATTCAGGCCCCAAGGGATGTTTCTTAATTTTTAATTCAGGGTCCTAAATGTTAAGAATCATCAATTGGACGACATTCTACTCCTTTTGCTAAGTCAAAACTGTGGAAACCTCACCTATCACCTTTTTAACCCATGTAATCCATGACATCCAGTGATTGATTAATGGGAGCAAAGAATGGTGATTCTGTTACCTGCCATGCATGTCCTAGGAGGCAACTAAAGAGGTTGAGAGTGTTCTGGGTTACTTTGACAATAGAGTGTCAAATTAACCCAGAAGCCATGATGAAGTCGGATGTGTCAGACCAAAAGATGCAGATTATCATAGCCAATCTGTAAACCATTACACAACGCATTTCGTTCTCCAGACTACATCCTGTTAATTTGTAGGAATTTGAGAATCAATGAAAAAGATTCTCATGCTTCAAGACCAATACCCAAAGTATTCTTACATTGTAGGTATCTGCAGTCTAGTGACAAACATGCTTGGGCAAGAACCTGACTGTAACATGCTAACATCTCTCATTTCCACAAGACCATCTCTAGCACAGCAGAAAACTATATCAATTCCTTCACTCACTACAAAAACAAAACAATTCAATACAAGAATAAATAATCCCTCTTCAGGCATTGACTAAAACATGCAACAGAGTTTGATTAAAGCATAACCATCGCCCAATAAACAAGGCTGACTAAAGGACACAGATTTCGGATGCATCAGAAATACAAAATACTAGTACTTATTAATATACTCTGGTAAGGCTGACGACCATCATTCAGAAGGCGTCGCTATCTTAATGACATCCAAAATTGCAAACTAAAACGATGGACTTAGACATAATATTTAATTATTACTATTAACCAGAATGTTAAAATTGAACACTAAATATAAACATCACAATTAAAATTAACAATACAATTATTATTAAAAAGTTAACAATCATTTAGACATGAATTTCTTCGAAGATAGAAATGATTATATATAGTGTAGTGTTATTGTATTGCCCACCACCAATGTGGAGTATATACTGGAAGTGGAATGAGATACAGAAGATGCAGGAGAATTGGATGCGGCGGTGTTCTATAGTGGGTTTTAGTATGCCCGGTTAGTAGATTTAAAAAAAACCAATTAAAATGTGTTATTTTTTTAAGAAAAAACAGCGGGTCATTCTAGCGTTCCATTCCTGAACTTACCACTCCTACCGGCATGAGACTAATTTAATAATCACGGCGAAATGTTTGATATGGGCGCCTGTAATGACTGCCCGATTGTTCGTCTTGGTGTTGAGCTGATGCTGAGGTGTACTGTAAACATAACGTCAAGTCTGATTACAGTTGTAAGTAATAAACTCACAAATTTATGATTTCCAAATTTCATTATCAATACTCTAAATGATATGTCACTGCTGACAATTTTAAATAGGCATTGAAAAAAAAGACAGATTATGTGAATAAATGAACACAATTAAAATAATACAGGTAGAATCATACATATATATCATACAGGAGCAAACATATCTGGACAGCAATACAAAAGGAAATTACTGCACCGGGAAATATATTCAAAAACAAATATTTAGCTTCAACATTAAAACTGGTGCTGTTGTATGGATCATAAAGAAAGAATGATGATGAGGTAATTTCTGTAGTTGTGAGCTAAATGTAGCTCTTGACAATGCATAGTCTTTCTGACAAGTCTTTTCAGTTGTGTAACTGAGGCGACACCTGGACTTATGTAAGGTTGTCTCAAAGGTGTGATGGAGACGGGGCTTGATGAAATCTAGTCATCTATTTTGTTTTTATTGTGTTGTTTTCTGTTGTTTGTCTCTTGAAAAAGGTTCAATTTGAGCCGATACGTGGAGAATTGTCCTGTTTAGTTTTATTGTATGTTTTTTTTATATATACTTTTTAATATATTTTTATTATTAGGCAAGGTAAGTGTTTTAGTAACCTGTTTAATTTATTTTGCTTGACTATTTGTTCATTAGGTTACTGCGGCATCATCCACTTTGTCGGACACCCTCTGACCATTTGGTTATTTATACTCAAAGGTGTGGTAGTGTTAAGGAAGATTTATGGATGCATGTTTAGTCCTTGAAGGGAGGCATTCTAGTGCATGAGTATCTCTGGATTACCATGCCCTGCCAGCAACACAGCACATGCTTCTGGGCCAACTATCTCATCATTTTTCTGTCAGATTTGTTGACTCATCTACAGTGATGGCATATATAGCACTCCCTGTCACCAACGAGTCTACAACAAAAAGGGATAAAGCTGCAATGTCAGCTGGCTTGCATCTCTTCATCATCTATGGGGATCATTTGATAGAAGATAAAAGTAATAAATTGGGGCAAGATGCGACAATGACGATTTTTTCACAGGTTCCATGTTGTGAGCCTATCCCCCAGCTTTCGTAAGTCGCCTTCTAAAACATGCCTGGAAAGAAGACAGTGCCCTATTATTTAAAATCTGAACTAGAAGTTCTGACCCTGATAAATGAGTTAATCTGAAAATCACATAATTTTATAAATTCATGCTCCCACTGAATAGTTTCAGAATTATCAAAGTAAAATTAACCCATAACATTTATTAAGGCTGTAGGTATGTGTTTTAGCGATCTCATATTTAAGTAAATCTGCTATATGAAGGTGGTAGCCATTTCCTCTCCTTCACAGACTTCACTTCCCAGATGAATTCAGCACCCAATTAATGCCGGGTCGACGCGGGAGCTGTTGTGGTCTGACAAAAACATTTCCGCCTCAACTGGGGAATGAACCCAGGATCACTCATATGCGAAACCAGTGTGCTAACCACTGCACTACGCAGCCCCCAAAGACCCAACTAAACAGACAGTAGTGGAGAGAAGAAAAGTGCTAGAGATAGATATACATTATGAATACCAGAGGCACGAATAGGATCTGCTCTGGTCTCATTCCACTCCCAAGACTAGTTGACAGTTCAAAACCTAAAGCACCTTCTCATCGTGAATCCTGGTATCAGGAAATTTTGAAGAATGTGCTATGGGTAAAGGTATAGTAGGCTCAGTTATGAACAAGCGTCATAGCACAATATTTCTGATAAATGCCACTTGTCTAGTAAGTGTTTACCAGAAACTACTTGATTAGTGTCAACTACCAGTCAAATGCGATGGGTCCATTTCTCAATCATCCCAGAGCATGAACCCTGGCACCCTACTTCCTGGTGGTTGTGTGAACCACGGGCACAATTTTTTTCTCTAACCATGAATAACAAGTGGTTTTGAAATATGAGTTTGCCGATCAGCAAGAGAATGACTTAATATTACACTACTATGGCTCCCACTTCAGCTCTTGCTAATGCTTTAGGACCAAAACACAGCAGAAGATGGATGTATCAGGTCATTGGCACAAATAAAACGTCAACACAACACATTTGCATTTTCTGCAATACATCCTGCTGGAAATCTAATAGGTCTATTGTCCTGCTACAAGAGAGATCCAGCAGGATTTTGAGAATGAATGTTGAAGAAGAAGAGGACCAATACAAACTGTAAAGTAAAATTGAATATTAGCCATCTATCACAGGCGATGATGACAGCAGTTATCAGACTTGCGTTGTTGCATCCTTATGATGTGTTGGAACTTAAGTTGGAATGTGTCACATTCGTTTTCGTGCCTGGTCCTGTGGGTGTTGAAGGAAATGAGAGAGCAGATCAGCTGACTTGCACTGCTACTGTGCCAGGAGGTAGAGTAGTATGACATTTTGAAATCTTTACAACAAGGACAAATGAAATTAATTATTTCTTTTCCATATCAAGAATAGAGTAACTGGGCTTGAAAAGCGGCACCGCCAGAAAAAAAAATGCTACTCTGGGCGTACAAGAATATTTGCCAAGCAACAGAGAACTGGAACTGTCAGTCATCGTGTAATGGTGGGTAAACTCAATTGGAGATCACAGCACCTATGTGGATTTGTGGAATGCAATGATGATGATCTGACAACTAACTCTGGTGTGTGCGGAGATGACAGAAAACTGTAATCATAGAACAACATATTTACTCTCTTTGGTTCAAATCACAAACATGTTGCTGGTTAAATGAGAAACAGACAGCAAAGAAAGCATTGTAAAATAGGCATTTCTATTTTACACAGAGCCCACAGAGTAAGAAGAAAAATATGAAGACTATGAAAAACTGGAGGAATTCTCACAAAGGGTATGGATAAACACTGCCTGTGTAAACTGTGCCAATAGAAGATCTACAAGCAGATTCAAGACATGCCATCATTCCACCTCAGGCAATTGTAGTCATGGACCGTTCTAAAGATTTCGATTATTGTCATGATTTTCGTTGGTAATTGGATATACTGTGTGTTGCCTACCAATGAAATGCATGAAAATAATAGAAATCATGGTGTAAATAGGCTTTTTTAAATTCTGCTCACAGGTCTTCTATTGGAGAGAGTCATGGTGTAAACTATCTATCTCATGTGACATATTCTTTCCAGAAGTGGTCTTCCTTATGGATTCTCTGAACATTGAGATTTTGAACGAGTTGACCTGCTGCAGCTAGAAATATATTTAAGCAATCTGATATATCACTGCACTATCGTTGTCTTGGGAGTCCTCTTCCCCTGATGCCGTTAACTCTGCCTTCAGTTATTAATTTTTCTATGCTGTTATGTCTCTTTATGACCAGGAAGATACAGCACTCTTGTTAGGATGTTATTAAGGAGCCAGCCCTCTTTGACGTTTATTGATCTTAACAGTCTTCATTTGGTGTAAACTAACATGGAATAAAAGCCATCTAATGCAGGCGATGACAACAACAGTTTTTCTGGAGGAAATATTTCGAAACAAATACAAAAGTTATGGATACAATTTGGAAATGATTGGAAGGAATAGCTAAAGATAGGGCCCATGTATTACAGAATGGTACCAAATAAATAGATAGTGCTGCTGAAGTCAGATGTGTCGGAATATTGGTGCAAATGAAGTGGCAACACAACGTATTTATGTTCTATGGACTACACGCTGCTGGATATCTATTAGGACCATTGTTCTACTCATAAGAGAGATACGGTGCAAATTTTAGAACAAACAGGAAAAACAAATTCAACAGTTCTGTCTTCTGCAGTGTGTTTTTGTGAATTACATGTTAATGCCTGCTTTACCTAACAAAAACAAGGGGTACCTAACAGTGCTACACACATACAGACTTAGTTTATGGCTAATACATGGACAATACCCACCTTAGAGTGTCCAAGTTTGCTATTTCTAGGTGTCCCGTGTCTCCTGGAGGTAATGTTCCTTCCCTCACGATCAATTTCTAAGTCTTCTAGTCTTTGCGTTAGTGCTAGTTTCTGCTGGATAGCCATACGTAATAAGGAATTGAGTGTCTTCTTCTCCTCTTCAGCAGCGGAGAGTTGCCGCTGAGCTTCATCTAGCTGAGTCACATACTCATCGCATCGCTGAGCAAACATTGCCCGCAAGGATGCAAACGTAGCGGCATCTTCCTTCAAGGACTTGAGTTCATTTCTTAATTTCACCATTGTTTCTGTAACTATGACCTTCTCATTTTCATATTTCTGTTTTAAGTTTGCCAAGGCGACCTCGGCGGTGGTCTTGTTAGCCTTGAGAACAGAGCGCAGTGTGGCTATCTGCTCCCGCTTGGTGGACAGCATGGCTTTCAACTTGACAACCTTCAGAAGACAGACACATAAATAAGTAAATGATTAATTGAAAATAATGAACACAAAGTCTTATAAAGGACTGGCTAATACTGAATTTGTTACGTCCGCATTAATATTCAATTTGTTACAAGTTTGAATTAATATTCAATTTGTTACAAGACTGCACTAATACTCCTCAGGGTGATAGGGCTTGGCCGTCAGAACTGTTTCAGATGGCCATAGCTTTCTTCTTGTTGTGTGGTACAATTGTGCAGAATATGTTCAGTGTATTCTGCAGATTGTCCACAGGGACACATATTGGTGTCATAGAATGTAGTCAGGTAGATTATCAGTTAGAATATGAATACATAGCCATGCCGAAATCAGACGTGCTGGGTCGCAAGGTGCAACTAATAATGAAGCTCCGCTTTAAACCAGCAGCGCAAGATACTTCACACTCCCCAGAGGAAATCACACAAATTCTTGTTGGTTACCAGAGATCGTACGCAGAAGAAAAGAGTATATAGCCAGGTGACATAATTTTCCAGTTTTATATATGCACTAAACTTCTCTCACAATTCAGAGTGAGTTGACCTGTTGTAATGAAGGACATGTTCGAACACTTTGTGATATCTTGTCCATCGTTGTCTTGGTTAGCACTTTCCCCTGTTTACAGCAACCATGTCAACCATTACTAATTTTCTATGCTGTTATGTCTCTTTATATTATAAAAAAACTTTTTTTTAGTACAATGCAACAAAAAGTGTACAAAGTTACATGTTAAAATAATGTAGTGCCAAACTTTCTATACTTCTGTCTGTCCTCATTACTAGCATGCGCTACTTCACAACCTAAAACTGTCAATACTGCATTTTTCTTGCAAGTGAACAGCAAGACGGTGTGAGTGGCTTGTGAGATAAAAGTCACCTGTTATTTACAGGGTAAGTTCTTTAATTTACCCTCCAACTGAAAAAATCCAGTCCTTACCGGGATAGAACTCTGGATGAGACTAATGCTATAATCTCTAAGCAGCAATTATTGTTGGTCAATATCTCCAGTCTTCCCACTTCATCCCAACCTAAAACTACAAAAAGTACTATAAATAATACCTGCTCCTGCTGATATTGCTGGTGGACATCTCCTGTGTTCCAACTTCAACACAAACTAAAACTACTAAACTTGCAGTTTCTGCTGGTCAACATCTCCAGTCTTCCCACTTCATCCCAACCTAAAACTACAACTACATCTGAAATACTTGCAGTTCAACATCTCCAGTCTTCCAACATCGACAAACTAAAACTACAGCTACTGGACTTTCATTTCTTGCTTGCCAACATCCCGTCTTCACACTTCATCACAAACTACAACTACAACTACTACACTCTCAGTTCTTGCTTGCCAATATCCACAGTTTCCCAACAAATTAAAACTACAACTACTAGATTTTCATTTCTTTCTTGCCAACATCTCTAGTTTTCCCACTTCATACCACCCCCCCCCCCCCAAAAACTATAACTAGTACCTGCTCTTGCAATTCTTGTCGATCATCATCCCCAGCTTCCTCTGCTCCATCACTACCCTGCTGCTGCCACTGTTTAGACATGTCCATTAGGTGCTCAATAGCACGGCGCAGATACTTCACCTGAAAATAATAGTCAGTTTAAATACGCTTAAATTGTAAAGTATATGTATATACTTATAATGTAAAGTATACATTTGTAAAGTATCTATATCTATACACTGTCTTATTGACTGGACACAGACATCACTAACTGGGACACATACACTGATTGGGACAGACACTCACTGAATGGAGCACAGACACTCAATGACCAGGATAGACACTGATTGGGATACATAGGCTCACTGACCAAGAACACATACTCACCGACTGGGATACAGACACCCACTGACTGGGGCAAAGGGTCCACACAGACTGAACACAGTCTTTGAATTATGGAAACTACAGTTCATAAAATCACACTTTAGCATGCCCGTGTATTGGTGGGTTCAAAAGGAGAGCAAAGAATAGGAAAATTGTATATACCATGCATGTCATAAGAGGTGACAAAGGAGATGTTTTGTGTCCCATCCCATATAGGAGCAAAATATTTGTATTTGAATTGGTAAATGTAAAAGCAATGAGTGATTACTGCTCAAGACGTGCAGCTTTCAACCTTCTTATTTGCAACTCAGTCTTTCAACTGCAGCATCCAAATAAAACCCTCTATATACCATCAGATTGATTACGTTATCACAAGGAAGCGTGATAGGCCAGATGTGAGGGTCACCAAATATTGCTGGACCAATCATAGACAAAGATTGTGTCTAAGATAGTGCTGTATATCCCTACCTGGTCTATGATCGTCTCTGAGAGTGTGCCACATGATGTAGGATCAGTTTTATTGTTGTTGTCAGGAGAGATTCTTGATCTGGGTCTGGTAGTCTTCTCTTCTGCTTTGGGAGTAGATGTGAACATTGGTTGGCTGCTTACAGAGGTAGTTGTATCCCCTGCCTTAGCATCCTAGAATATCAACACAAATAAGGTAAATATATCACCTACCTACACTTTATATGGGCTTACTTGTACTAACAATCACAGTCACACAAGATCAACATTACATTTTACAGGAATCATATAATGTCAGACTAAAAACATTCACATTTTCTTTCTTTCTTTTCACTTTACACCCCTTTATGCCTGGCAACATCAGGGGTAGAAAAGTTCTTTGGAGACTGCCTTTTTATGTCCTTCATATAATTTTGTTTTCGCTGACTCTTATTTCTCAAACATCTCAATATTGCAATCTACAACATATATCCATCCATCTCTCTATGTCTTTTCATAATGCTGTCCACTCTGTCAGCCTAGGTTCTGTGTGAGCTGCCCAGTCTCTTCTAGTGTCCTGTTCAGAAGGTTTTCGATATCATGTGTTCTTCATAGCATTACCTCTATATCTCTACCTCGATATATTTCCTGGAACTTTGCCATCCATGATGAATCTTTCCGAACCATTGTTTCTTTATATGTTCGAAATATGTTAGCTAGCATATATGTCTTGTGAATGCCTCTCTTTGTTGATAATTTTGATGAGCCAGTCTTATTCTATGTTCAAGTCTTTGCTGACATGATTTGATTTGTCTTTCTTTTCATGATATTCTTACAACCTTTCTATAACATTTCATTTTGAATGCTAATATTTTCTTATAGTGTTGGAGATATCTCCTGTGGTTGATCCAAGATATTCCAAGTTGGAGATATCTCCTGTCGTGTTGATGGTTGATACAAGATATTCCAAGTTGGAGATATCTCCTGTCGTGTTGATGGTTGATACAAGATATTCCAAGTTGGAGATATCTCCTGTCGTGTTGATGGTTGATACAAGATATTCCAAGTTGGAGATATCTCCTGTGGTTGATACAAGATATTCCAAGTTGGAGATATCTCCTGTGGTGTTGATGGTTGATCCAAGATATTCAAAGTTGCTGACATCAACATCATCATCTAATCTTGGATTACCACTTTACAGACCAATTTTGACAGTCATTGAATTTGCTTTATAGAATCTTAATGACCAAATTTAGACAATGGTCTAAATGATATTGCTATATTTCTGTATCAATAGTGTTACTAAAGATAGCTTGCACAGGAACGTATGTTGTTAAAAAAATAGTGCCACACGTGAAATAGTCTACAGATTAACTCCTGAGTATTAATCTTTACTGCGCTCCCAGTGAGTGGATTAGACAACATTTTACAACGCTGCTGGCGAGTGGACCTGCGGGTAGCTATTCATTGATTATGCGACTGAAACAGCATGATATTTAATGTTCACATGACAAGATTCAGCGGATCCTAGCTAGCTATTCGATTAGACTTCCTTTTCCACCATTTTATTAGCAAGAGAGATGGGTAGGGAAGTTGTAATTTTAAAATCGGAAGCATCCGTTCACATCGGCAAATGGACGCATTGTGATCAGCGTGAATAGGGTTTTATAGACTTTGGTTTCATCAGGTTTTCTGTAAAATCATTATCGATTGTGATTCTTATGATAAATTCTTGGGAATAATGCATGTTTACAAAGCAGATATAAGGTCATAACATGATTATATAAAGGTCATAGACCTAATATATTGACACTATTTTGCAGATATAGTTAGATCTATCTTCAGAGAACGATTTTATGGTAAATCTATGTTTTATTTGTATATAATATATGTGTGTGTGTGTATATATATATATTCTCATATATATATATTGACATTATGTTATGAAACAGCACAATTACAATAGGCTGTAGGTGTTTTATCAGGGTTGCCCCTTCAGAATATAAAAGTAAGTCATTTTTTAATAATATTTTTCATTTTTTTTCTGCGTGAAAAATGTCCTTACAACATTTGCACATCTTTCATGCCACTCATGCACACCAATATATCATTACCCATGGTAATGACAGATAAGTATGCTCTTGATTAATGGTCAACAAACCTTTTCACACATGAAACATTATCTAAAGTCTAAAGGAACTTTTTTCAGGCATGTCAATATTACATTTAATAGTATCATCTAATGTTGTACAAATATTCTAATGGCCACAAATTTGGTTACTAAACAAGAGCAAACCTTGTCTATCACAGACTTGGCAGCCTCATCAGCTGGTGAACCTGTTGCAGGAGATTGATCTTCACTAGACCCTGGCTCTTTCACAGCTCCTCCCTTGGCATGGTCCAGCATAACTCGAGAAGGTGTGTCCCCTGTTACCTGACAAACCAAGTGATACACCTGGGCCAGGTCTTCTGTGATACGGCTCAGCTCTGACTGCAGATTGTTCAGGCTGGCTTGGGCCATGCTAGAAGATTTGGTTGCAGATTGCAGTTCATGTTCCTGCTCTTTGATTGTACGCTCATACTGGTCACATTTGCTTTTGAGTTCTGCCAGAGCCTGAAAATCAGATAACTCACATGGTACATCATATTCATTCAGCACATTTCAACAAGAACACACAACACTTGTTTATATATGGAATAATGACATGTTTATATATGGAATAATGACACTTGTTTATATATGGAATAATGACACTTGTTTATATATGGAATAATACCACTTGTTTACATATGGAATAATGACACTTGTTTATATATGGAATAATGACACTAGTTTATATTTAGAACAATGAAACTAGTACATATTTGGGATAATAACACTTGTTTATATATGGAATATACCACTTGTTTACATATGGAATAATTATGTTTATATTTGGAATAATGAGACTAGTATATTTAGAATAACGACACCAGTATATATTGGAATAATGACACTTGTTTATATATGAAATAATGACACTTGTTGATATATAGAATAAGGGTTCTTGTTTATAGATTAAATGACACTAACAGTTTATAATAAACTATAGTTAGTCAGAAGGAAAATAATTACTGACTCAAAGTTGTCCTTACTTCCATTCACTAACTGACTCACAGTTGTCCTCACTTCCTCACACCAAGTGACATACAGTTGTCCTCACTTCCTTTACTAATTAAGGGAAAAATTACCTTCATTTTCTTTTACTATCTGACACACAGTTACCTTCACTTCCTTTCATTATCTGACACACAGTTACCCTCACTTCCTTTCATTATCTGACACACAGTTACCCTCACTTCCTTTCATTATCTGACACACAGTTACCCTCACTTCCTTTCATTATCTGACACACAGTTTTCATCACTTTCTTTATTAATTGATGAACAGTTACCCTCACTTTTTTCCACTAATTTAAAACACAGCAGTCCTCAATTCTATTTAATATCTGATGCGACAATAAAAGTTAACATTTTGATGTGAATATTAAATGAAAATTACCCAGTTGGTTTTACTACAAATGAAAATTGCTCAGGTTATATGGCTATAAGTGAAAATTACCCAATCGATGCGACTATAAATGAAAATAACCCATCGGTTACGGATAATGTTATTTCTTATGTTTGTTCTTTCCTAAACAATTAGCAAATGAGAGCGCATTGTATCTGCACAGAAGCAGGAATATACCGGTAACTTAACTCTCCCTATGCGACATCAGAATAACAGTCAGCTGCTGTATGCGGTCTAAACTAGCAGTATACAAATTGTTAACTATGAGATAATAAGCTCGCATGTTCAAAAGCTGAACCTCCCCCTTTCTTCATAGAAATTTTTCCAAAAGAAGTTGGCTTTAGAGCGAGTATATACGGTACTCAGTTGATGCAGCTATAAATACAATTACCCAATCCTTGGAACTATAAATGAAAATTATCCAATCATTGGGACTATATATAAAAAATTTACACAATTATTGTGAATATAAATGAAAATTATGTCAATACGACTACTCTTCGTCTTGTTTATAAATGTGACTGTTTATACTAGTAGTTACACATCTCATGTGACTCCTAATGAAAATTTACCTTGTCAATGCTTGGGTCACCAATTACAGAATTTCTATTCTGCAACCTGTTGATCTCGCCACGCAGGTTGTTGATTTCTCTCATTGCTGTTGTGTACTTCTTCTCATTGTGCTGTAAGTTCTGTTTCAGTTCTAGTACAACTTTTCTGTCAGGGTCAGTCTCCAGAGCAATCTCTGCCAGCAGACCCTCGTCATATGATACCTGTCCAAAGAATGATATTTTTCACTAACACTTGCATTCAAAAATTATATTCCAAAATATTTTAACCTTTAGGACCCTGAATTAAAAATTAAGAAACATCCCCTGGGGCCTGAATTCTTTTTTGGAAAATTTGCGTTATTGATGGTGGATGTTTTGAAAACGCGATAGCTTTTTTGTTTTAAAAGATATCAAAATAATGTTTGCACATCTAAATAAAGGATTGAATAGTGAATATAATCATGTTTTTGTTGTTGTTGTATGTGTGATATGACAGTTGTGAGCAAGTTGTGAAGTTGAAAATTCGGGGGAAAAAAATCTCACAACTCCATTTTCAAAATCGCAAATATATCTTCTTGACGATCCTAATACATGAGCAATGTGTGGCAACATTGATAAAATCCTCATAAATACCTATACTTATTGTATGTGTATTGTTTTATATCCAAACTAATATAATATGAACTAAAAAAACGTGAAGAAATAACATATAATGTCGTCCGGTAAACACCAGGTCTATGCTGACACGCAATGTAATTATTGTCCATGCACACATGTGGCACCCCTGATACATATTATTTTTGTGTTTTTGAATGAATACACCCACATTCTTATCAAATAACAACATATTAAACACAAAAAAACAACAATTAAAACATGTAGTCACGATCACTTAGCCATGCCGCGCGGTACTCAATTTGATAGTAAAATATGGCTAAAAAATGGCCAACGTTGCTCTAGAAATTCGTTGATAAAACTAACCGGCTTTCTCTCTTCTTGCATTCGTAATGAGTAAAGGAATTTGACCTTTAAACTGTGATGTATTCCTAGCTTTGTTTGGCGGGTTTTATACGTCACGGGATCATTACTTCGTGAATTCCGTACTCTGGAATCGGGCGATGTCGCATGTAGCGGGATTGCGCCCGCAAGAGTCGTAAAGGTTAATAAAAAACTACGCTCTATTCCGAAATATTTTTATAAACTACCTTATATTCCTAAATATATTTATAAACTACGTACAATGTACAGAAATGTTAACTCTGCAAAAATCATATCTGATTCAAGGAATCTACACAATATATGGGTATAAATATATAGGTATAAATACATATATATATATATATACCGTGAGGAAGTAGAGCTAGCTATGGGAAGGTCAAGAAATGATTTCATTGCTGTTTAGCAAGTGTAGATGTTGCTAGTCAGGCGGCTTCTAATCAACCACTAACCAGGCAGCTGTGCACTTATGGGAAACCATGCGCTTTGACGCTGGTTCATAACTCATACTATATTTGTACATCTAAATTTCGGCGGTAGTTCTTATTCAACATGCAAGCAACCAAAGTTTTAAACATCTCTTATGTTGATCAATGTTAATATTCTTTGCTTCCCATTTTGGGTTTCAGCAACATAGGATAACTGCATTCAGTGTAAACAATAAGAGGATATGACCAAACAAGGATCACCCATCTTAACAAGGATATGGAAGGTTTGAAGGACTCACCCTTGGCTGAGCAGATCAACCATCATGCAATAGTAAACTCTCTCAATAGATGACTAGCTAATTTAGTGAGGCTTTCCTCTTGACAGACAGCACTGCATCTGTACAATTACTTTTCCCTTTCTGCTGCAACATTAATAGAACCTAGCACTGCACATCATGTTGGGGGAGGGTGGAGAAGAAAGAAGAACCAGATAAGCCCTGGCCTTAACCATAGTCCTAGCTGTCGACTTATAAGGAGTGTCCCAGTTATGAACAATTAGGTGACCCATGGGATGTGGTGAAAGCAACTCTGCAGGATATGAAATTTCCATGAAAGAGCCAAGAATCAGGCAATTGTGTTAGCTCTGCATAATTGGAAAGCTCTCATGGTTGACGGAGAATGCATAACGGGTTGTTCCTTTCATTCCTGTGACTGTGGCTCATAGCTGAATTACATTGGATACTGTTAGGAAAGGATGCCAGGCAGGGAAACTGAAGCTCGTGGCTCCAACTTTGCATGTTATGGAATGGTAGAAAAATCATAAATTTCCCAGAACTCTTTCTGAGTAGGAATCTTTTGGATATGAAATACAATTCTGGAGAAACTTCCCAATTGCAAAAAAGGATACAAGAGCTCAATTTCGATTCTACTAAATCTAAACAAACCAAACAAGGATATTATGACTACAAACTTGCAAGTTATTAGACAGAAGTGCTTCTTTCATGGGAATATGACAAAACAAGAATATGTCTACAAACTTACAAGTTATTGGGCAGAAATGGCTCTCTTTCATGGGCATATGACAAAACAAGGATATTATGACTACAAACTTACAGGTCATTGAGCAGAACTGTCTATTTTCTTCTGGAATATGACGAAACAAGGATATTATGACTACAAACGTACAAGTTATTGAGCAGAATGGCTATTTTCTACTGGGATATGACGAAACAAGGATATTATGACTACAAACTTGCAAGTCATTAGACAGAAGTGTCTCTTTCATGGGAATATGACAAAACAAGGATATTATATCTACAAATGTATGTCATTGGGCAGAAGTGCCTTTCTTTCATGGAAATATGACAAAACAAGGATATTATTACAACAAACCTGCAAGTCATTAGGTAGAAGTGCAGCTCTGTCATGGAGAGATGCAACATGGGATATGGTTGCCTTCAAATTATCTGCTCTTTCCTTCTGTTCAATGAGATCCCGCTGCGTGTCCTCTATAAGTTTTCTGGCTTCATCTAATGCTTTCTGTAACTCCATCTTCTCTGATTCAGACTGGTCTAGAAGTGATTCCAATTTGCCAACTTCCGTAACCTAGAATTAGTTTCAAAAGTTGTAAATGCAGCATCAACATGGAATCTTTAGTTACAATCAGTCAAGAGCCATGTTTCTTTACAACAAAAATTGTAAATGCTGCAGCAACTTGGAATCTTTAGTTAGATGTCATAACAGCATCATATAATAAATATATATATATCACGCACAGACAATCAATCAGTCAAGAGCCATGTTTCTTTACAACTTTCAAGATCAGTCAAGACTTACAATCAGTCAAGAGCCATGTTTTACAACTTACAATCAGTCAAGAGTCATGTTACTTTACAGATAATCAATCAGTCAAGTTACAATCAGTCAAGAACCATGAACTTACAATCAGTCAAGAGCCATGTTTTACAACTTACAATCAGTCAAGAGCCATGTTTCTTTACAGACAATCAATCAGTCAAGAGCCATGAACTTACAATCAGTCAAGAGCCATGTTTTACAACTTATAATCAGTCAAGAGCCATGTTTCTTTACAGACAATCAATCAGCCAAGAGCCATGTTTCTTTACAGACAATCAATCAGTCAAGAGCCATGTTTCTTTACAACAAAAGTTGTAAATGCAGCATGAACATGGAATCTTTAGTTAGATGTCATAACAGCATCATATAATAAATATATATATATCACGCATAGACAATCAATCAGTCAAGAGCCATGTTCAGTGGCATAAGCCAGTCATGTTTCTTTACAACTCTCCATTTCTTGTGGTTTTTAATGCGTTCAGTTGGTGGTATTCTCTCATGTCTTCTTCTGTGCTTGTTCTCAAACTTCTGCAGATTAGCAGGATGCATTCTGGAGAATGGAATGAAGTGTGTCATATTTTACAGCATGGCTGCAATATATGCACCTTTCAGCATGATGCATCCTATTTTAGCTTCTGTCTTGGTCATTTAACCCTCTATGGCATTGCTATTCAAATGGCGGCCCGCGGGCCACATTTGGCCTGCGAAGGCCTAGCAAGTGCCCGCGGATGATTGCTAAAACAATGAAATAGTTATAAAAAAACTAAATGTATAAACTAAACTACATTCGGACATCTGGCCCGTGATGATCCCCATTTTCTACATTTTGGCCCCAGAGTAAATATAATTGAATATCCCTGCTCTATGGGATGGGTTAAAAACTCCACACCTCTCTCTCTATGTGACACGTCCTATACAGAACGTTGTCCTCACTGATACTCTGTAAGCCTCTCTGTTATGTGTTGGTTACATGCAAGCTGCCCATCTTCTTCCACTGTCATGTTCAGAAGGTCTTCAATGTCATGTATCCATCATAGTTTTGGTCTGCCTATTCTTTTTCTTTTCAATTGCAGATGTCATTGTCCACATCTCACAACCATATGTTGCCACTGGAAAGATACGGCTTCTTTCCCTAGTACCTCTGTCGTCTAAAACCTGCATGAGCTACCGGTATATTGATTTTCTGTTCATATGTTCCATTTTTTTCATAATATATCTTGCTGGCATGACTGACTGATCATTGCAATTGTTCTATAATTTGTGCAGAGTTTCAAATTGTCTTTCTTTGGTGGAAGTGGTATATATATATATATATATATATATATATATATATATATATATATATATATATATATATATATATATATATATATATATATATATAAAATTTTGCCATTTTAAAATGCCACTGTCCATAACATTTATGTTTTGGTAATTTTTGATCAATTTGAAAATATATTAAAAGTGATGAGTTTCATCATTTTAGCAATAATTTTACCTGAAATATGAAATATTGATTATAATAAATTTTACTATCTAGTAACCCTGGTTGGATCAACTATGTCATCAATCATCAACAGAAAAGAAAATATGTTAGTCACACAGGTGACATCAAGTCACACAGGTGACAACATCAACAAAGTCCAGTTACCTGTATTTCACTAAGAATGTCATCAACAGTACCAGGTCGTGGAGTGCCTCCATTGGAGTTCTTGTGAAAGAAGTCAGCCTCAATTCTCTTCAGGGCTGGATGGACACTACTATCCATGTCATCATCTGAAACATATCCCATATATTTTACAGAGTATGTTTGCTTCTATTCTTAAACTCCCACTAGATCTCTCTTATTGTAGAACAGTTGTCCTGAGTTACAGAGTATATGTAACTAGATGTTGATGGTATAATGCTAGTATTGAGATAAGACAACAAGGGAGCTGACATGTTGGTAGGTAAAAATGTAGTGTTTATCCAGCTATGATATCGATCTCTTTGCTAGTTCCAAATCTGAACTCCAGGAACTCACCACTAAATTGGAAGATGTTAGTTGAAAATAAGCATTGATTAAAGCATGATATTGGGTGACTGGTGCTATCAAACAAGAACCCACAAACATCCGGTTAAATGGTCACAAACTTGAAGAAGTTCCACCTTCAAATATCTCTGGTCCCAAATATGCGATGATGGCAATGGCTGCCACGGATAGGCTGAACTGAATATGATATGGGAAAGTAAGATCGATAATACAATAAAGATAAATCTATTGAGATCGTTAATGCTAGGTATACTTTTATATGGATGGGAAAGTTGGACATTCCATGGAAACACAGAAAGATGGATTTGAGGGTGGGGGGGTGTGTCTGATTTCCTATTCAAGAATTGAGATATTTAAAAAAAACCACTTTAGCTACTAAATGTTCGCAGTAACTATTTCCAGCGATGCTAAATTCTTTCCCCATCGACCTTCCATCTATGCTGAATCCTTCTCTTGCTCTATAAAGCTATAAAATGAGAGCTTCATGGTACTGGGTTTTTTTTAATGACACCAGAAAATATATACTGCATATATTATACATACACACACACACACATACATATATATACTGAAGTACATTAAAAATGCACCGCTATTATATATACTTTTGCAGAGAAGCTGGAAAAAAATTGTGAGAATGAATTTTCCCGATGTTCGTAATGACATAGAGAGCGAATGGCTACCGGAATGAAACATGCATAAGTCAATCCGCAGGTTTGTGTACAGACTACACACAAAAAAAGAAAATTACATGCGAAACACGATTCCCAACAGCTATGATCCTGAAAATGGGTAGGCATTCTCGCAGTATACTCGCTATAAAAAAGTTGTTGAGACAAAACACCCAGTACATGCCCCGACTATCTGAAAACGACTGCCTACGAGTCATTGGTATTGTGGAGACCAGAACAAGCTCATGGGCCATTGTCAGGAGGATGAATTGTCACAACAGCACTATTGTATGTCTCAATGAATATTACATAACCACTGGCAGTGCCAGGGATAGACTTCGGAGTGGCCAACCACGAGCTACTACCCCTGCGCAAGATAGACATATTGTGCTGAGTCACCTTGTTTGTCAAGTCAAACAGAAAGAAAAATAGTGGGCAGACGTGGTCAAGTCTCTAGAATGACAGTCATGAGACAACTCAGAGATACCGTATGCTGGGTCAAACTTGACTCTCAGCAGCGCCTACAATGGGCAGAGCAGAATGTCAGATGGACTAGACTGTAGTGGAATGCTGTCCTATTCACAGACGATAGAAGATTCAACCTCTGCTTTGCTGATGGGCGTATGCAGATTTAGCGACGTGTGGAGAGCACTTTGCTGTTTTCATCAGCACAACCGATTTGGAGGTGGCAGTATTCACAATTGGGGGAGGATTAAGTTTTCACCATTGCTTGCCTCTGCACGTTTTCTGTGGAAATGTTATGATTGTGCGTTGTACGTTGAGATTGTACAATCTCATACTCTGAAAGAGTATTCAGAGAGAAATTATCAGAAGACTAAAATGTCTTGTGACTTATCTAGCTTGTTGCTAGAGAGGGGAAAGGAAATGGTACAGTCAATAGAAATTATCAGAAAACTAACATCAGTTTGTAACACTTTGCTGACCAAACGTGACATTTGTCGAATTTCCACTAAGACACTTTAGAAATACAGCAACCGTAACGATAGTACTGCTAAGAATAGTTAAGGATAGTACTTCCTTCCAAAATAGCAGCACCCAGAAATACAATATCTCAACATTATTATTGAACAATCTGATTCCGCCGAAGACGGATGTATTGCCTCATTGGCCCAAATAAAACGGCGACACAATGCATTTCTATTCTCTGGATTACATCCTGTTGGAAATCTAGTAGGACAATGGTCCTGCTACAAGGGAGATCCAGCGGAGTTGAACACTGAAGAAGAACAATCTGATATATAAGGTGAGATTTTGTGATATATAGAAAGTAATGTATATTCATGGTCAGCATTATGATAAGTAGGACTTTGGTCTTTAAATAACTTTGGGGCTTTCAAACTCATTCAGAAAACACAAACATTCAGTATGACACACAGAACATTTCAAAGATGTTAGATTACAAACCACAAACTAATGTTAGATTTTCTACATATTTTTTTTAAATACAGTGCTGTTGATGACTCAAATATATTGGTACATTCTTGGTAATGGGAGATGAGTACACTTAGGATTGCTAGTTAGCAAAGTGTTAAGACTTTCTAGTTTGTTCAAGGCGATAAAAATGTTCATTGAGTCATCAGCAAAATTACATAGTAACTAGAGTTCTATGGCAGCTCATGAAACTTGATTTTTACAATGTAATATTCTTTCAGAGAAACATGGATAAAGTTAGTGGTTTTGTTCATTGGGATGATGATTGCTGAAGGACAGACCTTCACTGAAAACAGAGTCATGAACACAGACAGAGATCTAGCTTACTGAAATCATGATGGATGTTTAAAAACAGACCCTCACTAACACCAGTAAAGTGGACACAGACAGGGATCTAGCTTACCGGGATCATGATGGTTATTGAAAGACAGGCCTTCGCTGAGACCACTGAAGTGGGCCAAGTTACTCAGGTTGAACATAGATTCCTGCGTGATTCTTTGGTCGAGCTCTTTCTTGACATTGTACTTCTGCTCCCTTTCCTGGGCCAACGAGGTCAATGCCTCCTCTAGCTTCTTCTCCACAATAGCTTTGAGCCCAGCCATCTCATCAAGCTGCATGTTGAGATCTTCCAGCTCGCCCTGTAGCCGCAACGTCTCATGTTTAGTGGACTCAAATTCCACCTGGTTCTGTTTTAACTGAGATACCTGTGTCAAAATAATATATGGTCAATATATATGAAATGTACTGGACACTATGCCTTACTGCAGTAAGAGAGATTGTATGGTCAATATATATGAAATGTACTGGACACTATGCCTTACTGCAGTAAGAGATTGCATAGTGACCATATCTATGAGATATACTGGACATTGACTTACTGCAGCAAGAGAGTAACTGCATGATTGTATGGTCAATATATTAAATGAGTACATTAGATTTTTAATAAATATCCCAAGAGGAACAAATATTAAAATGTGCTTTCCATAGCAAATGTAGACTGAAATATGTGCAGCTGTTGACATGATATATATCTGTGAATTTCTTGTTATGTTGAATATCAGTGATTATGTAGCATCATGCAATAACTCTTTTGATCATCAAGAAATACATAAATTTATATTATAAAATTCCAAATGACTACTTTCAAGCCACATGCAAATTGAATTGAAACACTGTTTACAGTGATAACAAGTCCATTTATCATATCAATTGGTAAGAAGTAATACCATTTGAACATACCCAAAATAATGTAAAATATCATACTCTTTCAGAAATCTTATGCTTGTAAAATCACAAGATGGACAGGTTACAGTCTAGCAAAGTGCACCACCAAAACTAGGGATGTTGGAGGTCTGTTGTAGTCGACCTTCATTGCAGAGATGGCACTTGATGATGAAGCTTGTGTTCTTAGTTTGAAAGTGCTCTATGAGTTCATATCTATCAAATTTGTCTGTTAGAATGTTTATCAATATTGTAGCAGAACACGTATACAAGTGACGTAGTGAAGTGCAGTGACGTATACAACTTTATAGATAAGATTTTTGCACATTCACATCATTCTATGGAAGCCTGGTTAAAACAATTTTAATATTTATACATTTTTTTTAGTCAAAAGTACCATTAAATATACTGAACACTGACCAAAAAAGAAAATGTACGGTCCACAATATTAAATATACTATAAACTATGACATTCAGTAAGAGAGATAGTATTGTCAATATAATAAATGCACTAAACACTACAACCTACAGCATGGTCAAAATACCAAAATGTGCTGCATTTTGGCCTGCATTAACTTATGCTCTGCAGTAAGAGAGATGGTATGGTCAATGGATAAAATATGCTGGGACTATAAATCTACTGCATGACCACAGAACTGAATGCAAAGAGATTATAAACACTAAGACCTTCTTCTAGGTCTAACACTTCACCTACAGACACTAAAAGCTTACTACTGCAAGATCTATTACTGATAAATGAGTACTATAGATGTAGGATAAATGAATAAATGAATAAATGAGAGATGTAAGATAAATGAATAAATGAAAGATTAAGATAAATGAATACATGATAAATGTAAAAAAAAAAAGACATGACAAACCTGCTTCTGCAGTGAGATGTTCTCTTCCTCCAACTCTGCATAGTCGGTGAGATTTCTATTTTCACGAACTTTGAACTCTCGCAGTTCATGCCTATACTGTTGTCGATGAGCCTCGAGTGCTTCAATCTGTTCAGATAAAACATTAGATGCATACAGTCTGTGTTAACATAAATGTTGGCAGTGTCAGTAAGTCTTGTTAACAGAGATCCGCTCACAGGCCTGTCTTAATGTCAGTCAGTGTTGTTAACAAAGAGACCAACTTACAGGCCTGTCTTAATGTCAGTCAGAACTGGTAACACAGAGCCCAATTACAGATCTGTCTTAATATTAGACAGTGTTGGTAACACAGAGCCCAATTACAGATCTATCTTAATATTAGACAGTGTTGGTAACACAGAGCCCAATTACAGATCTGTCTTAATGTTAGACAGTGTTGGTAACACAGAGCCCAATTACAGATCTATCTTAATATTAGACAGTGTTGGTAACACAGAGCCCAATTACAGATCTATCTTAATATTAGACAGTGTTGGTAACACAGAGTCCAATTACAGATCTATCTTAATATTAGACAGTGTTGGTAACACAGAGCCCAATTACAGATCTATCTTAATATTAGACAGTGTTGGTAACACAGAGCCCAATTACAGATCTATCTTAATATTAGACAGTGTTGGTAACACAGAGCCCAATTACAGATCTGTCTTAATGTTAGACAGTGTTGGTAACACAGAGCCCAATTACAGATCTGTCTTAATGTTAGACAGTGTTGGTAACACAGAGCCCAATTACAGATCTGTCTTAATGTTAGACAGTGTTGGTAATAAAGTGACCCGCTTAGATACTTGTCTTTATATACGTCAGTGTTGGTAACAAAGAGATCCACTAACAGTCCTGTCTTAATGTCAATCAGTGTTTGCAACAAAGAGACCCACATACAGGCCTGTTTTAATGTCAGTCAATATTGGTAATAAAGAGACCCACATAAAAATCTGTATTAACGTCAATCAGTGTTGGTAACAAAGAGACCCACTTACAAGCCTGTCTTAATGTCAGTCAGTGTTCGTAACAAAGAGACCCACTTACAAGCCTGTCTTAATGTCAGTCAGTGTTGGTAACAAAGAGACCAACTTACAAGCCTGTCTTAATGTTAGTCAGTGTTCGTAACAAAGAGACCCACTTACAAGCCTGTCTTAATGTCAGTCAGTGTTGGTAACAAAGATACCCACTTACAAGCCTGTCTTAATGTTGGTAACAAAGAGACCCACTTACAAGCCTAACAAAGAGACCCACTTACAAGCCTGTCTTAATGTCAATCAGTGTTGGTAACAAAGAGACCCACTTACAAGCCTGTCTTAATGTCAATCAGTGTTGGTAACAAAGAGACCCACTTACAGATCTGTCTTAATGCCAGTCAGTGTTGGTAACAAAGAGACCTACTTACAAGCCTGTCTTAATGTCAGTCAGTGTTCGTAACAAAGAGATCCACTTACAAGCCTAACAAAGAGACCCACTTACAAGCCTGTCTTAATGTCAGTCAGTGTTCGTAACAAAGAGACCCACTTACAGATCTGTTTTAATGTGAATCAGTGTTGGAAACAAAGAGACCAATTTATATGTCAGTCAGTGTCGGTAATAAAGAGACCCACTTACAAGCCTAACAAAAAGACCCACTTACAAGCCTGTCTTAATGTCAACCAGTGTTGGTAACAAAGAGACCCACATACATGTCAGTCAGTGTTGGTAACAAAGAAACCCACTTACATGTCAGTCAGTGTTGGTAACAAAGAGACCCACTTACAGATCTGTCTTAATGTCAATCAGTGTTGGTAACAAAGAGACCTACTTACATGTCAGTCAGTGTTGGTAACAAAGAGACCCACTTACATGTCAGTCAGTGTTGGTAATAAAGAGACCCACTTACAAGCCTAACAAAAAGACCCACTTACAAGCCTATCTTAATGTCAACCAGTGTTGGTAACAAAGAGACCCACATACATGTCTGTCAGTGTTGGTAACAAAGAAACCCACTTACAAGCCTGTCTTAATGTCACTGTTGGCAATAAAGACGCCCACTTACAGACCAGTCTTGATATCAGTCAGTGTTGGTAGTAATAAAAAAACAAGTGCATGTATTCTCACACACACAGCATCTATCTTTACTGATAGAACTTACTTGATGATTCAGCTCAGTAATCTCAGAGGTCAGCCGTTCATTCTCGCTGAGTACCCTCAAATGACTGGCACGAGTATTCTTCAGATCTTGCTCAAGATCACTGATAGAACTCTGATAGTTCTCTTCCCTTTTGGCAGTCTCCTCTACAAACTTCTCTTCCTGATGAACTCCACTCTCATGGTGCTTCTTGAATGTACTTTGATGCCTGTTAAGTGCCTAAACAAAAAAATCATCACTGAATGAGTCAGTCTGGGAATAAAAAAATCATCACTGAGTGAGTCAGTCTGGAAATAAAAAAATTATCACTGAATGAGTCAGTCTGGGAATAAAAAAATCATCACTGAATGGGTCAGTGAAAAAAATCATCACTGAATGAGTCAGTCTGGGAATAAAAAAATCATCACTGAATGGGTCAGTGAAAAAAATCATCACTGAATGGGTCAGTGAAAAACATCATCACTGAATGAGTCAGTCTGGGAATAAAACTACCGTAGATAACAGTCACAGACTACACAAAGTAACATTTGTTAAGCTGTACATGTTGTGTACAAAGTTGGAAGTTGTACTCTGGTCTTTACTTCCAAAGAAGGTGATGTTCTTTGGAATTAGGTCTGGTCATATATTTGTAAGTTTCTCTCCTAGTGTTTCCCATTACCAATCTGTTCAGCCAGGTCTAGTTCACACATTTCAACATATTTTTAAGTGTGAGCATGGCAATATTCCCTCTGATGTGCTCGAGTGAGTGGCTGTGCATATAAAAAGAAGGTACTACTTACAAAATGTAATACCCCACGCACATAAATAACAAGCGAATGACCTGTTTTACGGTGGTAAAAATCAGTAATTGTACCACTATGGAAAAACAAAGGTAATAAGAGAGAGTGTGAATCATATAGAGGCATCTCCTTGTTAAGTCACACAGGTAAAATCTACGCAAAAATAATAGAACAAAGAATGCGATACATTGCAGAATCACAGTTGAGCCCCTCTCAGTTTGGCTTCAGAAGGGGAGCAAGCTGTACAGATGCACTTTTCACACTGAGACAACTGAGTGAAAAAGCAATCAAATACAATCAAGATTTAAACACAATAGTTGTAGACCAGGAAAAGGCATTCGACAGAGTAGATAGAAACATTCTATGGGAAACCTTAGAAATGTATAACATCAGAGGACAACTTTTAGAAAATATAAAAGTGATATATCAAAAATGCCAAAGCTCAGTGAGAACAACAGATGGAATGACTGAACTTTTTGAAACAAGATCTGGAGTAAGACAAGGATGCGTACTTTCACCCCTACTTCTCAACATATACATGGACAGAATAATAAAAGAAACTCATATCAATAAAGAGGAAAATATTGCAAATAAACCTGATGAGGAACTTAATAATGAAATCAATGAACTATTATTTGCTGATGATCAAAGTTTAATATACAAAGATGAGGAAACTTTGCAAAAGCACATCAATGCATTGCTGTTAGCTTGTCAAAAGTACAACATGAAAATTGATGTAAAAAAACAGAAGTTATGAAAATTAGCAAGTCTTAAACACCAATGAATATAACAATAGATAACACCATAATGAAACAAGCCAAAGAATTTAAATATCTAGGTAGCATTTTTTCTGAAGATGGAAGACTAGACAGAAAAATAGAGACAAGGTGCCAGAAAGCAAACACTGTGACTTACCAACTTTCACCATTACTTCTTCATCCAAAGATCAAGATGGAAATTAAAAAACAAATAATATCTACAATTTTTATACCAACAATGTGCTACCAATGTCAAACATGGTCTTTAACAGCTTCGCAGCAAAGAAAAATCGTCACATGTGAAATGAAGTGTCTGAGGAAAGCTGCAATGGTGACCAAACTAGATAAAATAAGAAATGAAGAAATTAGGAAAAGAGTTGGTATAATATCATGTATCGAACATATTGAGAGACAGCAAGTAAAATGGTTCGGTCACCTTATGAGAATGAAGCCAAACCAAATACCAATAAGAGCATATAATACAAGAATATTCGGGCGTAAAGCCAAAGGTAGACCCAAGAAAATGGTGGATAGAGAACATCAAGATAACCTTGAACAAACATGGACTAAATGCAACCTCGGTGACACATCTGGCCTTGAAACGACAGCTTAAGCTACCACGCCTATGCTTAAAGGCAAGTGTGAATGCGATCAACAATCATTCACCTGGGGAAAGACAATAAAACTGGTATCTACGGTTTTTACTACCTAACAAGATTTGAACCCAGTCAGCAACACTGCCTTGCAATAAAAGTTAATCTCACTATCATTTTGACAATTTAACAAATGTCATTAACAGTGAAGGATTAAGTTCCAGGATCTCTGCCTTTGACCTAGATTGCATGACCTCTGAGACACAATGACCCACAAATAAATACCTTTTGTAGTGGGAGCATAAACACTCTCCCCCACACTTGAAAGAAATAGAATGGTTGACTGCACTTTAAAACTATTCTACCACAAAAGAAAAAAACCTATAAAATATATCTACTTAGTTTAGAAGACATGCTCGACAGGGAACTAACAAACTAACAATCACAGAAAGAAGGCACAAGAAATAAGTAGGTCATTTAGTAAAATGTGATGAAATGCAAATAGTTTGTGACTATCCAGGCAGCAAAACACTCCTCGCTGCTCTACTAACTGACACCACTTCTGGTTGAAAGACTTAACTAAGTCAACAAGAAGGTACATCATTCAAATATCTATTTTTAGTGTCACCAGTTGCTATCATATACACTGAGAAGATCAAATGAAAAGGTTTTATTCTGGGTGCCTCTAATGCCCACACTTCCTTGACTAATGCCACAATTATTTGAAGAATGATCAAACACTAGAACTGTAAGGGCTGCATTGAGCTAATTCAAACACATTTCTATCCTCCCGCATACATAGTTTGAGATAGAAACTCTGTGCTCATGTGACGTTGTTAGTGTGCACAATCATTCAGCTTTGATTGTAACCTGGCAAGGCTCTGTATCATAAGCCTTCACATTTACTTATTCATCTGTTACTCATGCTTGGATTAACATTATCTAGTTTGTAGCCCATGTCTAGCAACAAAATAAACATAAGCTTAACTCTATCTACCTATATATCCACTATTATCCCTTTGTGCCTTGCAGCCTCAGGGGGTAGATAGGGCGCTCTGGAGATGGCTTTGTATATGTGCATCATATATGCCTATTTCTGTGGTTTTTATTCCTGTAATTCATCATCTGCATAGTCTGCTTCTGGTTATGTGTCCGTTGTGTCTGAGTAGCAATGCTTTTTGGGGAGCTCTGTTTGTTGGTAGTCTGAAGGCATGTGCAAACTCATTAATCTGTTGATTTCTGATGTAATCTAACACTGAGGTTGTGTAAGTATTGCTGTTTTTGTTTTAATTCTGTCTCTTATTGTTACTCTGAAAATTCTATGTAGGCATGTCATTTCTGTTGTGACAAGTCTTCTTTTATCATTGTCTGTCAGTGCCTATGTATGGCATTTGTGGTGCAATGCTATTCTGATAATCATTCTGTATAATGCTACTTTGGTGTTCATGTTGACATTTTTGTTTTTGAGTATAGGGACATCTGTCCTAGGACCTGGTAATTAATATGCTTAATTGACTGGGTCAAATATGGACTAGAAGTTCAAATCTTAAGGCAAAGCTAGTAGTTAGCATAGGCACTGACAGCAGCATAGACAGAGAGGGAGAAACAAACACTGGCAGCAGCATAGACAGAGAGGGAGAAACAAACACTGGCAGCAGCATAGACAGAGAGGGAGAAACAAACACTGGCAGCAGCATAGACAGAGAGGGAGAAACAAACACTGGCAGCAGCATAGACAGAGGGAGAAACAAACACTGGCAGTAGCATAGACAGAGGGAGAAACAAACACTGGCAGCAGCATAGACAGAGAGGGAGAAACAAACACTGGCAGCAGCATAGACAGAGGGAGAAACAAACACTGGCAGCAGCATAGACAGAGAGGGAGAAACAAACACTGGCAGCAACATAGACAGAGAGGGAGAAACAAACACTGGCAGCAACATAGACAGAGAGGGAGAAATAAACACTGGCAGCAGCATAGACAGAGAGGGAGAAACAAACACTGGCAGCAGCATAGACAGAGAGGGAGAAACAAACACTGGCAGTAGCATAGACAGAGGGAGAAACAAACACTGGCAGCAGCATAGACAGAGAGGGAGAAACAAACACTGGCAGCAGCATAGACAGAGGGAGAAACAAACACTGGCAGCAGCATAGACAGAGAGGGAGAAACAAACACTGGCAGCAACATAGACAGAGAGGGAGAAACAAACACTGGCAGCAACATAGACAGAGAGGGAGAAACAAACACTGGCAGTAGCATAGACAGAGGGAGAAACAAACACTGGCAGCAGCATAGACAGAGAGGGAGAAACAAACACTGGCAGCAGCATAGACAGAGGGAGAAACAAACACTGGCAGCAGCATAGACAGAGAGGGAGAAACAAACACTGGCAGCAACATAGACAGAGAGGGAGAAACAAACACTGGCAGCAACATAGACAGAGAGGGAGAAATAAACACTCACAGAAGTTTAGACAAAGTGAGAGGAACATCCAACAACAGCAGCATAGGGAGGAAGAAACATTACATTGGCAGTAGCAGTAACAGTGAGAGAAACCATATATTGACAGCAAACAAAAATAAAAGAACAAAAGCAAACATTATAATACTGTGAAATATACGGAAATGTAAGAAAACTAAGAATCTTTAAATCAAATTTTAAATCAGTGCTACTGCTCTAAGTGTGATGTGTCAGGAAATAGGTACAGATTAAATGAGGCATAATGCATCTCCGTTATTTGGACTACACCCTGTTGGAAATATAATGTGGCCGTTATCCTGCTACAAGAGAATATTATGGGAGAGAAATGTGGTGTTGCATGAATTGAGCTCCTTATAGGAATCAAAAGAAAAGTTATCAACCAACACAGAACTGGAACAGTCAGTTACAATATACTAAAGGACAAACTGAATATGAGATTGGAGCACCTGTGGATGTGTCCGGGGTGCCATGTTGACCTGACTACTAACAAAGTAAGAGAGTTGAAACAGAATACCCCACCGAAGACGGATGTGACGGATCATTGGCATAAATAAAACAGCGACACAACGCATTTCCATTCACTGGACTACATCCTGCTGGAAATCTAGAATGCATTATGGTCCTGCTACAAGAGAGATGCAGCAGAAGTTAGAACATGAACGCTGAAGAAGAAACAGAATACCCCAAGTGTCAAACTCCCACTGGATCTCTCTTGTAGTAGGACAATAGTCATATCAGATTTCCAGCAGAATATAGTTCAGAGAACAGCAATGAGATGTTGCAATGTTTATTTGCGACAAAGGACAGACACACCAAACTTCAGTTGATAGCTAATATGTTATGTTTTTATCATTTCCACTACACGGTGGACGTACGTCTATAACCACAATGTTAGCAGATCAGCAGTACAAGAGAACTGCTTCCTATACTACAAGCTGGTCATCAACCTTAAATCTAACCAGTGTCAAACTTGTTTGACCTTTTCCTACTGCTGCAGGTATTGTTATCGCAACAGCCACAGGCTCCCACAAAACAGAATGTTGGACTACCAATGAGGATGAACACAAGTAAAGAACTAAATATACATCAGTGAGAGATAAATATGATATAGAGACTGGTAGGACATTGAGTAGAAGACCAATATACAAGCATTACAAGATGACTTAGTTCTGGAAACCACAGCATTTGTTTGCTGAATTTCTAGAAATTATGAGCATAATTGAGCTTCTGTATCTTCTTGTGTAATATTGGGGGGGGGGGGGGGACTGTGGAGCATTATTCCTGCTAAGACGCGCTAGTGCACACACTTTTAAACCCTTGGCACAGAGTTTCTACTTTTTCATTCGCAAGACTTGCGTGTATAGATGAAATGTGTGTAAAAGTTCCTATAATAAAAATAGAACTGATTTAAATAGAACATGCTGAAGAAGTCACTTTTGTTTAGGTAGAGAGTTTGCCCAGATGGAGCTGTGTGTGAATTTAACTGCCAACGAAGATGATTTTTTTCACAGGCACTCCTTGTCTTAGCAGGAACATTGCTGTGGAGAGTCTCCTGCAGAACTATATATTAATAATCGGAAGACTTTCAACTTTCGGCAGTATGCAATGCTTTGTAGAAAAGATTCCTAGTCACAGGCAGTAGAAACATAATTGTATAGATGAATTGCAATGACGCTTCCACGAGAGGAAAAATTCACTATATATGCATGTTATCTATTAGGGGTTTGCTGCTAAATGATGGGTGACTGAGACTTTCAGACCTTTCACCCTTTTGGAAATCCAAGAGTAAGAAAAAGATAAAAAATCATGCAGAATAATGTTACAAACAGATGCAGAAAGGATAGGTAAGACTGTGTATCTTGTCAATTCTACAGCCTTTTGGACTCATTGGGAAGCATTTTTTATAAAGCGACGCAATTGGACTTTTTCCGTTATTTTCATTGGTTGCATTTTGTACAAGTGATGCTACAGAAGAATGTTAGTGTTGTATAGAGTTGTCACAGTAAGATGTTAGTGTTATATAGAGTTGTCACAGTTCTTCTTTCGTTCACTTTGTGTTATGTGCGTGGCATCCTGATTAATTGTGCATGTTTTGGCTGGTTGCCTCCGTCTTAAGTACATTGCTTACTTGGGCAGGACTGTGGTCCTACTCGAGTGTGACTGCCTGACCAGTCTTAGTTTTCAGCACCTGATGGCTGAACAAAGCCCCATCACCAATTCATGGTGCTGGTCTCAATGGGGTGTTGTCACAGTAAAATGTTAGTGTTGTACAGAAGGATGTTAGTGTTGTCACAGTAGGATGTTAGTGTTGTACAGTAGGATGTTAGTGTTGTACAGTAGGATGTTAGTGTTGTCACAGTAGGATGTTAGTGTTGTACAGTAGGATGATAGTGGTGTATAGTGTTATACAGAAGGATGTTAGTGTTGTCACAGTAGGATGTTAGTGTTGTACAGTAGGATGTTAGTGTTGTACAGTAGGATGCTAGTGTTGTACAGTAGGATGTTAGTGTTGTACAGTAGGATGTTAGTGTTATACAGAAGGATGTTAGTGTTGTCACAGTAGGATGTTAGTGTTGTACAGTAGGATGTTAATGTTGTACAGTAGGATGCTAGTGTTGTACAGTAGGATGTTAGTGTTGTACAGTAGGATGTTAGTGTTGTCACAGTAGGATGCTAGTGTTGTACAGTAGGATGTTAGTGTTGTACAGTAGGATGCTAGTGTTGTACAGTAGGATGTTAGTGTTGTACAGTAGGATGCTAGTGTTGTACAGTAGGATGCTAGTGTTGTACAGTAGGATGCTAGTGTTGTACAGTAGGATGCTAGTGTTGTACAGTAGGATGTTAGTGTTGTACAGTAGGATGCTAGTGTTGTACAGTAGGATGCTAGTGTTGTACAATAGGATGTTAGTGTTGTACAGTAGGATGTTAGTGTTGTACAGTAGGATGTTAGTGTTGTACAATAGGATGTTAGTGTTGTACAGTAGGATGTTAGTGTTGTACAGTAGGATGCTAGTGTTGTACAGTAGGATGTTAGTGTTGTACAGTAGGATGTTAGTGTTGTACAGTAGGATGCTAGTGTTGTACAGTAGGATGTTAGTGTTGTACAGTAGGATGCTAGTGTTGTACAGTAGGATGTTAGTGTTGTACAGTAGGATGTTAGTGTTGTACAGTAGGATGTTAGTGTTGTACAGTAGGATGTTAGTGTTGTACAGTAGGATGTTAGTGTTGTACAGTAGGATGCTAGTGTTGTACAGTAGGATGTTAGTGTTGTACAGTAGGATGTTAGTGTTGTACAGTAGGATGCTAGTGTTGTACAGTAGGATGTTAGTGTTGTACAGTAGGATGTTAGTGTTGTACAGTAGGATGCTAGTGTTGTACAGTAGGATGTTAGTGTTGTACAGTAGGATGTTAGTGTTGTACAGTAGGATGTTAGTGTTGTACAGTAGGATGTTAGTGTTGTACAGTAGGATGTTAGTGTTGTACAGTAGGATATTAGTGTTGTACAGTAGGATATTAGTGTTGTACAGTAGGATGCTAGTGTTGTACAGTAGGATGTTAGTGTTGTACAGTAGGATGCTAGTGTTGTACAGTAGGATGTTAGTGTTGTACAGTAGGATGATAGTGGTGTACAAATATTTTAATAATGCTACAGAAAAACTGGACATTTTGTGCAGAATATAATACTGGATTATATGTTTTCATATCAATATATAATGCAGATATCTTTCTTAGAGGGAATACATCACATGATTATGGGACCACAAGCTTGCATTTAGAACTTGGTACGACTTCTAATCTTATTTTACATTCTCGAGATATGCAAATTTTGAACTTAAATATCATATATGTATTCTTATTATCTATTTTGCTGGTATTTTCAATCTTTGAGAGTCTTAGATGTACTTTAGAAGTGGATGAACAATAATTCAAATTTTTCACCACTCTATGATGATGATGAAGAAATTGTCAGGTAGTTCTTGACAGCCCATAGTTCATATATAAAAAAAAGCACAGATCCTCCTCATTTGAGTAACTGAGGTGACACCTGAACTTGTATATAATTTGTGATTTTCAAATGCATGGTTGTGCTATGGGGGTTTATGAATGCATGTTTAGTCTCCGAAGGGAAACATTCCAGTGCAGCAGTATTCCAGGATTGTCACATCCTGTCAAAAGTATATATCCTGTCAAATATACTTCTGGGCCAGCTAGTTCATCAGTCTTCTGTCAGATTTGTTTACCCATCTGTAGGACCTAGCATTCCCACACACATGATTCTACCACAAAATGACAATAACAAAGGTGTAATGTCCACTAGTCTGCATCTTTACTTCATCCATTGGGACAAAATTTGACAGCAGACAAAAGTAATTGAGACAAGACATGCAGTGCCATGTTTTTTTTCCTTAGTCGCATCCTATATCATGCCGAGAAAGAAAAGCGGCCCTTATTCTTTGCACTCTCAATGATTAGCCCAGGCCCAACTTGCCACACAAGCGTCTTTCACTCCACTCAATATTAAGACTAACAATAAGTTAATTTAGCATTTTTAGGATGTTATTAACATTAGGCCTACATTAGTTATTATGTAGGTATTATTTATCATTTATGTAGTATTAGTAATAAATAATTAATACTAAAAGCCTATTATTTTACTTTAGTAGACATCTAGTATAAATATACTACAAGACTAACAGTACTATTTACTATAGTATGGCATAGGGCCTATTAGTCATACATTACCATGAATGTGTCCATAGTCACTGCAATACCTAGACTAGACTTAGTGTACTGTACTACTCAGCAGAGTAGTCTACTGACTAGTACTCAGTGACTACTGGTAACCGAGTCTCAATTTGTACCATTAGGCCTATAATAATAATAGGCCTATCATAATTGACGGGATCATTGTAATAATAAAATTACATAGTAACACGCAATTTGAATATTCTTACCTCTTTAGCACAGTCTAATTCATTGCGTGTGATCTCAAGCTGTGCTTCCAGATCCTCGTATTGTTGTAATAGTTGTTGTTTTTCCTCCAACACAACCAAACCATATTCTGCTGCTTGCAACTTTTCCTTGGTAGTTTCATTTAATTCTTTAGTCAGTCGTTCTATTTCAAACTCAAAGTCCCCTATATTGAATATTTTATTAAATTGTGATTCCATGACTTGAAAAAGGAATCTGACACTATGACACCGCAATAAATCTTCGCCGACAGATTCCTCTATGTTCCATATCGTCCTCTATTTCAACACTGGTCCGCCATATTGTATCCTGATATATTATGCAGCCATAGTGTCATGTGATCAGAACCGTTTCCGGTTCACGAGAGCGGGAAATTTGAACATACTGACAAAGAAGGAGGAAAATCGTTACTGGTTACACGAATTTGTGTAGTATTCAGTGGCGTAGCGAGGGGGGGGGGAGGTGCGGACCGCCCCGGGCGGCATCATCAGGAGGGTGGCAAATTTATTTTCGTCCAGGCTTTCCCAATGACTGCCATATTTTTTTAATGTCACAAGGGTGGAAAATTATGATTCCGCCCCGGGCGCCATTGACCCACGCTACAACACTGCATATATTCAATGTACATCTAAGTGGAAACACATTGGTCCTTTAAGTTCAAGACCGAAGATGCTGCGAAAAAATTCATTAGTCACTTTCTCTCGAGTAAAAATTCATCCTTGTCGATGTCATCATAAAGGAGCGTTGTGCAGATCAATGTCGACTCGATCGTCTAACAGTTGCTATGGAGAAAGAAAGCCAAACGTGTCAGCAACCTCATTCATTTGTGCAATTCTTGTTGAACTCTCCTGATTCACTCTGTCCATGGAAGCGCATATTTCCAACCAAAGTTCATTTCTGTAACTTAACCCGGCATCGGCGGCTTCTTCTCCGGGCATCTTTTACGACGTATTCGCAGCTGTGCTGCACAATCCTGAACGCTCAAGCTCTTCTTCTGCATATATGTCTGCGTGTCATTTATTTCCATTAAAACTGGAGCCAAGAACAGAGCCCTAGATACTTCAAGAACGTGAATGACTGCATCGCCAACAGCAAGCTGTCAGCCGCGGACTCGTTTCCGAATTCTCTCAGTTAAAAACTCAAGTGTTTCCAGAATCTTCAGAAAGTGGCTTTTAACCATTTTGACCACTTCGCCTCTCGGCTCCAGCGTGTTTCGGCTAATCGTTTGAGACTCATTCCAGTAGTTTTCATCAGCACTTCACAACGGTGAGTGGAATTGGAGAAGAAGGTGTGCAGACGATCAAGCGTGCCGAAGAAGGTCACAGGGTTTATTTCTTCTCGTGCCGCATGGATTCTAGCTAGGTTTAAACTATGGTTAGAACAGGCAATATACTGGGCATTTGGATTTATATTGCAAATCCGTTTCTGAACTCCCGAATGTTCCCCTTT
This sequence comes from Meghimatium bilineatum, assembly GCA_034231615.1. Taxonomy (NCBI): domain Eukaryota; kingdom Metazoa; phylum Mollusca; class Gastropoda; order Stylommatophora; family Philomycidae; genus Meghimatium; species Meghimatium bilineatum. The sequence goes on along the minus strand of CM067317.1, from coordinate 44,421,859 downwards.
CATCACAACAGTGCTATCGTACCCTTGACCTCGGCAGTCCATGATGTCGAGGTCGTCCGCCTCTAACTTTTTCAAAATCAATCTTGCAATCCAAGCGGAATTTTTTTTTCGTGTCAATAAAGTCGATAAAAGAATCTTCAACAGACACACGACGGCCAAATGTGCTTAACAAGAAGAAAAAATTTTTTTTTTTAACGGTGCGGGGGGCATCAACTTTGGCACGACAAAGAAACTTAAACCCCATTTCAAAGTTTTAATTATTTTGAGAGGCATTTTGATGCCCATCAAGTCTTGATGCCCGGTGCGACCGCACCACCCTTGGTACGCCTCTGGAACCACAATAAACAACAAGTATCGGTGCACTATGAGATAACTGAATAATCTTCAAACGAAAACAATAGTACGCAACATGATTGAAGATATGTACCACATAGAAACATGGAGGCGCTGAAGTTTACATGTGTGTCTTCGTCCATCATAAGTGATGATGACCATTTTGACATCCACTTTTGAAAATTCAATTAGAATTATGACCATGCATAATAGTTCGTAGATGACTAATGAGCCCTATTCGAGCTGTAAATGTTCTTAGACAGTTTGGACATGGAATGATGACTGTAGGCGGATGTTGGTCTATCCGTGACTTTCTAGCTACTCTCTGCTGTTGGTCTGCAGCATTTCTCCTCTTTTCACAAGATGATGAGCTATTTTTTGACTGTAGACATGAAGTTTACATGAAATATCAGCAAAAGAATAAACATTACTGCAGAAATAACTAAATAGAAAACAATCCAATGTCAACAGGTGGTATTTCTTTTTTGTGCAATATCTGTCTTACAAGCCCTTTACAACAATAAACTGCCATTCCAGAAGAAAGTCATACGTGAAGTGAGCATCCAAAGAAGGGTATTACTAAAGTGGATACCATCCCACTGAGGCATACCAGGGCGTGAGGAGACAGATAGGCTAATGCTGTATATTACGGAAAACACAGTAACAAAAATACCAAGAAATCACCTACAATAAAAAGGAGACCCTCATCAAAGCTTTCAAAAAAGTCGATCAACGATAACTATCAATATCTTGACAGAGCTGAGCAGGTTATTATATTCCGATTCAGAACTGGGAATAACATACAAAAGTCACTTAAATAGACTAAGACTGGCTCCATCAACTCTGCGTCCATATGGGCAGACAGTTATGTTCCGCTGATTATCAGACCTAGTGGAAAACAAACCCAGCAGTGGCAACGCTGCTCACCCCAGTACCTGCGAGCTGTGATTATTTACAAATTTTTTTAAATAAAAAGGTAAAATTACAGTGTTAAATGACGGCAGATGAGAAACAGAAGTGAAAAGGAGAATAGAATAAAAAAACTAGAGCAAAGAATAATAACAAAACACTATCGCATACCACGCATGTTGTAAGAAGCGATTAAAGAGACTGGGTGTGGAGTTTACAAGCGAGTTCCATGATCTTCTATTGCCCCCTAAAGACATACAGGAAGCGTGCGATATGTCTTTGCCCTGACCACGAAGGAATAGAAGAAGAAAAAATTGAAATTTATTACAACGATTATTTCTCCTCAACGTAACGATCACTAGAATTTATGCCATCTCTGCAAAACATTTAAAAGACTTTCAGAATAAAATAACCCATTTTTCAAAGTTATCACAAGCCAGTCCCCATCGAGGCCAACTCCTTGACGTGGAGATGGGGCTTAGTCCAGCCAATAGAGGCTGGAAACTAAAATTGGTCGAGCTAACCCAATATCAAGCAGGGTCACAATACTGTCCAAGCAAGCACATGTGCTGAAGTCAGAGATGCCAGCCCGAGATGCGCACCAGGAACCAAATTATTCACAATAGAAGAATTAAAGGCATCTATAGGGAAACTAATGGATAGAAAATCACCATGACCGGACGGTGTCACCAATGAAATGCTTAGGAACCTAGGACAGGCAGCAATGTACACATTATTACAGATATACAACTATAGTTGGGAAACAGGCAATGTACCACATTCGTGGACAGAAGCGATTATGTGTACTATTATTAAAAAAAGGCAAGGACAAACAGAAGCCTGACACCTGTAGAACAATAAGTATAACAAGTTGTGTCTGCAAGACAATGGAAAGGATGGTTAACATAAGACTAAAGTGGTACCTAGAATCTGAGAAGCCACTGGTGCTAGAACACTGGGTTTAGAGAGTGTAACAGCACAGAAGACCAAATAAAATTCATGTCCCAGATCATAGAAGACGCATTTCAAGAAAAGAAATAAGTTTTCACCCTATGGATAGATCTTTAAAAAGCTTTCGACAAGGTCTGGAAAGATGGACTGATAATAAAGCTGCAAAGAAACGGAATAGGGGGCAACATGAGCAAGTGGATACGTTCCTTATTATACAATAGGAAAGCAAGAGTCACCATGGAAGGATACAACAGCAAAAACGTTCTCCTAAAACATGGAGTTCATCAAGGCTCAGTATTGTCTCCAACTCTGTTTCTTGTCTTCATAAATGATATAATTTGTGAATTCCCACAAGGTGTAAGAGCTGCAATGGTGGGGTGTGTAGAAGAACATCTAAAGATCGCCAGCAAAAAAAATACAAAAGGCAGCAGACAACATAGGGGCAGATAAATGGATGGTAAAGATAAATGCTGAAAAGTATTCAACCACACTCTTCACACTCTCAAATACGGACAAAGCAGAAGAGATAAAACTCGGAAATGTACATATCCAAACAGAAGACAAGCCGGTGTGCTTGGGCACTACTCTAGATAAGAGACTAACATGAAGGCATCACATTGAGAAAATAGAAGCAAGGGCAAGAAAGAAACTTGCCTTCCTGAGGAAATTGGCAGGAACAAACTGGAGGGCCAATGAGGCAACTTCGAAGAAGGTATATACTGGTGCAATTAGGCCAGTACTAGAATATGGTACAGACTTCAGCAGCCAACTCCCATCTACAAGCCCTGATCAAGGTACACAATCAAGCACTTCGCCTTATCACATGTGCCATGAAGACCTCTCCCATAAATGAAATGGAAACAATTATAGGCATCACCCCCTTACCATACAGGCGTGACACTAAGACCATGGTACATGCAGAAAAGTACAAGAGCATGCTAGAACATCCAATGAGGGCCAGACACAGTGAACTAACCAGTGGAAGACTGAAGAGGAGCAGTTTTATACACCGATCCAAAAAACTAAACAGAAAATATAAGGATGAACTACCAGACATAAAAGACAAAGAGAGATATCACCAACACTTTTACCAGTTCCGTGGGAGCAATACCCAAATCTCACTATCAGACTACCACACTATGACAGAACTGAATAATCTTCAAAAGAAAACAATAGTATGCAACATGATTGAAGATGCAACATGACCCCAGAGAATCATGGATACAAGTATATACCGACGGATCAGCAACCAGAGCAGTAAAGAATGGAGGTGCTGGCGTGTACATACAATATCGAGAAAAAAATGAATCCACATGTTCACCAACTGGAATATTCTGCTCCAACTACTCTGCAGAAGTACAGGCTTTAAACATGGCTGCAGAAATAATTAAAAACACAAGTCAATGCCAGCAGGTGGTATTTCTTACTGATGCTATGTCTGTCCTACAAGCCCTTGACAGCGATAAACTGCCAGACCTGAAGAAAGTCATGCGAGAAGTGAGCATCCAAAGAAGGGTAGTACTACAGTGGATACCATCCCACTGTGGCATACCAGGAAATGAAGAGACAGACAGACTGCAAAGGATGGAGCAACACAGGAACAAAAAGACCAAGAAATCATCTACCAAGAAAAGAAGACCATCATCAAAGCCATCAGGAAAGTCGACCACCCAAAAGACAATTACCACTATCTCAACAGAGCAGAGCAGGTTATTATCTTCCGCCTCATAACAGGACACAACAGATTAAACAGCCACTTAAATAGACTAAGATTGATCCCATCACCACTGTGCCTTTGTGGGCAGGCAGCACAGATAGCTGAACAATTCCTGCAAGACTGCAATACACTAAACCAGTTAAATGAAGAACACTGACCTACAGAGATGGATATCCACAGAAAGATGTATGGGAGGGAGCACTGAAGAGCTTTCAAATACAGCAGCATTTATTAAGAAAACAGGACTTGCTGTGTAAACATGTCAAACTCCGAACGAGAAGAAGAAGAAGAAAAGCCAGTACGACATTTTAACTATCAAAATTATTTTCTTTCACCGGTAAGATTTTCTAAAAGGAAAAAGACATATGGAGCCAAATCTAGAGAATATGATGAGTGTGGAATAATTTCAATATTCAAATCTAGAGAATATGATGGGTGTGGAATCATTTCAATATTCAAATCTAGAGAATATGATGGGTGTGGAATAATTTCAATATTAAAATCGTTGACTGTTTGCAACGCCAGCCATGCTTTATGGGAAGGTGCATTGTCTTGAAGCAAGAGCATAATTTTAGTGCGAGTTATCACTCATTTTCTGGTCAGTCTTTTAAAGTTTGGTTTAGTTTGGTATGGAGATCAACTTACCACCTGCCTTTAGTCGTCTTGCTTTGAGGCAGGTAATTTTTCATTATGACACATTTGACGTCCCATACAATCAAAATCACTTTTCTTGCATATTTCTTTACTCTTTGATTGATATGCGTTGGTAATGGTAATTCTAACAGACTCCCAGAGTATTCTGAAAAATGAGCTCTGGTTTCTGCCCTTTGCACCTCATCTGCGTTGAAGTAACATATATAGTACCGCTGGAACCACACAGGGTAAAATGGGGAGCGTACTTACCCAGCGAAACACAGGAACAATTAACATGCATACCCTTTGACATTTGCTGGAGAGACTTGGCACCTATGTGCCTGTCAGTTATCGTTCTTCATCATGATGCGCCATATTCGCGACGAAAGTTGGTTGCAACGGACCTCCAACATCCCCTTTCATTTACCTTGGTTATGCACTCTGCCATCTCGTGATATTTCTCTCCCACTTGAATCTCTGCATACCCTTGCTCGCCTCCCCTCAATCCAGTAAGGTCTGCAATAAGGTGTCATGTCTTTTAATATGTTTAAAATACATTATTGGTTTTATCTTTATTTCTTTAATAGTTTTTTTTTCATCAATCAATCAATCAAGTTCCATGCCGACTGGCCTAGGCGATCATGTTTCTCCACGACTCTCTGTCTCTTGTGTTGTCAATAAGCTTGGTTGGTGAGCTTCTACCGTGCCACGATACAAGCCCATCTAGTAACTTTTCTCTTTGTCGACTCCTATCTCTTCTCCCTTTGATCTTTACAGTGGTTATTAAGTGTTCAAGTTGTGTTCTTCTCAGCACATGCCCTAGAAACCTTGACAGCCTGCCTCTAATGTTTGATATGATTTATCTTTTTACGCCAGCATAAATGAGAACCTCTGCATTAGTTTTCTTGGCTGTCCATGGTATTTTCATCATTCTTCTCAGAAACCACATTTCTGTAGCCTCCAATTTCACTTTGAATTTTCTTGTTTATAGTCCATGCTTCACATCGAAAAAAAATAATTGGTTCGATATAACATCTCAGCACCCGAATTCGGGTCTGCATTAATAGACTTCCATTGCAAAAAAAATGGTTCTCATTTTTAGAATGCTGATTTGGCTTGTGCTGTTCGGCTCTTTATCTCACTTGAGCATCTACCTTCTGATGTTAACAGGGTGCCAAGATATTTCACTTTTTCAACTTGTGCTAATTTTGTGTTATTAATTATTATGTTGCATCTTGGTGGTGTATGTCTCTTTGATACAACCATTATTTCTGTTTTCTTCTTGTTTAAACTGAGGCCTTTGTTTTCACTTTCCTTCACTACTTTATCTAATAGGGCTTGCAGTTCTTGTTCGCTTCCTGCGATCAGTACTGTGTCATCAGCATATCTCAAGTTATTTATGTTGTATTCTCCCACTTTTATTCCTGACATATTTTTATATTTCGCATAATGTTTTCTGTATACAGAGAGAAAAGGTCCGGTGACATTACAAAACCTTGCCTGACACCCATTTCTATCTTTTGAAATCTACCTATAGTGTTGTTAACTCTCATCGCAGCTGTTTGTTTCCAATAGGGGCCTACATATTTCTTACTATTCTTAGATCTTTCCTCCGCCGAAGACGGATGTGTTGGGCCATTGGCGCAAATAAAACGGCAACACAACGCATTTCCATTCTCTGGACTACATTCAACTGGAAATCTTGTAGGACCATTGTCCTACTACAAGAGAAATCCAGTGGGAGTTTGAGAATGAACGCTGAAGAAGAAGAAGATCTTTCCCATCAACGTTAAGATTTTCTAGCAGTTTTATAATCTCTGAATGCTTCACCTTGTCAAATGCTTTGCTGTAATCTATGAAGCACAGATAAAGGTCTTGCTGTACTTCTATGACCCTCTCCATTAATTTTCTTACTATATATAGGGCATTTCTTTGCCTTTTCCTTCTACGAATCCGCATTGTTAGTCTGCTATCTCTGGTTTTATTTTTCCTTTTATACGCCTCATTATTATGCGCAGTAAAATCTTGGTCATCTGACTCATAAGACTAAATGTTCTGTGGTCTTCGCAATCTACTGCACCAGGTTTCTTTGGTAGGGCTATGAAAATTGATTGTAGCAAATCCGATGGAATATAGCCACTGTTGTAGATGTCATATAACATTATGGTGATAATTTCAAGACCATAATCTCCCAGGACTTCTAATTCTTCTTCTGTAATCTTGTCTGGACCCGATGATTTGTTGTTTTTTAAGTGTTGTATGACTTCCTTTACTTCTGCTTTTAAAATACTTGGACCTTCATTGTTATAATTTAAGTTAATATAATTTCTGCTATCTTCGTACAATTCTTTAATATATTCTTCCCATCTGTGCATGACTTGATTTTCTTCTATTAGTATATATCCCTGTTTTATTTCAGACACTCAGTCTTGTGAGCCTGCCCTCTGCCTGTTAATTCCTGTATTTGTAAATGTGTATCACTTGTATTTCTATGATAATGTTTTTCTATTTCACTGCACTTTGCGTTTAACCAATCCTCTTTAGCCTTGGTGCACTTATGTTTAATTTATTTGTTCATCTTGTTGTATTCTTCGATGTTATTCTTCATCTGACTTCTTTTCTTCATCATATTCAAAATATCTTCTGTCATCCAGTCTTTCTTATTGAGATCTTTCTTAGGTGACAGAATCTCTTTAGATGTTTGCTGCAATAATTCTTTTAACATCGTCCACTGTTCTTCAATGGTTTCTATTTTTTCTATCGCATTGTACCTATTTTGAATTGTTATGTTATACTGTTCTTGTAATTCTGTATTTTTTGTCAGCATATTCACATTAGGTTTGTTACCTGCCCCTGCAGTTTTAAATCTCTTTAACCTAATATTAATTTTTCGGTTCTTTCCTAGTACGCGGGTGCCGGATGTCACACTTTTCAATATACCGACTCCGCGTTTTTAATAATTTATTCCGGTTTCTAGTTTTTAACGCACCAGTTGCAACAACTTGTTGCCAGCCAAAACATTAGGCCTAATTCGCGAAATTATTGCTGGCAAAATTTACACACGACAATACTGGTTTAGTTACCTGTAGTAAAATTATGTAAACATTAGGCCTATGTCGCGAGTGCAACACAACATTAGGCCTATGTCGTAAGTGCAGCAAAACATTATGCCCATGATGATGAATGAATGTCACGAATGCGGCAAAATGTAAACATTGCCAAACTGTTTCCGTTACCTGATGTACTCATTTTTTTCGAATTGGTTTTGTTTCTAATGACTGATTGATGCACCTACTATTTTAATATGCTTTCTACCTCTTCCCACATTCCACCTAACTCATATTCATTTATTCGCATTCCACGGCCAGTAGTCATAATCGTTGTCTGTTACAACTGTTTTCCGGTACCAGATCTCTTGCCTTATATTTCGCAACACATTTCGTAAAAGTTGGGTTAAATTCGTTAAATTACTGGCATCCGTGTACTAGGAAAGAACCAATTTGTCCCACAACTGGAACATGGTCACTGTTGAAATCAGCGCTTGGACGTGGTCACGCACGCATGAAATATTTTAAATTTCATATGCTATTGCACTATCTCGGAAACTAGCGATTTTCGCGCAATGAACTGGCCATCCACTTCTCACCCAGTGCACATCATGCAATGTGTCAAATAGTCTGTATATTTGACTTTTAGGAATTTCGTTCCATCTAATTATGTTAGCTATGTGTTCCGTAGAAAGCTGTCCACTGATTCTTGTATTGTACCTATATTTGTATTGGCAAAGGCAAGATGCATCTGTTGATTCTATTTCTATAATTTTTATGTGCACGCAGAACTAATAAATATTAAAACGGCAGCAAATTCGCATAATTAAAATGAAAATAAATTATCAAACTATTGAATATAATTAAATACCACAGAAAGTATATATATTTGTGTTGGCAAAGGCAAGACGCATCTGTTGATCCTATTTCTATAATTTTTTGGTGCATGCAGAACTAATTAACCTTAAAAATGGCAGCAAATTCGCATAATTAAAATGAAAATAAATTATCAAACTATTGAATATAATTAAATACCACAGAAAGTATATATATTTGTGTTGGCAAAGTTAGGGCGCATCTGTTGATCCTATTTCTATAATTTTTAGGTGCGTGCAGAACTAATAAATATTAAAAATGGTAGCAAATTAGCATAATTAAAATGAAAATAAATTATCATACTATCGAATATAATTCAATACCACAGAAATTATATATATTTGGGTTCAATACAAGAATCCGTGGACAAATCACGTGACAACATACCACTTTTTAATTTCATATGCTATTGCACTATCTCAGAAACTTAAAAAGTCGTAACTTAAATTACTGATCTAGCCGCATCTGTTGATTCTATTTCTATAATTTTTTGGTGCGCACAGAACTAATCAATATTAAAAATTGAAGCAAATTAGCATAATAAAAATGAAAATAAATTATCAAACTATTGAATATAATTAAATACCACAGAAATTATATATATTTGTGTTGGCAAAGGTAAGATCCTATTTCTACAATTTTTAAATTAAAAATTAAAATTAGCATAATTAAAATGAAAATAAATTATCAAACTTGAATATAATTAAATACCACAGAAATTATATATATTTGTGTTGGCAAAGGTAAGATCCTATTTCTACAATTTTTTGGTGCGCGCATAACTAATTAATATGAAAAATGGCAGCAAATTAGCATATTGCTGCTAGAGTTTGATATGATGAGATATTGCTGCTAAAGTGATGTCGATAGATTCATCAATAGGTTTTACCCTTCTCTCCCCACCCACCCGTAACCCCAAATATTTAGGAAACTACAGTCTTGCTTAATTATGTATTTTTAAAATTCACTCATCTGCCTTCTAGATCAACGTTTGTCTTAGCGTACATGACTTTCTTCTAGCTCACACCTTCTGTCTTCTAGCTCACACACCTGTCTTCTAGTTCACACATGTCTTCTAGATCAACGTTTGTCTTAGCGCACACAACTTCAAGATAAAGCGTGTCGAAAATGGACGGCAGTCAGGGCTCAGGATACAGTGCAAGAACTCGCCCAACTACACTCGAAACCACAAGACATAATTATATACACAGATGCCTGTGTTAGCAGAAACACAAATAAAAACGGTTGGGGTTTTGTTGCCTACAGAAATGGCGTGAAGTTGGTTGAAAAATCTTCAGCATATTCTACTGTCACATCGAGCATGAGGATGGAGATAGAGAGAGTTACAGCAGCTCTTAATTGGTTGATAACTGATACATCAACACACGCGGTAATATTCACAGACTCTCAAAGCTTGTTGCGCAAGATAGAAAAGTTCATGCTAAGAAAAGAATGGTGGGACTTATTGAACAACTCAGTTGTCCAGAGGATTGCATGGATATACTGCCCTGGTCATGCTGGGGTCAGAGGAAATGAGAGAGCCGACTTACTGGCAGGCAATGTGGCGATAGACGGCAGATTGCTGAGAAGAGATAAAGCAGATTAAATAAAGGCAGTAATAAATTCATTTCAAGATGCAGATGATGTCAGTGAGGTTGAGAACATACACATACAGACAATGTTAGAAATGGGAGTATTCAGAGGTGAGGGGAGGAAAATTAAATTTTTTGGAAAGTCCCAAAGATCACACAATCAACACCTGACCGGAACTATGAGTCTACATACACTGGGATGGCTGCTGGAGCTAAGGGTGGAGCACTTATGGGAATGTCCTGCATGCTATGAAGCCAGTTTCTAATCAAGAATCAAGACACAACTGTCTTCTAGCTCACACATCTGTCTTCTAGTTCACACATCTGTCTTCTAGTTCACACATCTGTCTTCTAGTTCACACAACTGTCTTCTAGTTCACACATCTGTCTTCTAGCTCACACATCTGTTTTCTAGTTCACACATCTGTCTTCTAGTTCACACATCTGTCTTCTAGTTCACACATCTGTCTTCTAGCTCACACATCTGTCTTCTAGTTCACACATCTGTCTTCTAGTTCACACATCTGTCTTCTAGCTCACACATCTGTCTTCTAGTTCACACATCTGTCTTCTAGTTCACACATCTGTCTTCTAGCTCACACATCTGTCTTCTAGATCAATGTTTGTCTTAGCGCACACAACTGTCTTCTTGTTCACACATCTGTCTTCTAGTTCACACATCTGTCTGTTAGATCAACGTTTGTCTTAGCGCACACACCTGTCTTCTAGCTCACACATCTGTTTTATAGTTCACACGACTATCTACTAGCTAACAAAGTTGTGTTCTTTCTCAAAACAGGACACTGAAGATTAAAATTGACTTATTCAAACTTAAAGAACAAAGTGGAGTAAGGGAAGCAACTATAGACAGACTGATTATCCAGTTGAATAAAGATGTCCCTCAAACACTTGGTAATAATGTTGTCTCGCTTTTCATGTTTATTTGATCACATGAATATATTGTTGTTGACATACTTGTCACACTATAACAATTATATTTCATATACTATATATTCATCCAAGACTGGTAACATTACCTCTGTGTCTATGTGGACAGCCAGCAGAACATGTCCTGCAAGACTACATTTCATTAAACCAGTTGAAGGAGGAACACTGGCCCACAGAGATGGATATTCACAGAAAGCTGTTAATTAATTTGGCAGACCTATCATTGTACCCACTATATTTAGATTGCAGATTGTTCTGATGGTATGGTTCAAGTGTAAACAGAACATTGTAACTCAACAAGACAATCTATGGAACGGCCACCGATATAGAAAACAGTCATTCAATTGATATTGGAGAGGTTGCAGACTTTCTTTGTAGTGTGGAGGAATTGGCTGCCATGCTTATCTGTGTGTATGTGTATATACAATAGTGCCGTTCTTACTCATGGTTTTTTGCTGTGTGTCTTGATAAAGGCTTTTTGGTTGAAACATCAGTTTGTGTGTTTTTATGTGTGTTTCCAGTGATTAGCAAAACTTCATTGCGCTGTTCCAAGCTTTGCCTGATGAATTTCAGTTTTACTGCAGTCAGTACATATTATTGATCTTATCCATGTGTGGTAATGTTGTACTACACATACATGATTGATGAATACAGACAGAATCTTACAAATAATGGAGAAAATGGAACAATGGAAAAGCAGACCTTTAAATGAATCAACTGATATCAAATAAAGCCGGGAAGGATGATATTGTGTTCCCAGATAGAGCTCTCCATGGTGGTGAGAAATATGTTCCTTTCATGCCACAGTCGGCACACAGGACAGAGGTTTTGATTCTCCATGTGTTGCGGTCCGCTGCCTGCAGGTTTAGTTCTTGTATGGTCCTGCAACCTGTTATTTCCCCTTCTTTAAGCATGGTGTTTTTTAGGTTTGCTTTACGCCTTTCTCGTTTTATTTTACCCTCAGGCGTCCATGTAAGGGCTTGTTGGTTTATTCTATTTTCATCTAGTCTTAAAACATAACTGAGGTATTTCCATCTGCGTTTTCTTATGACGTTTGAAACATATTCTTGGTGTGCTTTCTTTCTTAAATCACTATTTGTGACGAAATCGATCCATTTTATGTTCATCAGTTTCCGGAGACATTTGTTTTCAAAGCTGTTTAATTTTTGATCTGTTGCTTGAGAGTTGATTTCCAGCTTTCTCTTTCATATGTTAATACTGAGACAATATAGGAGTTGAATAGCTTTAGCTTGGTGTTTCTTCCTAGATCTTTTTACTTTCAGATATTAGTTTAGCAAATTTGCTAGCTGCAACTGCTATGTGTGTATTTATTTCTTTCATTGAGTCTCCATCAACAAACATTTGGTTACCCAAGTAATTAAAGTTAGAGACTTTTTCCAGTATTTGGTTGTTTACTGAGATGTTATTTGTTGAACTGGTAAGTCCCATGATTTTTGATTTATCTGAAAATATGAGAAAAATCTGGCTTGGGGTTTATTATAACTATTGATATTGAGAGTTCTCATGGAGCACAATGGGAAATACAGAATAATTACTTCAATTATGATGATTGGGGTTAAAGTCAATACTATAAGTCTTTAATGCTTCATGGTTTACAACCTGTCTGTGATAGCTGCTCTTTTTGACAATATGCAAATGAACAAAATATTCAGAACATCCATTTTCAAAACTATAACTATTTCTAAACTTCTGGGTATCACATTGATCTATTGCCCTGGGTGTGCTGATATTCGTAGTAATAAGAGAGCAGACAGACTTGTATCTGTGAATTTAAGATAAACACTGGTGATGCACTAAAGTTTGTGGTCACTTGCTGGAGTGGACACTGGGATAGATGAGGTATCCATGCTGCATCCAAGGCAATTCAGTATCTTCTTCTTCTTTGTTCATTCTAAAAAAACTCCAAATTAGCAGGATATAGTCCAGAGAACGGAATGTCTTGTGTCATGGTTTACAGCAATGATGCAATATCTGCGCCTTTTGGTCTGACACATATGACTTTAGCATAGCTTTGGGCATGTTACTATATGGAATGGGACAGCCAACTCCATCCCATAACCTCCTTAGTCGCCTCTTATGCTATGCATGGAAGGTAAACAGTGTTGCTGTTCTTTACTTCCCTCTCAGACCTCGGTAACACATGGGTGGCAATTCAATATTATTTATGGTATAAATAGAACTAACACATCAAGTAGAATTAAGAGTGTTTATCCAGCTAGCTAGCCATGAGGACTATCAGCATGCGTATTCTTTGACATCTTCTCAGGGAGATGTAGAATTGTGGGTTTGCCTTGAAGTACAATAACATGGATTAACCAACAGCTTCTTTAATGTGATGTTTCTTTAGCAGACCATCATCAAGCACTGCTACTCTCTGTTCTGTGCAACCATCATCAAGCACTGCTACTCTCTGTTCTGTGCAACCATCATCAAGCACTGCTACTCTCTGTTCTGTTCAACCATCATCAAGCACTGCTACTCTCTGTTCTGTGCAACCATCATCAAGCACTGCTACTCTCTGTTCTGTTCAACCATAATTAAGCACTGCTACTCTCTGTTCTGTGCAACCATCATAATTTCTCCAGTGTCATATTAAGGAGGCCCTTTTCATATGCGTTCTTTTTCAAACTCCTTCAGATTAACAGGATTAGTCTGGAGAATTAAATGCACCGTGTCATGGCTTGCAGCTTGGCTTTTATATCTTGGCCATTGGTCCTGACACATTTGACTTTAGCATGGTTTCTGTGTCATTTGACCATGTAATGGATGTGACAGCCAACTCCACCCCCTAAAAGCCTGAGTCACCTCTTACAACATGCATGACATGTAAAAGTTTCACTATTATTTTCTCCCCTTTCAGGCCGGGCAACAAGGGCAAAGAAGGTCCTTGCCAGAATCTTTTTTGCCTATTCTTTTATTACTACGGATTAACTGTCTGTCAATATTTAATGTAAGTAAAACTGAAACTCTACATCTTTTGAAATGTTTGGTCTCTTCTATTCTATGCCCCTTTTTGTAAAATTAAAGTAAATGTTAAATGTCTGCAATAAATAAATCATCAATCCACAGACAAAAGTCCACAAGTAAAAGGTACAAAGAGGAGTTAATTGGAGGTCGTAGAAGCTCAAATTCAAGGTAGTAACAATATTATATTTGTCGTCCTCTATTTTGTTACATTTCTTATACTATATATTCATCCAAGACTGGTAATATTACCTCTGTGTCCATGTGGGCAGACAATGGAACATATCCTGCAAGACTGCATTTCACTAAATCAGCTAGCCTATAGAGACGGATATCTACAGAAAGATGTTAATTAATTTTGGCAGACCATCTGACCGAGTTGGCAGATGTTTTTTTTCACCTTTTGATACAGACCACAGAGTTTGATGAATCCATTTGCTTGGAGTGTTTTCTAGTCTCTTTGGGCACTCTTCTTCTGTGTTCATTCTTAAACTCCTGCATATTAGCAGGATGTAATCTGGAGACTGCATGATCATCCTGTCATGTTCGTCTGTCATAGTCGATAATGACGATTTGGGATCAACTGTAAAAGGTAACGATAATATGAGTTATGAACCAATGTCATAACACACGGTTTCCCATAAGTGCTCAGCTGTCTAGTCAGTGGTTGACCAGAAACCCCCATCAAAGATGGATGTGTCGTATTATTGGTGTAAATAAAACGGCAACTCAACGCAGAGAATTTCCATTCTCTGGACTCAATTCTGCTGGAAATCTAGTAGGACCATTGTTCTGCTGCAAGAGATATCCATTGGGAGTTTTGGAATGAACGCTGAAGAAAAAGACCAGAAGCCGCCTGAAGAGGGTCCTCAACAACACTTGCTAAATTAATATGGCACCTTCCCAGAGTTTGAGCCCTGGTATCCAACTTTCTCATGCCTGGTTTAACCATGGGAGTAATTTTTATTTAAACCACGAATAATGAATGGACCCATGTGACGTCAGTGACCAACAAAGCTGTACTAAATTTGGTTTGTTGTGCTGAAAGGAGCAGATATCTCAGACAGCTGTAAACCTTGATTTGGCAGATTTTGTTCTCCAGAATACATCCTGCTAGTTTACAAGAGTTTGAGAATGAATGCAGAAGAAGAAGTAACGGTTCATGTCTGGAACGTGTGCCTACCAATGTTTACAGAACTCATAGTTTTTAAAGAATTGTCTGGTCATAATTTTTTAATAGTTTGTGACATTGCAGAATGCAATTGTTTAGTAGTTTGAAGCCAGGGAAATAATTAACGAAAATAGGAAGAACACAGATTTTGAAACACAGTAGGAGGGGTAGGGATAGAATTAGAATTAGTTGTAGGTAAAGGTAGGCCCCATGGCAGCCACCTGATGTCACGGATGAATATAACTTCATGCACTAAGCCACAGCAGCTATTAATTGGGGTGGCAAGTTCCCTTTCTTACTGTCTTTACCTCCCCTAACTCATGCGTCAGGTACCCTATTACAGCTGAGTCGACAGGAGGAGTGGTCGTGTCCAGCGAGAAATCACAACGGGAATTTTTGTTTGTCCAGACAAGGTTTCGAACCTGGTATGCTGTAATCCAGTGATAGCAAGCAAGCTCACTATCAACTAGGCTACTGTGCTCCTCAGAATTAGTTTTAACACTGCGCCTAACACATCTCCCCTCTAAACTCTAGCATTATCCCTTCTCATTAAATCATGGCATAATTTCACTAACATTAGCCAAATTTTGTAATTTGTGGCGACACGCTCTGCAAGTGATGTAAAATTATTGACTATATGAAAACTGTGTACACCATAACAAACTTTCAATGAACCTGTGCATAATTTCTGAGTTAGTTCTATTTTCTGCTTATAGACGAACTATTACATAGGCACGCGTTCCAGACAAGGACAGACGTGACATTATTCTATTGATCTACTGATGCCCAAAAGGGGATCAAAGTATAGCAACCTTGTGACCTGCTATGCATGTTGTAAGAGACAGCCAAGGAGCTTTAGGGGTGTACTTTTCTTTCCTATCACATGGGTCAAAGTGACCATAAAGCCATGTCAAAGAATGAGTCTAGAGAACTGAGTTCATTATGTGTGGTTTACAGCTTATCTGCGATATCTCGTCTTTCTGCGACACATTCCGACTTCAGAATTACTTCTGGGTTACTTTAGTATTCTATGGGATGGGTCAAGCCAACCCCAAATTTCCTTATTTATCTTTAACAACATACTTGACAGGTCATACTTTTGCTATTCTGCGCAACACTTTAAGATCCCGTCAACACACTAAGGGTGACTAAATCTTCATATCCATGACAAGGGGCTGGCTGTGATGTGTACTGAGCCAAATAAAACATTAATTAAAGTCTATATTATTAATTTGAAGATTTGTCACAACTTTATACTTTTCAGGGGGATTTTCCTAATGTAATGGGGTTAAGCTGTTCGCCTTGAGTTCAAGAGGTCATGAGTTTGAATCTGGCTCATGTCATTTTGTGCATAAAGTGGATTATTTCAGAGATCCCTATGGGTTATCACTTGAAACTATGGAGTTACATGCTATGAGTGGTACTCTTGGCAGGCGGCATGCCACTTTGTTGAGAGTGATGAG
The DNA here is from genome assembly GCA_034231615.1 of Meghimatium bilineatum. Lineage (NCBI taxonomy): Eukaryota > Metazoa > Mollusca > Gastropoda > Stylommatophora > Philomycidae > Meghimatium > Meghimatium bilineatum. The sequence goes on along the minus strand of CM067317.1, from coordinate 44,405,234 downwards.
TATATATGGGAAATCGAATACAGTGAAGTCAATCCTCTACAACTTTTGAACCCTTTTTTTAACTTTTCTAATTTTCAGATGATGAGAGATAAAAAGACAGAAAGTAGAACAGACTGCAGATAAGCATCAACAAATGACTTCAGTAGTGGAATATGAAGAGTGGAGAAGAAAAATATTAGCTAGAGCTGCTGAAACCTCTTGATGCTTTACTAACCCTACTGCCCATGAATGGAAACAATTAGGGCTTCATGATTGGGGTGCCATAGAGGGAGTTTTAGTGGTGTACTTTGCTGTCCTATTACATGGGTTCTCCAATTGTGTTGTTAAATGTTGTTGGTGAAGTTGGAGTTGTCAGACTTTGGCTATTGTCAGCACGTGTCTCTTTAAGGTTTCTTTGATTGTCTCCATCCATCTAATTCTTGGTCTTCCTTATTCCCTGTAGCCCAATCTTCAGCTGTTGTATGAACAAAGTGCTGGTTGCTTTGGTTCCATTCTAATGATTTGACTAAACCACCTTGTTTGCTGTCTCTCAATGTAGTCTTGAGATGGTTTTTATTTCTTCTCTGATATCTTCATTTCTTCGTTAGTCTCAATGTTTGATGTTTTTAACTTTTCTCAAAAATCTCATTTCACGCAAATGTATTGTTAAAACCATACCTTGCAAGGTGATTTTGTGCCACTAGAATGGGCCTGGTTCGATTCCCATAATCTCAAGAATTTTCACCTCGCTGGGGGACTGTGTGCTAAAGATTTCAATGTGGTACCCTTATGACCCTGATGGGTGCAGGTTTATAGATAGAATAGATATTTAATGTAAATAAAATTGTTTAAGATTATATGAAGTACTTTGTCATTTTTTTAACCACAATGAATGACAGAATTATATCAAAGAATGATTGTCCAAAATTAGGGACATGTCTCAGAAATAGGAGATTTCTTCTACATCAATCGCCCTGATTCTGAAATATTTATGAGTCATGACCCCATTTTAGAGAAACAAACTGATTTGTGACCCCATTTTACGAAACAAAGTTACCCTCTACCTGAATACATTAAAACAAGGTCTTGATATAGTTAGAAGAAAACATACAAAATGACGGCTTTTTGGTCTTTACAGATGGTCGAAAAGCTGGCCAGTGCAAAATTTCATATGAACAAGGAGACCCTCAAATTAATTAAATTGCCAAAATGCATAGTGTCTATGTTTCACACGATTTCTTTCCTAGGCAAGTTTTATTGGTTTGTTGCTGATCCAGCGATCCAAGGGCTCATGGCCTTTGACCCAATGCCATTGTGTGATATATGCATGTGTTTGATAGCTGTTGTTTTGTTCCAAATAATGTGTTCCATTTATCTAGCCCTGGAGGGAGAAGCATTTTCCTGATGTCATCCAGTGCTGTACATTTAAAAAGGTTGCGGTCAACATTTTCATAGGGATGAGTTCACATCCGGCACTCTGGATTGTGTGTTGTGGTTGTATTCTGTTCAGGTGATTGTTAAGCTGTACATGTTGTGTGGTGTGCAGTCGAAAGATGATACTCTGGTCTTTTCTTCCCAGGAGGTTGATGTTATCTTTAGGATTTGGGCTGGTCATATATTTATAGATTTCCCTCCCAGTGTTTCCCATAGCCCATCTGTTCATCCAATTTTCTTTAGTCACAGATTTCAGCATCATTTTAACTGTGTGCATGGTTGTTTATGTATATGGCTGTTCTTGTTGTGCTCCCATCTTTGCTAGTCTGTCTGCCTTGTCATTGCCAGGTGTGTTTGAGTGGCCAGATATCCACTGCATAACAATGTAAGTAGCTGGTTGGCATGGTGATATATTTCCACCAGCTCAGGCTTACAATGTCCATCACATTCTAGTGCTTGAAGAGCGAACATAGAATCTGTGAAAATAACAATGTTTTGAACTTTTGATGGAAAGGCATCAAATATGGTCTTCAGGTGGTACAATGCAACTTCTAGTGCTGTTATTTCGGCTTCATAGTTAGAACATATCTCCCCACAGGCATCAAACAACTCATCAGATGTTTTGTCTGGATATTCTATAAAGACACCATAACCTGCTTTGATGGTAGTTTTGAAAGCAGACCCATCAGACATGAATCCATTGTTCTGGGTAGGTGTCTATTGTTTTCTGTGTTGATTTCATAAGACTTACTGGGTAGGAACTTTTCGGTGCATTATTTCTTAATTGTGTCTTGATTTCCGGCAATTTAAAACCTGCATGTAGTGATAAACATTTTTCTACTCTTTGCAGTTCTTGTCTCTTGTCTGGGAGGTGATAGCTGCCTTTTATTTCATTGACATGGCTCAGGACTGATTTTTGTTTTATTCTTAGGTTTGGTTGCTAGTTTTCTACAAGTTGTTTCTACAAATGTAGAACCACTTGAGATGTGGAGAGATATGGCTTCAATGGAGGCTTATGAAAGAAGCAAAAAAATGAACAAAGACCACCAAAATAAACAAGCCAGTATTATTAAGATGCTGCTTTATCAATTTTTACTTGGAGGCTTTGAATGATAGTTTAAACAAGAAAACATGATAAGCCTTTTGATATAAATGTTGAAAATGTTTTGTGTATTGTAATTTGTAGGTTTTCTTGTTTACACTTCATAACACCCTAGTTTTAGTGATAGTTCGTTGTGTCTAAGTGGACCATTCTAAAAACATGTGTTTTAAGTAAATACATTTTTAGATAAATTTAAACAAGATTATATGTGAAAGTAGATATGTTTTCAAAATAGGCAAAAAATTGCCAAATATTTCGTTTTTTGCATTCTTTCTCAAAATCGATTGGTAGAATGTAGTCTAGAGAACGGAATGCATGTGTCATGGTCTAGAGCCTTGTTGAGATATCTGCACCATTCAGCCTGTCATATTCAACTTAATCATGAACCAGATATTTAAAATGGCAACCCTGTGAAAGAGATAGAAACCTCATGAAAGAGATAGAAACCTCATGAAAGAGATAGAAACCTCGTGAAAGAGATAGAAACCCCGTGAAAGAGATAGAAACCTTGTGAAAGAGATAGAAACTCTGTGAAAGAGATGGAAACTCTGTGAAAGAGATGGAAACTCTTTGAAAGAGATGGAAACTCTTTGAAAGAGATGGAAACCTCGTGAAAGAGATAGAAACCTCGTGAAAGAGATAGAAACCTCGTGAAAGAGATAGAAACCCAGTGAAAGAGATAGAAACCACGTGAAAGAGATAAAAACCCAGTGAAAGAGATGGAAACTCTGTGAAAGAGATAGAAACCTTGTGAAAGAGATAGAAACCTCGTGAAAGAGATAAAAACCCAGTGAAAGAGATAGAAACCTTGTGAAAGAGATAAAAACCTCGTGAAAGAGATGGAAACTCTGTGAAAGAGATAGAAACCTCGTGAAAGAGATGGAAACCCTGTGAAAGAGATAGAAACCCTGTGAAAGAGATAGAAACTATGTGAAAGAGATAGAAACCCTGTGAAAGAGATGGCAACAATCTGAACGAGATGGCAACAATCTGAAAGAGATGGCAGCCATGTGAATTAGATGGCAACTCTATGAAAGATATAGAAACCCTGTGAAAGATATAGAAAACCCGTGAAAGAGATAGAAACCCTGTGAAAGAGATAGAAACTATGTGAAAGAGATAGAAACCCTGTGAAAGAGATAGAAACCCTGTGAAAGAGATAGAAGATGGAGATCCGTTGCAGTCAACGCTTGAAAATTAGACTTGAAATAGCCACGGCTGCAATGCCGAGATTAAATACCATATGGGAGAGCAGAATAAGTACATCAGTGAAGATACGCCTTGATACCATTGTATGCCATGTGTACCATTATAGCTCATCTTTTGGTATGAGACTCGGAATTGGGCTAGGGGTTCACGCTGTCAGTGAACGACACCTCGGCTAAGACGAAAGAGCCATGGTCCAACTACCTCGCGGATGAGAAAAGGTTCAGCATCCGATGGGCATAGGCACAGAACGTCGAATTACACGAGGCAGGTTCACAGACGGCGGAACACCTCGCGCGAGATAGACGTGAATCACAATCGTCTTGGCGAAGAGTGACTATGCACCCACGTGACTGTCGACAGATAGGCAGGTTGTCACGGGCTAGGGAAACCTACTACCCGAATTAAAGGCATGACAAAAACGAATGTGCTGGGCCTCGGATGTCTAGACCACAAAGTGAGCCAATCGAGGTACAAATAACACAGTTCAATCGTGGAACTTGTGGCACAACATACTTCGCTCTCGTCGGCGGAAATCTCATGATTTATTTGTTGTGGTTATAAGAGAATGAATGCAGAAGAAGAAGAATAGGCCATGCATAACATATGTACCATTATAGACCTATAAATCTAAAAAGAAATACATTTTCTATTTGTATGGGTACATAGATTTCTAGTTAAGATGTTGAGAAGAATATGCTATGTAATATGTCACTGTCATTAGAAGCGCTGAAGAGTTTCATGGCTAGGCCTATATCAATCAATCAATAAACCGTAACCCTTCATGGTCGTAGGGGTGCCAAATTGGTTGCTTCAGAACACAGAGTCCTCCAGCGAATTCTATCCTCAGCGATGCAGATGAGTGTGGAAATATATTGTCCATTCCTTGATGTTGTCTGTCCATGTCTTTATTTTCCCTCTGTTTCTCCCCCCTTCGACAGTTACCTATAGTATTGTTTTTGATAAGGAATCATGTCTGCATACATGTCCGAACCATGCTAGTTTTCGTCGTTTCACTATTGAAAGCAATGGTTCCTGAACTCCTGCACACATCTCTACTTTATTTCTTACGTACACATTGGTCTTATGTTCCCTATAGGAAATTCGTAGAATTTGTCTGTAGTATTTGTACTCGAAAGCCTGTAATCTTCTCAGGTCTATATAGGGATCTACCACTGACTCTAAAATATTTATGCTAAGTTTGGCAATAAATAAACAGGATAGTGGAAAAATTAGAGGCAACAGTGATGTGGTTATATAGAGGAAAGTGTTGACAAAACATAGAGGATTTATTTAATTGTAGTTGGATGTATTCCATCCTTCTCAACAAAGCAATACGTGCCAGCCGAGAGTATCATTCATAGCACGTAATTATGCAGCTTTAAGCTAAAGATTGATATAATTCATAGGTAATAATTCATAGGTTAATGAGCTTGCCTCTCGTTTGGAGAGGTGTGCCCCTTTTAACCAGCGGACAAAGTCCAATTAGGCTATATCAGGACACAAGCTATAATTCATGGGGATTTCCGCCATCTTTGTTAGTACTTTCTTCCCCTAGTTCTAGAGTGATGGGAGTGCCAAGAGGGTTGTAGTCGCACAGGGCATCACAATGCCCTTCAAAATAATGAAAACATTAAAATGGGATTTAAGTGCCTTTGCTGTGCCAAAGTTGATGCCCCGCAACCAGAGGTGCGGACCACCACGGGCGGCATCATCGGGAGGGCAGCAAATTTATTTTCATACAGGCTTTCACAATCACTGCCATATTTTTTTAATGTCACAAGGGCGGAAAATTATGATTCCGTCCCGGGCGCCATTGACCCACGCTACGCCACTTCCCGTTTAACGGTTAGCATTTCCCGTTATAAAGTCTGCTACAAAAAAGGGTGCGATGTCTGTTGGCCTTGATCTCTGCGTCATTCATGGGGATCAAATGATAATAGACACAAGTAAGAAATTGAGGCAAGATGTGACAATGATGATTTTTTCTCCAGATTGTCAGTCTATCATCCAACTTTTTTTTAGACGCCCTCTACGACATGCCTGGAAAGAAGACAGTGTCCTATCTTTGCCCCCTGAACTAGAAGTCTAGGCCCAGGTTGCCATAATTGCTATATTCATTGATGTATTTTAAGACAGTCTAGTTGAGGCTATCAAATGGATATATCTGCGTGATGTGAAAAGAGTGATTATATATAATAATGTTGAAGTTTATAGGATGAACAAATTTACTTCGGTGTCAATAACACATTGAAATCGCTCACTATTCACCATGTAGCTACAACAACAGGCTTGACGTGTTGTGCGAACACAGCACCAGTGGATTGCCTAGGGGTGTTCTGGCTCCACACTCGACTGACAGCTTGTTAGGCAGTCGTAAAGTAGGTGATATTGTGCTGAGACTATCTCAAAAAGCATAACGGTCTTATCAACCTAAACACGTAAAGTCTGATATTCAGCGAATTTACGCGTACGAGGTACGGTGGTTTATTGGCCCACTGGGTAATGTAGGCGAACGCCAGCAACGCGGTGTGGACTGCATCAGGCATGGTGAGACACGTAGAAAACTATGGTCATCCACTGCATCGTACTTCACTTCCAGTCGTCTCGATTCGTCTTGCCACTGGTTTCAAATGAAGTCCGACAAGAGAATGAGGGCGATGCTTTGCACAACTCTTCCTCACTTTAATAAAAATCCACAGTGCACGTCATTTTCACGAAAATATTTTCATACAAATTGTCTCAGAAAAGTTATGAAAATCAGATGGCAAGACAAGATTCCAGATACCACTGTCCTTGATAGAGCTGGTATCCCAAGCATTGACACGATCCTGATGCAGACACAGATTCGTTGGGCAGCTCATTTGGTGCGTATGCCAGACCATCGTCTGCCAAAGATACTTCTCTTTGGTGAGCTAGAGAAGGGTATAAGATCTCATGGTGGCCAAAGGAAGCGCTACAGGACTCGTTAAAGAACTCACTGAAAGCCTTTGAAATAGACCACGATACATGGGAAGAACTTGCACAAAATAGATCTACATGGCATTCTAAAATAAAAAAGAGTGCATTATCTTGTGAAAAGAAGAGAAATGCAGCAGCTCAACAGCGGAGAGCAGCTAGAAAGTCACGGATAGACAAAGATCCGTCTACAGTCGTCATTCCATGTCCTAACTGTCCAAGGACATTTACAGCCCGAATAGGACTCATTAGCCATCTACGAACTCATAATCAAGGACATAACTAAAATTGAATTTTCAAAAGTGGATGTAACAAATGATCATCATGTGATGGACAAACAACAACATTCATTGATGACTTTCACTTATGGTGACGTGAGCATACTTTTTTGAATATTATGAAGCACAGACTGTAACTGCCTTAGTTAATTGAATTTCAGAGAGCCATTGGTAGGCTTAAATAATAACCTCAATGTACAACCTCGTACTGGAAGTAGTCATCTTACATTCTCTGCTGGACTTGGAAATCACCTAACCATTTGCACTAGCTATATAACCCCAGCCAGATTTCTCAACATGACGGACAGAACCATCTTGAACACTATGACATTATTTCCCTAGTTATCCACCATCATGATATAAATGGCATGCCTACTCATAATCCTCGGAGCAACAAAAAGAGACAGAATAAAAAATTAAAGTATCAGAAAACTAATGCAACCCCAGTTTTAGATTACACCGGAAGACAACAGATTAAGTGGTTTCCACATGCCTCCAGATTACCAACAGACACGGCTGCTAAAAAAAAGGATTACTAAGACGCAATGGATACAAAACCACACCTTGCAGATGGATTACAGAAATAAAGATAGCCACAGAAACATGCATATACGAGTATGAAGCAAATAACAAAGCCATCTCCAGAGCTCCCTTCTACCCCATGAGACTACAAGGAACAAAGGGATAACAGAGGATAACCAGATTGATCATCTATCTTTATCTACTGTCATTTCCACTTGTGCTGTTAAGCGTTGTGGGGGGGGGGAGTTGAACTTGTCTGTCTTTGGCCATTTGGGTCTCATTGACCATATTGGCTATCTCATTGGTCATTATCAGCACGTGTCTCTTTAAGGTTTCTTTGATTGTCTCCACCTATCTAGTTCTTGGTCTTCCTCGTGCCTTGTAGCCAGATCTTCTACTGCTGTATGCACAAAGGACTGGTTGCTTTGGTTCCATTCTAATGATTTGACTAAACCACCTTGTTTGCTGTCTCTCAATGTAGTCTTGACCTGAGATAATACATTTTTTCCTGATATCTTCATTTCTCTGTTGGTGTCTTCTGGTGACATTTACAACTTTCCTCACACATCGCATTTCACATACTGTGATTTTTTTCGCTAGTGTCTTTGTGTCAAGGCCCATGTTTGACAATGGTAACAGAGAGTTGGTATAAAAATACTGTTTATAAATTGTCATTTTGTAGCCATGCAGATTGATGGGTGTTTAAGTCAGCTATCATTTGATTAATTTCAAGTTTTGTTTTTTAAGGATTCTTCTTCTTCAGCGTTCATTCTCAAACTCCTGTTGGATCTCTCCTGTAGCAGTACTACTAGATCTCCAGCAGGATGCAGTCCAGAGAATGGAAATGCGTTGTGTCGCCGTTTTATTTGCGCCAATGGCCCGACACATCCATCTTTGGCGAATTTTAAGGATTCAATAATTGTAAAATATATATTTCTTTAATAATTCAATATGTGTAAAATACAAGTGTTATTCAATAAGTTCCTGAACCAATTTTTTCCCCTGGAAAACTGCTGGTTAGTTACACACTAGTTGGTTCTATAGCTTTCATAGTATTCAATGTGATTCTATACACTTATTCCATTGCTCCTGCCACTAAAAGAAGCACCCCTGACACTGAAGGAAGCACCTCTGCTAAGAACCTTTAGAACAGTCCAAATTTTTTTTGGTCACCTTACAAACACTACTGCCTGAACTATGCAACCAGCATAAGGTATTCTCTCACTGGATAACATATCACAGTGGAATAGCAAGATATGGGAGAATATATTAACTACCGGTAGCTAAGAAGAGTGCTACAGACGACCAACCAGATATACCAATCACTTACCATGAGAAAAAAGCAAATGATCAAATCAATCAGAAAGCCACAAATGACAACACAAGATGACTATTGTAGTATGAATAGGTCAGAATAAGTTGCAATTATACGTCTCAGAACAGGAAACAATCAACTCCGAAGTGCTATGCACACAAAATTCAGGATTGGCAATACAGCAGTGTGTGCATGTGGACAGACACCACAGACTGCAGAATATATACTTCAAGAATGTTCTGAGTATGAGATGATGACAAAAACATACTGCCCCATAGAAACAACATAAGAATCAAAGCTCTATAGGCCTCTCTATGAGCTGTAAAAGATAGTGAAGTTTATTAAGGAGATAAAATTACAGATATAGACATATTTTAAGCAAATGACAGAAGAAGAAGAATCATCCACTTTTTTTGGTATCTTCTCAATTTTATCAGATCAATGACATTTTAAGTGTTCTCTTAAGTTGTAGAAACATAAAAATGTCACATGGAGTAAGGTCGGGAAAGCATAAAAGCTATGGGATCTATAGAATGTTGTGTATTTGCAAAAATTTCTTCATAGTGAAATTCCTTCTGTGTGCATAGGTATTGTATGTCGAAATCAGATGTGTTGGGCTGGAAGACACAAACAATGTTGCTCAGCTGTAAACCAACAGCACAATATACTTCACATTCCCAGGCGCAAAAACAATACAAAATTTCATGTTTGTTATCAGAAAGTGATTCAAGAAGAAGGGGTAATGTCATGAAGAACAATCCAACTATGTGTGCGCCTCTTCATATAGCGATATATGCGCACAGCATTGCAGAGATGTTGCAGGAATATCTTGTAGAATTATGTATTTACACTCTGTCCTCTGTGAACTTATTAATGATGAACCAGGTCCATCATTGTCTAAGAAAACTATCAACATGGTCTTGACATTGGACTTACGTAAACCTGTTGTGTCTTGACAGGGTTCATCTTTAAATGACCTGTGTCCACTTTTGAAATGGAAATACCATTAAGATATATGACTTCTGACTTCTACAGCATGTCTCTCCAAAAACTGATTGCAGCATTTTCTTCTTCTTCTTCAGCGTTCATTCTCAAACTCCCACTTGATCTCTCTTGTAGCAGGACAATGGTCCAACTAGATTTCCAGCAGGATGTAGTCCAGAAAATGGAAAGGCGTTGTGTCACCATTTTATTTGTGCCAATGGCCTGACACATCTGTCTTTGCAGCATTTTGAAAGCAGAAATCAAATACACACATTATTGAAGATTAACACAGAGTTTGAGAATGTTATGAGACATATTAGGTCATTGTCAATTATAAGATCACACATAGCGGATGTGCGAAATTATATACATCCAGTTTCATATTTATATTCGCACATGGTCATCAGACGCACCTTGTAAATAACAGCACTCTTACTTATTATGATTCTTGGGGAAAAGAAATCAGTCTAGTAACTTTCTGAACTCATATATATTTGTTCTAGAATTCCTTAGTTGTAAAATATATATATTTTTTAATAGAATTCATTTACTGTAAAATATATATACAGTGAATTTTCTCATACAGTAGAAAAAAAATATATACAGTGAATTTTCTCATACAGTGGAAAAAAATATAAATTTCTTCTTGTACTCATTGATAACATTTTTATTAATTTTTTCTTGCACTCATCAATGACAAAATATTAATTTATTCTTGCATTCACCAATGATAGAATGTCATACATTTCTTATTGTACTCCTCATTCAAAGATTTTCACATTTCTTCCAGCACTCATCATTGACAAAATTGATCAATTTTCTCTTGTACTTAGTGATAAGATATTAATTTCTTTCTAAACTTTATTGACCAGATGGCATAGGTGATCGTTGATTGGCATTATGTGGATGCTTCATTCATCATGTGCCGTGCCAGGTGATCCATGATTGGCATTTTATGTGGATGCTTCTTCATTCATTATGAGCTGTGCCAGGTGGCAAAGGTGATCATTGATTGACAATATGTGGCTGCTTCATTCATTATGTGCTGTGCCAGGTGATCAATGATTGTCATTTTATGTGGATGTTTCATTCATTATGAGCAGTATGGGGTGGCAAAGGCGATCATTGATTGACATTATGTGGATGCTTCATTCATTATGTGCCGTGTCAGGTGATCAATGATTGGCATTTTATGTGGATGCTTTATTCATTATGTAATGAATTTGAAATGAAAACATCTGGAATTTAAGAATGAATGCAGAAGAAGAAGACAATTTTTCATTTCCATTTTATATGAATGATTTTTATTTAGTAATGGTAGAGCCATGCTCTTGTTTTTGATGAGTGCTTCCATCACTTGCTCCTGGACCATAGTAGAACTATCTCGTATCAACCTATGACAGTCATTACACAAATCATAGTCTAGGTCTGTATCTGATTCTAAGTTTGTTTTAAAGTTACTTACTACATGAACAAATTATAAGAATATGAGTCACTTTTGATAGGGTATCAAAAGTTACATTGTCAATTTTGAAGTATTCAGTTAAAATATTCAATCTTCAATTATCTGCATTTAATTGATCTAATAACAGGGAAATCCTGCACTGTATAATACCGGTGCAAAATAATTGGTAGCATTTTCATTCAGGGTGTAGCCATCAATTCAGCATTTTTTGGCTATAATGATATTCTTAATGGCATGTATATCCCATAGCTTGCCATTACTTTCTGAATGATTTGGATGGACAATTGTTTGTTGTGGGATCTGAATCTGGTACCCTGGCCGTCACAGATGCATTCTGTACTTTGCTGCCACAGAGCTGGACAAATACTGGTGTAGAGCCAGAAAAATCCATGCAAAAGGGAATACTCACAGAATATAAAAGTTGCCCATGGCAGGGAAAGGATCTTTGTGTTTTGCAGACAAAAGTTGTCAATGGCAGTGAAAGAGACTGTGTTTCACAGACAAAAAGTTATTCATGGCAGTGAAAGGGGCTTTGTATTTTGCAGGTAAAAGTTGCCCATGGCAAGGAAAGGGACTTTGTGTTTCGCAGACAAAAAGTCATTCATGGCAGTGAAAAGTGCATTGCATTTTGCAGGCAAAAGTTGTCCATGGCAGGGAAAGGGACTTTGTGTTTCGCAGACAAATATCATCCACGGCAGTGAAAGTGTTAATATAATTATATCATCTCTAAATCCAACAAATATTGACATGTCATAAAAGTGTATTTAATCTGGCACATTCAAGTTCATGTTATTTAATCTGGCACATCCAAGCTGATGTTATTTCTGACAATAAATGTTGTTACATTATTCTTAACAATTTTGTTCAAGGTCATATATTTAATTTGTCTTTCATTAATCACTAGCATGATTAAGCCATGCTAATCTAATGATGCCAGCTTCATTTTTATGAACTCTCTGTGATTTCTACTGGAAGCTTCTGTTATCCGTAGATTTTATCTGTTTGAAAGTATTGTTCCGTTTAGGTTTAAAAGTTTGAAGTTGAGCATAGCTAAGCAGAAGTTTCTTCCAGTAACAAGAGATGTCCTTCAATCGCAAATGATTTGTGATAAATGTTTTGCCCCTGGAAGTAAATTTTGTGTTGATGATTATTCTTAGCATTAGTAAAATGTTATTAATGATTAAAGTTAACAAAAGTAAAGTAGTTATCAGTGATTAACATTAAAATAAATAAACTAGTTATCAATATGTTAACATAAGCAAGACATGATGACTGGCAAATGTTAAAACATGTAAATGTAATGTTGTCATTACATGATCCCTGAGTCTGCAACACTAATCAGGTCCGATCTGTGCCAGACTTCCAGATGAGTCTTATCTATATTGAAATGTGTCAGAAATGTCTTGAGAATGTTTTTGATCCACTTCTTTAGTATTCTGGTCTTGCAGAGTTCATTCAGGCTCTCCATATAGCAGTTAGGTCTGTGAAAATAAACTACTTTTTCATGCAGACATGCTCATTGTAACTGTGCTTTTATCAGTATTATGTTTCATTTGTCATGTGCCGTGCCAGGTGGCATACAGGATATTTTGATCAGTATTATGTGGATGATTCAGTCAAGGTATGCTGTGCCAGGTGGCATAGGCAATATTTATCAATGTGGATGTTTCATTGTGCAGTGTCAGGTGTCATATGTGATATTAATGTGGATTCTTCATTTGTCATGTGCAGTGCCAGATGAACTAGGTGATCACTGATTTACTGCAACATTCTATCTACATTACTGTGCATCGGCTTCACTGCTGATTTTCTACCATGTCAAGGTGTTAAACTGTCCAGTATCTTCTCTTTGCTGATCTATGTATCTTTTCCCCTCAATTTTGCCTGTTTTTACTTGTATTTCAAAAATCCTCATCTTATGATATGGCCAATAATTGTGAACCTTTTTTCAACCTGATGTTAATTGTGACCTGATGTTGTGACCTGATGTTAATTATCACCTGATGGTAATTGTGACCTGATGGTAATTGTGACCTGATGGTAATTGTGACCTGATGGTAATTGTGACCTGATGTTAATTGTGACCTGATGTTAATTGTGACCTGATGTTAATTATCACCTGATGGTAATTGTGATCTGATGTTAATTATCACCTGATGGTAATTGTGATCTGATGGTAATTGTGACCTGATGGTAATTGTGACCTGATGTTAATTGTGACCTGATGTTAATTATCACCTGATGGTAATTGTGATCTGATGGTAATTGTGACCTGATGGTAATTGTGACCTGATGTTAATTGTGACCTGATGTTAATCGCCAGTGTAGCAACCGTGGTATGGACTTCTAGTTCAGGGTGCAAAGAATAAGATCACTGTTTTCTTTCCAGGTATGTCGTAGGAGGCAACTAAGGAAAATTAGGGATCGGCTGACAATCTGTCATCAGTGAAAAATTTGTTACTGCATGTCTTGCCTAAATTTCTTACTTTTTACTTCTGTCACATGGTCCCCATGGATTACTAAGTGATACAGGTCAGTGGACATTGCACCTTTATCCTTCTGTGGGAGACTCCTAGGTGGTAGAGAATGTTAAGCGCACCATTACACAGAAGGATCAACAAATCTGACAAGAATTATGAACTAGTTGTCCCAGAAGTGTATGCTAGGCAGGACATAATGATCCTGGGATACATAATGATCATGAGGGTAAAAGAAAACAAGGAAGGTCTAAAGCAACCATAAGAAAACTTAAAGAAGGGGAAATAATAGGTTGCAAGACCATACAAGAACTAAAATTGCAGATAGCGGACCGCAACAATGGAGAATAAAAATCTCTGCTCTATTTGGAACAAACTAAATATTGTTTCACTGGAATACCTCCGTTCGGGGACTAAACATGCACCCATAAATTTCCTCTAACAATATCATGCCTTTGAGATTCCACACCTTATACAATTTCAAGAGTCACCTCAGTTACTCAACAGAGGAGAACCTGTGCTTTTGTTAGAAAAGATATGGGCTGTTAAGAGCTACTTGCGCACAGCTAAAGGGATTATTTCATCATCATCATCATATGTTGATAAGTATATGTGGATGCTTACAAAAGGAAATTTGATCAGTAGCTAATTATTGGGTAACTAGTCCCACCAGTGGATGTTGAATATCTTCATAATCATCATAAGCAGGTGTCATGCCGGCTGCCATAGGCAATGATGGTTCTCCACAGCTCTCTATCTCCAGCATTATGTATCAGGATCATTGTTGTTTCCCTGCCATGCCAGATTGTTAAACTGTCTAATATTTCTCATGCTGTTACCCCCTGTTTCTGTTGCCTTCAATCTTGCCTATTGTAACTATGTTATCCAAACCTCATTGTCTCATAATGTGACCAAAAAAATCAAGATTGTCTTTTTCTTATATTATTGATTAAGTTCTGTCTCGCATTTGACTCTTTCATTACCTCTACATTAGTTTTTCTGGCAGTCCAGGGTATTCCTAACATTCTTCTATAGAACCTATAGAACATCTCTACTGCTTCTAATTTTCCACTTTCCAGTTTGTTTATTGTCCAAGACTCGCACCCATATGTTAGTATAGGGGTTATACAGCACTGCAGAACTCTCTTCTTCACCTCTAATGACAAGGCCATATTACGCAATATATTTTTCATTTTTCTGAATGTTATATTTGCCTGTCCTATTCTACTTCTTATTTCTGTTGAGCTTCTTCCATTTGATGTAATCATTGTACCTAAATAGTTTCAATCAATGTTCCTGAGATAGTTTAGATAAAAATAATTTTTTTATAGCTAGCATGACTGACATATACTATCCATTGTTATACAACCCAAAGGAGCTGCCCATAAATTATGGCAACCTTTTTTTTGACTTCTCCTGTCACCAATTGTCAAGAATTTAGGGACCTTGCATAATTATGAAATAACAATAACACCCTCTCAAACATGTTTTTAGTAGAACAAGTAGGAACAAATACACTTTGTTTCACATTTTAAGAAAAATGTTTCAAATTCAAACAATTTAATTGATGCATAAAAAACACTTGTTGATGTTAACTTTTATCAAAATCCCTCTCCCTTCCCCCCTGTCAATAAATTGAAAAATGTTTTAACCCCATTATTGACATCTTCTTCTTCTTATTCGCAGCAGTTTAACCTGTTTACACAGCAAGTCTGGTTTTCTTGATAAACTCTGCTGTATTTGAAAGCTTCTCAGTGCTCCCATACAACTTTCTGTGGATATCTGTCTCTGTCGGCCAGTGTTCCTCCGTTAATTGATTTAGTGTAATGTAGTCTTGCAGAATATATTTAACTGTCTGTGCTGCCTGCCCACATGGACAATGCGGTGATGGAACCAGTCTATTTAATTGGCTGTTTAGTTTGTTGCATCATGTCCTGATACAGAAGATGATAACTTGCTCAGTTCTGTCAAGATAGTGATAGTTGTCTTTTGGATGGTCGACTTTCCTAATAGCTTTGATAAGGGTCCTCTTTTCCTGGTAGGTGATTCTTGGTCTCTTTGTTTCTATGTTGCTCCATCTATTGTTGACATGGCTTATGGACAATCTCTAAAATAGCTGTGATGTTACTGTTGCATGTTATAGACAGTCTCTAAGTGATATTCAATCAATAAACCCATAACCCTTCAGGGTCGTAGGGGTACCACATTGGATGCTTCAGCACACAGAGTCCTCCAGCGAATTCTATCCTCAGCGATGCGGATGAGTGTGGAAATATCTAGCCCTGTCCATTCCTTGATGTTGTCTGTCCATGTCTTTATTTGTCCTCCTCTGCTTCTTCCACCCTCGACAGTTCCCTGCAGTATTGTTTTTGACAAGGAATCGTGCCTGCATACATGTCCGAACCATGCTAGTTTTCGTCGTTTCACTATTGAAAGCAATGGCTCCTGGACACCTGCACACATCTCTACTTTATTTCTTACGTACACATTGGTCTTATGTTCCCTATAGGAAATTCGTAGAATTCTTCTGTAGCATTTATACTCGAAAGCCTCTAATCTTCTCTCCATGTCCGCAGTGAGTGTCCAACTCTCACAACCATGCAACACAACAGAAAGCACCAGCGACCTATACAGTTTGATTTTCACTCCAACACTGATGTTGCTTTTCCAAATCACAGTTAGCCTTGACAATGACGCTAAAGCCATCTCCAGCCTTATTTTTAGTTCTGCTTTGCATTTACCATCTCTGCATATACTGGATCCGAGGTATTTGAAGGTATTCACTTCTTCAAGCTTGTGTCCATTCATCATGATATTAGTCTAGTTTTCTGTGTCTCTGCTGTTTACCAAAATTTTGCTCTTATCTGAATTGATTTCCATTCCGTACTTGCTGGTGACTTTTTCTAACTTTGATGTTAATTCTTGCAATGATTGTTCTGACCCAGCTATAAGATCAATATCATCAGCGAAACGCAAGTTGCAAATAGGGCGACCTCCGATCGATATAGACGTGTTGTAGTCATGCAATGTCTCTTGTATGATGTGCTCTAAGTATATGTTAAACAGTACTGGGGACATTATGCATCCCTGATGCATAAGTCATAAGTTATAAGTGATATTACTGCTGCATGGAGTGTTGTAATATGTCTGATGTCTTTCCACCTGTCTCTTCATCTTCCTCAGGCTATATTTTAACTTTTGACAGAGCTGATTCTTCTTCTTCTGTGTTTGTTCTCAGACTCCTGCTGGACAGTAGGATGTACTCTGAAGAAAAGAATGTGTTATGTCCTAGTTTATATCTTTACTGCAATATCTGCACATGTGCTCTGACAATAGCATATTTTTTGGGTCACTTTGGATGGGACAGTCAACTCACTCCCAATTTTTGGATTCCTTTGCCCCATAGGATGGGATAGCCAACTCCACCCCAAACCTTCTTGGCTGTCTATTACAACATGCTCCTTTGCTCCTTTTTAGGCCCTTAATCAGAATACAGCTTCAGTTATATAAGATACACAGGAATCAGCAACAATCATGTAAATATAAATTCTGGAGACCTACCTTTCAGCTATTTCCTTGGCGATGTCTGGGTTTTTCTTAGCAAACATAATCAGTTCCCTGGAGAGGATATATGAAAGTGAGAGAAACAGAATTCATGTCAGGGTAGTCTAAACAGTATAGTCAGGCAGGGTAGTCAGTATAGTCAGGGTAGTCAGTATAGTCAGGGTAGTCAGTATAGTCAGGCAGGGTAGTCAGGCAGGTCAGAACATAACAAAGACAATGAACAAGACAGACCGCAACAAAGACAAGGAACATGACAGACCACAAGAAAGACAATGAATAAGACAGAACACAACAAAGACAAGGAACAAGCCAGACCACAACAAAGACAAGGAACATGACAGACCACAACAATGACAAGGAACAAGACAGACCACAACAAAAAACAAAGAACAAGACATACCACAACAAAAAAAACAAAGAACAAGACAGACCACAACAAAGACAAGGAACAAGACAGACCACAACAATGACAAGGAACAAGACAGACCACAATAAAGACAAGGAACAAGACAGACAACAACAAATACAAAGAACAAAACACCTAAAATATATTCTCTCTGAGTGGGAGACTACTTGTACACTGTTAAGAGTTAGTCTTCTGGTAAGAAAATAAAACTCTGGAGAAACCATCACATTGCATATAGGAAGTAAGAGCTAATTGCTTGTAATTCCTGGGGATCGATACAACAAAAACATCAACAACAACAACTAAATGGGTCCTCACCTAGCATCTGAGAGATCTGCCTTGACTGGAACATAATGGACCCATGGTTTAAGTGCTGGATAAAAGAACTCCACCCACTCATTTCCAACATGGAAGACAGTTGAGTTACACAGGAACAGGTGTTTCAGTCGAAAACTAGCAGCCACTCCACGGAAATTAAAAAGATACCTGGAATAACAATGGCAGGTACAAAATATGTCAAATTCACATGTATACAAATGCATTTATAAATGTGCTATAAAAGTAAAATGTGGTGTAAATGTTAAATTTTCTGTAACTATTAAATGTTATCTAAATATAAATTGTGTGCTAAATATATAAAATATATTATAAATGTACGATGAGCTATAAATCAAAAATGTTCTATAAATGTAAAATATGATTATGTAAAAAATTATTATAACTTAATGCAATATGTGTTACAAATGTAAAATGAGAAATAAATATAAATTTAACATAATATAAATGATATACATGTAAAATGTGTGAAACAACTAGGGAAAACTGATGTAAAGATATATATCAACTAATAACGAGTGTTACTCTGGTGTTCAGACTTTGGTAAATGAATAATATAATAAATAAAAATAAAATAATCTTGATTAAATTCACATCCTTTTTAATGATGCAGATTAGTTGAATAAAAAAAATGTGTTGGCCCAAGTGTCAAGGTGAATAGGTGCCAGCTGAACGGACCAGATACAAATCTCATTTGCTGTCTTCTGATGGTGTTGAGACTGAACACTGGTCTCTCATCCTTAAAGGTCATGAGTTTGAAAACTGAGGTGACTCAGAAAAATATTTAAGTGATCCCAGACTGCATAAATAACATTGTCAAATGCATAGCCCTATTGGAGAAGATTGATAAAATCTGAAAATCCACATGCAAGCTGAAAACATTAAGAATCCCTTGGCAGTTCAGATAAAATTAAAAACAGGCTGAAGAGCCAATGATTACTGCGGTAGATGATGCATCTAAGATGAGAATGGGGAACTTTGGTTTTAAGTGTGGCACAAGTAAGACTCGGTATTTGATGGGCAGAATGAGAAATGTGTTTAACCAGTGAGTCATGGGAACCATTAGAGTGCATACATTTTAATATCAGCTTGGGGAGACCTTTGTGTTTGCCTGGATCACAGTGATGCTTATGCATAACCAATAACACTAACCAGTGAAGTTAGTTATTCCTCTAGGGCCAAAGACAGCACATAGGGCGGATGTCATAGATTCCATGTCTTGCGTTTCAGTAACACAGATAATTAATTTTTACGATATTAATGTGTTAAATTAATGATAAACCAGCTCTTGATTCAGCAAGAAGGAAAAACACCCCTTGATTACTTAAACCTGAACTCAACCAGTAAAGAACCAATGTAAACAATGTAGTAAAAATATTTAGTCAGTTTTTAACTCTTACAAATAAAAAGCCACCACACATGAATGACATTATATTGGAGATCCATGCCAGAATTAGTGTGTGTATTCTGCTGATATTTTCCTCTGCATAAAAGGGGTTGAAACTCAAATGGTTATTGACTGAAGTGTAATGATAGTTAGTTCTAACAAACAAAACCAACTAAAACTAAGAATACTACATTTGATGCTTCAATACACAGTCCTATGGCAATTTCTATCTTCAATGATGTGGTTGAGTGTGGAGAAATCTTGACCAGTCCAGTCTTGGATGTTGTCTGTCTATGATTTTCTTTTACCCCCTCTGCTTCTTCCAACTTCAACTGTTCCCTGCAAAATTGCTTTCGACGAGGAATCATGATGAATTACATGTCCAAACCATGTAAGTTTTCACTTTTTTACCAATTAACCTTTATTACGCCGTGTTTACAATTCAGGCAATACATTTAGCCAAAATTGTGTCATTTCTTGATTTCCGACGGCTAAATCCGCTACCCAGAGCGTGGAACGTGATAAAAAAACAACAAGCCAGATTTGTAATTTTTTTAGAGAATGTTTTGGCAACTGGTACTAGCAAAATTAATTAACTTCCTGTTTCTGGTATTACAATGGCGACAAGAGATGCCGTGTGATTTTGAAATCCAAACAATCTCTAGCCATCCGCATAGAGGCGAAGTGACATGACAGTGAATCAGGATTTATATACTTTTATTTCATCATATATTCAGTGAAATCATTACTTATTCAGAATTTAAAGTGCAAATATTAAGAGTGAGTACTTTAAATAGATTAAATAAATTAGACCACAAAGTTCCACAAGGTTTTCACTATGTAAAATATATAATATTCAACAGCTTTCGATCAATCAAAAACACAATAGGCCTAGCTCTAGATAGGTCTAAATCTGTCTTTATCACTTTCTCACACATCTCGTATCACATACACACAAACAAAACGTACACCAATATATGCAGAATTAAATTATTTATATGTGCAAATATTATTTAAATATCTGTAACAACAAAAAAGTTATCACGATTTCAAAACAGTTTATTCACAACAAACGATACATTTCCGAAAACGTATTCAGTGGCAGGAGAGAAATTACGTAATTGTAAACTGGCGTGCCTAAGGTTAAAGTAGTCATTTTTGTGAACCTGCGAGACTACTTTATTTTTTACATACATATTTGTCTTACGCTCTTGATAGGAAATGTGTAAAATCTGTCTATGACACTAGCAAGCTTTCAAAGGACCATATCAAACTCTTGTCTGCTGCTAGTTTTTGACTTGTTCATCTTTGAAACTCATGCATTTCTCATAATTTTGATATGAGGAAATGATTTTACTTTACAGATAACTGTCTGACCCACAATTTTTCCCTAATTAAAAAAGTTTGTCAGTGCAGATTTTCTTGTGTGCGGTTTATATACACTGTATTTATATACAATATATACTGTATTTGCTTGTGAATAGTGAAATCTGAACAAATTATTCAAACTTTAAGACTGCCTTGCACATCAGATATGGTTAAATACAGATGGCAGTTACCTGTACTTGCAGTGATCTTCTAGCTTGACTTCTGCTGCTGGTGGCTTATGAAGAGTGTCCTGGTTCATAAAAGATATCAGATCTAGAATAAAGCAGACACAAACAAACACCAAAATGTCTTTACATACAAAAATAGCATGCCATCTTTTCAAATAAATTACCGGTAGTACAAATGTTTAATCAGCCTGGTGGGTCAGTAAAAGTGACTTGGTGGGCCAGGTATGGCCCTCAACCATATCTTCCTATCCCTGGTTTAGTCCCTAAGAGAAATATGAAGTGAATGCGGCTGGCGAAATAGACAACATACAGACCACTCTGTTAACTGTTTATAGAATTTTATAGACTATGGCAAGTAAACCAGAGTAAAAGGTTTGCTGTAATTGGTTGTGATTGACTGAAAGGTGCAAATATTGTAATTGTGCCAAAACCTAGTATAATTATACTCCAATCACAAGGAGAAATATAAGCAGTTACATACAACTGCTCAAGCTCTAGTTTCCCATAATGAAACAATTATACAAGAACTGATTAATAGGTTGGCAATAGCCTGCGACCTGTTCTCGCTCTCAATAAACATCAAGAAAACTGTGGTCCTCTTCCATCTCCCACATCACTGACCATCACACTGAAAAATATAACTTAGCACAATTTGTAACCAGAAAAATTATCTTCATAGTCGTGTCTGGTCATGTGCGTGTTGAAGGTAAGGAGTGAGCTGATAAGTTGGTAAGTATGGTCACAGTATCAAAAGGTATCACTCTAACATAGTCATTACCCAAAGGGATCTTGTCAGTTAAGAAGATTTTCATAAATGTGAATCATGGTTACTCTCAAGCTGCAGGAGATTTGAGTAAAAATTGATACAGCCAGAAAGAAAAACCTAATAGATATTTTTTTTAAATATTGATAAACAACACTGAACAGGAATTGTGAGTAGCTATATTCTGATGGAATTATTTAGATCAGAATTATGGAATTGCCAGTGTGATAGTCTATACTCATAGCTGGTTCATATTTTTGCAACATGATAATCTCTACTCATAGCTGGTTCATATTTTTGCAACAAAGCAATAATTGTTACAAGACTAAATGCTATCTTATCTGAAATAGCAAACTGTATTGAGCAGCTGACCTTTTTGCAAGCGTTAAAAGTGTGCACATTCCAGGTGCCAATTAGTCAATTCTTGTTAAGTTTAAGAGCTTTGATGTTAAGACTGGAGAAGACATGATTTTTTCTCACTCAACCTCATCATTGAAGAAATCATTGGAGGACTTTGTTCTGAAGCATTCAATGTGGTACCCTTATGACCATGACAAATTATGGATTTATAGATAAGTTAGATTGAGCTGCACACACCTGAAACTGGATGAACTTTTAGTTTTTAGGAGATATCAATAAACCAGAGGTGGGTGTGTTCACTGTTCACGCCCACTGTCAATTCAATTGCAATTAGAAAAGTCAAGGGAAATAAGAGATACCCTTCAATTGTCCCTTGGTGAAATCAGGAGAGGCAAGCCAGAAACTTGGCAGGCAGACATCATCTAGTACCATTTCTGCAAAAAAGGTTGGCTGCAACAGATCTCAACATCCCCTGCCTCTTGTTTTGGTGATGCACTCTGCTAGACTGTACCCTGTCCATATTGTGATGTTATTCTCCCACACGTATCGCGTATCTCTGTCTACCTCTTGCTCGTTTCCCTTTGACTTTACCTTCAAGTAAGGTCTTCAACAAGGTGTCATTTCTTTTAATGTGTCCAAAATATTTTATTTGTCTAATCTTGATTTCTCTTAGTAATTCTTTCTTCATATTAAGTGTTTTTAGAACCTCTTAACTTTGTTTAGTTCCTTCTCTTGTGGCAACGAATACAGTGTATAGTATAATAACGTTAAATGCACACACAGTTTCGCAATAGCATTTCACGCAATAGAATGTTTGTTAAGCAACAGAGAAATAGAACTGTCAGTCATTGTGTAATTGTGGATATACTCAGGTGGAAAACAAGTTGCAGGCCATTGCCAACCTATTAATAAGTTCTTGAAGAATTATTTCATTTGGGAAACTACAGCTTGAGCAATAGTAAAAGTAGAGGGTGCAAGATCGGAGTGGTTCAATGTACAGAAAGGAGTAAGACAAGGGTGTACCTTGTCTCCATACTTGTTCAACATCTATGTGGAAAAAACTAATGAGAAACACGAGATTAAAAAACAATGAAGACTGATTTCAGACCCGTAAATATAGGTGGGCTACAGATACCAGAAATTAGATATGCAGGCGACACTGCTATTAAAAGCAAAGGAACATGACCTACTGAACATAATTAAGTTGACCCAAAAGTTCAAAAGTTTGGTGTACAGCAAAACTTGTTCTCAAATATGAAAAAGACAAAAATAATGGAAACTGACAAAATGAAATCAAAACCCAATATTATTATTGAGAACTGCAATTCAGAATAAGTGACACATTTTGATTATTCAGGAACTAATATAATCAATGCTAGTGATTGTCTTTTCTGTGGCGACATATAAATGTGAAGCATGAAAACTAAATAAAACAGTGGCCAAGAGAATAACATCATCTGAATTAAAGTGCAATAGAAGAGTTCTGAGAATACCATGGACAGCAAGGAAAAAAAACCAGGTGTTAAGAACAATTAGCTTCCAGGAAGGCTGACTTCTGAATACCATATTAAAGAAAAGACTAGTTTATTTCGGTCACATTAAGAGACATGATGGTATGGAGAGTGTGTTACTGTAGGGGATAATAGAAGGCAACAGGGACAAAGGCAACCAAAGGCAAGTTGGACAAAAGACATTCAAGAATGTCTGCACATGTCACTAAAAGAGGTGGAACAACTTGCTCAAGACCTCGGAGAATTTAAAGAAGTCCATAGGGAAGACTATGTTCTGGACAGAATGTGTCACCTGATAATGAGAGCTTGAGCTGTGTGTGCAACAGTATATATTTGTTCTTGTGATTGGAGCATACTATGGATGTGTCCTGTGTACAGTAATGGTGATGTGATGAATAACTACCTAATCAAGATGTGATGAATCAATCAACCAACCAACCAATGAACAAACAAACAAAGAATCTAACCAAGCAACCAGCCTACCAATCAACCAATGAATAAACCAACCAACCAACCAATGAACAAACAAACAAACCAAGCAACAAATCTACCAACCACCCAATCTACTAACCAACCAACCAATCAATTAACTAGATAGCAAACAGAACCAGCTAGATAGTGACAAACAATTACCTCATCAGATTTCCAGGCTTGATTTTTGGTATATTGAGCATCCACCAAGTCTGGTTCTGAACGAGATAGCAAGATCAGTGGATCTCTCTCGGCACTAGTCCTTGACCCACGAAAAAATGCTTTATCTTCTTTCTGTTCCCAAGGCCACTCTTCTGCAGCCCTGAAAAGTATTGTCCAAGAATGACACAAGCTACTGCCCACACGACATAAGCGTCTGTCTTCAAAATATTGTATCAGAATGATATGAGCTAATGTCCCCAAAATAATTTTTTTTAGAATGACATCATGAGCTAATGTCCCAAAAATATTTTTTTAGAATGACATCATGAGCTAATGTCCCAAAAATATTGTATCAGAATGAAATTAGCTAATGTCCCAAAAATATTGTTTCAGAATGAAATTAGCTAATGTCCCCAAAATAATTTTTCCAGAATGACAGGAGCTCATCACCAAATTCCTATTCTTTCCAGAACGTAGTCATCTCTATAGATCTCTTGAATTCTCTGCGGTCTTGAGCAAGTCTCTTTTAATGACATACACAGGCATTCTTGAATGTCTTTTGTCCAATGGCATCTTCGGCCCTGTTGCCTTCTATCATTCCCTCCAGTAGCACTCTCCATGCTGTTGTGTCTCTTAATGTAACCGAAAAAAACTAGCTTTTTCTTTATTATGGTGTTCAGAAACCAGCCTTCCTGGGTGCTAATTGTTCTTAACACCTCCTGGTTTGTTTTCCTTGCTGTCCATGGTATTCTCAGAACTCTTCTATAGCACTTTAATGCAAAAGATGTTATTATCTTGGCCACTGTTTATTTAGTGCCCATGCTTCACATCCACATGTAGTTACAGGAAACACACATGTTTGTAGTAAATACAACTTGGTTCTTATGTTAGTACCCTGCTATAGTTTCATCAGCTGTTTTATTTTAGACAACATCATTGCTGTTCTTCTCTTAATCTCAACTGTGCAGTAACCCGCATTGTTTATATTAGTTCAACAACACAGCCCCAGCTCAACAACACCACCACACCTCAACCATAGATGTCAACTTATTTTTTCATAAATTGTATTTTTAACAATTTATTTCGGTATTTCAACAAAAATGTCAGTATTTAGCACGCAAAAATTCCACTAATTTTTTGTGGCTCCTCAATATAAAAAAATTAAAATCAAATTGTTTTTTTAAATTGGTGTGGGAGGAGGTTCAGAAATCTGTATTAATATGGAAAATCCGTACTAGTTGACACCTATGCCTCGACAACACCACAACATCTCAACAACACCAGCTTGAGGACTAACCTAGATATAATATCCATTTGCAAGTCCCACCTTCCCAGTCCTGTAGGGTATATTGGCCACACTGCTGGACCACCCTCCCAGAATGTCCAAGCAGGATACATGATATCCCAGCTACGATTTGCCTGAAATAAAACAAACATCTTTTATTTAATGTCAATTATGCTTCCAAAACATTTAATTTACTCTTTTATATATTGACTTAAAGTTAAATGGCATGTGACAATATCTGTGTTTTTCAGTAGCCATTTCATTGTGAGGGGTTGGGCACCACTACATTAAAACAAGCCCACTGAACTGTCATTGTGAGATATTAAACTCTTCTTCAAGGTATGGTGGAGGGTGGAAGAAGATGAGGTGACCAAAGAAAACATGGCTTGATAATGGACAGGGTGTTGAGTTTCCAAACTCATCAGAATGGTAGGATAGAGATGCGTGGAAACCGCTCTGTACCAAATGTCTCAATGTGACACCACTTTGATCCTGACAGTTATGGGTGTTATTGTTATTATATATTGTTCAAAAAAGGAACGCAACATTATTGCACCGTTAATGAACACCAAATTTCAAACGTGTACCAAAATTTTATTTACAGAATTAATGTTTCAACCTTGGCATGAAGAACCTTTCAGACTTTAAAAATGAAATGATGTTAATTAAACTTGGTTTGGATTTTTATTCTTTGCAACAGAGGCCTCCGTTTCGGTAAGGTGTATGGCCTCCTCTGGCCTCTATCAGAGAACTACATCTCCATGACAAGGATCAGAATAGCCGTTAGATCGGTTGTTGTGGGTTGGCTGCTCACTCTTCCCGCAGTGCAAGAGACAACTGTCAGAGATTGGCTGGAGCCACATCTTGCTGGCAGAGTCGTGTGTCGAGTTCATCCCATAAGTGTTCTATGGGGGTCATATCTGATGACATGGCTGGCGAGTTGAGCCACATGAGCTTCTTATGAAAATATTAGCAGCAAAAAACATAAATTAAGGCACCAAACTGAGGTCTTTTATAACAACATGAAGAACGTTTATTTGTAAGTCTCAGAAAGATGGGGGATGACAGATACAATCCAACATGGCTACAAATATTTATGAACAACAACTAACCAGCTGTCATCAATACTCAAATATCCAACAATCTACATGGCTAGAAAACAGCAATTGACAAACAGTATTTTAACATTAGCAAAAAAGATCAAAGTGTGTGAAATGAGATGATTGAGGAAAGCTATAAATGTCACTAGAAGAGACTGACAGAGAAATAAAGATATCAGAAAAGAAATAAAGACTATCTCAAGCTAAGACTACATCAAGAGACAGCAAACCAAGTGGTTGGCCATGGAACAAACATAACCAATCTTTCATGAATACAACAGATTGAGCTGCATGGCATGAGGAAGACTAAGAATAAGATGGGTGAAGACAAACAAAGAAATCTTAAAGAGACACGAGCTGACCATAGCTAACGCGACTCAAATGGCCAAAGACAGACAATTCCAATTTTACCCCTCGACGATGCTTAATGGCACAAAATAAAACTACTTGAGAAAGATTTGAAGTACTATCCTGGCAAATGGCTCTATCATCCATATTTTTATAAAATCTGTTTTGATCCAAAATTTTGTGATGTCACTGACTGCCGGTTTAGTCCTAGATATAAAATGGCTCACATAATTGTAAGTTTGTTATAGATGTAGGAAGTCTGTTACAATCACAAGGACTGCTGCCCCATGCAAAGATGTGTGCGCCACCCACTGAGAGCCCACAGCCCATGTGCAGTCCACCCACGGAGATTTCCATCCATACAATCCTCCTAAGTTAAATATCTTTTTCTCCAATGACTGATGGGTAATTATAGCCGAGGGAAATAATAGCGGAAACTTTATTGTGTTTTGCTTCACGCAAAAAAAAGGTAGGCCCATATACTAGGATTGATTCTTGATTAGAAAACTGGCCTCACAGCATGTGGGGCATTCCCATAAGTGCTCCACCCTCTGTTCCAGCAGCCATTCGACTCGATGGTGTTTCAATCTCCTGAAAGTTGAGCAAAGAATAATAGTGATGCTGTCACCTATCACAAACATCATAAGAGGCGATTAAGGAGCTTTTAGGGGTGCAGTTGGCTGTCCTGTCAAAATGACCCAAAAGTCATATTGAAGTTGAATGTCTTGGGCAAAAAAATGTAGATATCACAGCCAAGCTGTAAACCACAAACCACTTCATTCCATTCTTCATATTACATCTTGCTAATCAGCAGAAACTTGAGAATTAATATAGAAGAAACCATGTTTAACTTATTACCCATGACATATAGTGGCATAGTTCATACAGGCAAGAGCTAGATTGCACTCGTATCATACAGAGAACTAGATTGGACTCATACCACACAGAGAAGAAATAGATTGGACTCATATCACACAGAGATAACTATATTTGACTCATATCACACGCAGAGAACTGGGTTAGACTCCTATCACATAGCGAAAACTGGATTGCACTCATATCACACAGAGAGAGCTGGATTGGACTCATATCACACAGAGAGAGCTGGATTGGACTCATATCATACAGAGAGAGCTGGATTGGACTAATATCACACTGAGGCGTAGAGTTACAACTTGTTCTAATCTGTTCATAATGTGATAGTTATCTTGTGTTGGTGTTTATAGCTTTCTTATCGACGTGATCATCTGTTTTTTCTGATGGTAGGTGATTGGTACATCTGGTTGGTCTTTGGTAGCACCTTCCTTAGCCAGTTGGTCTTATCACATTATGAACAGATCAGAACAAGTTGTAATTCTACGTCTCAGAATGAGACATAACTGACTCCGCAGTCACATGTACACAAAATTCAAGATTGGCAACACAGCCCTGTGTATATGTGGACAGGCAGCACATAGTGCCAAACATATACTTCAAGAATATTCTAAGTATGAAATGCTGAAGCAAACATATTGGCCAGAAGAATCAAAACTGGAATCAAAGCTCTATAGGGTCACTATGTAAACTACATAAAACTGAGTTTTATTGATGAGACAGAATTACAGATATAGACACGCTTCAAGTGAACGAAAGAAGAATATCACACTGAGAAAACTGAAATGGATTAATATAACACAGAGAAAACTGAAATGGATTAATATGGCACAGAGAACTGGATTGGATACATATTACACAGAGAGAAATAAGACTCACCACTTTACTGAAGGAGAAAACGGGTCGAGGTTGCAGATGCCGTGGAACCTGCGGCCAGTCTTTGACATTGATGATTAGCTCAAGATCTGGTAGTTCATGGATTACTTCCAAGATAAAATGTTCAACTCCACTACACCTGCTCAATCAAGATGACCAACAGAAAACTCATTAGTAGTAGGAACTATGAGACACATCAGTATTTGTAGCTACAACTATGAGATACACCTGTATTAGTAGATACAACTATGAGACACACCTGTACTAGTAGCTACAACTATGAGATACACCTGTATTAGTAGCTACAACTATGAGATACACCTGCATTAGTAGCTACAACTATGAGACACATCTGTATTAGTAGCTACAACTATGAGCTGCATCAGTATTAGTAGCAAAAACTATGAGATACATCACTATTAGTAGCTACAACTATGAGATACACCTGTATTAGTAGCTACAACTATGAGATACACCTGTATTAGTAGCAACAACTATGAGATACATCACTATTAGTAGCTACAACTATGTCATATTAGCAGCAGCAACTATGGCACAGGTTCCAAACCCAGGGCTCAAGAAGGGATTTCTGCAGGATCACCTTCTGAAATTGCAAACTACAAAAAATATTGATGTGAAAGCAATTTTAATGTGACATTTACTCCTTTTCCTTCTTCATATCTCAGTGAGAGATTTTTAACAAACTGTCACTTAACTGTTTCACTATGTAGAACCAAATATTTAATCCTATGGTACCATTACAAGTTACGCTGAGTCGATAAAACGACATGGACACGTTTTGGTTTATTTAACCACTTTCAGTATTTATATCAATATAAGGATGATTTCAATCGATAGTGTAATATTTCCACATTATTTCTAGCATGATTTTGATGTGTTACAAAATCAATTTTGTTAGCTATATAAAGATTTGAACGTGTGTGGCATGGGGCGCCATTTTTTTCCTTATATGTTTTATATATATTTTCCATCGCACTTTTGGTTAGTGCAAGTAAATTATTTTTTAAATTTGGACAAAACAATTATTTAATCTGTAGAACCCTGTGTTTACATTTACGTAATTTCTGTCCTGCTGCTGAATTAATTTTCGGAAATGTTACGCAATCATCGGTGGCTGTTTTGAAATTGCGATAACTTTTTTGTTGTTAGAGATATTTAAATAATTTTTGCACATATAAATAAAGAATTGAATTTTGCATACATTGCTGTAGGTTTTGTTTGTGTGTGTGTGATACAAGACATGGAAGACAGTCTCAAAGATAATTTTACACAAAAACTCAGCGATTTTTTTACCTTTAGAACGAAAATACAATTGCAAGAAGTTTATTAAATATTCCAGAGTGGAAACAGTATAAGATAGACCCAATTAGCGTGCCATTCATGCACCATTCATGGATTAATCACTATAATTTCATGGATTACACCTTCAGGTATGTTTTAAAATCCTTATATAAACCTAGATCTAGTCCAGAAATGTATTGTTCGAACTTGGTTGATGTTTTAATACCAAATTAGATAAAACAGCGTGGTGTAACTAATTTTCTAGTGTGGAAATGACCTATGTCTCCATTAATCATTTGAATCACAATCCATAATAATTTTAATGAAAATTCAATAAAATATACGTCTATAAAACAGACTTTACTGTCATGGCGATGCTTTTGTTTGAATTTATCAATATGTTGCGACAATATCGATATTTACATGACATTAGGCATATGATTGCCATTAAAACTGCTCGAAAAGGTAGTCAATTGAATAAAATGCCAGATTTAACAAATCTTGTGAAAAAAATATGAAATATTGGAGATTTTTAATTGATTGAAGTGTACCTAGCAACTGTGGTCTACGGCGGCAAATATACTCGCCAATCGCTAACCAGATAAGGGAAAATGTCGGTGATTAAAGTTGCTGCACGCATCCTAAAGGTTAAATCCGAACTGACAACTTATCTAAGCAACATTTTGAAGATTTAGAAGTATAAACTTGTGTTAGACGACTCTGTTCTAATCTTTTAAGACCCACACTGATCTAATAAATTCAGGCTGGATGGTTAAGAACTGTGGTTTCTCTAGAACTTGGGTCAATAGTATAGTGCTTGAGAGATGTCTTGAAGTAGTCTTTGAAACATTGTTTATGGTTTCCACTTGATTGCTTACCTGTGTCTCCATAAACATTTCACATCATCAGTCTCTGTGGGAGATACTTATTTAAATAAGACAATCTAAAGTAACCTTAAAATTGTGTGCATCAATACACTAACCTGAATGGGAACATGCATTCATGTTGCCTATAGAGTTCATGATTGATTATCTGGTAGTGGGTGCCCATATGCA
This sequence comes from Meghimatium bilineatum, assembly GCA_034231615.1. NCBI lineage: Eukaryota > Metazoa > Mollusca > Gastropoda > Stylommatophora > Philomycidae > Meghimatium > Meghimatium bilineatum. The sequence continues at coordinate 44,374,159 of CM067317.1, read as the reverse complement.
AGGCAGCTTGTATATCTTCCTCTGTCACTTTTCTCTCTTTCCATACAGACAAATCATCAAACATGACACTGTCAGGTAAACAATTGTCATTATTAGCTAATGTCAGATGTCAAGTACATGAGTTTGATACCTAATACATGATTATTAAGATGAAATTGTGGTACAGAGAGAACAAGTATTATTGTGAAAGACTGGCACAAGACCTCATACTATATAAGGAGAATCCCTTACATAATAACCTTTTTAGTCATTACCTACATAACCCTTACATCACTTATGTAACCATTTTCAGTATTTTCAGATTCAAGTCATTCCTGGCAATATGAATGTTTTTAAAGTAGTGGTTTTCTGTGTAAACCATGGAAAATTGCAGGTGGGACCACAGAGACAACATTTGAAATTGGGTGGCCACAGACCTATCTAGGAGGCCACATGATGGTAATTATTCTGATACAACTATAAGAACATGGTACAACTTTCAGAATATGATAGTTTATCTTCAGCGTTCAGCTGGATCTTTCTTGTAGCAGGACAATGGTCCTACTAGATTTCCAGCAGGATGTAGTCTAAAGAATTTAATTTGTGTTATGTCATCATTTTATTTGCACTAATGGCTCAACACATTTGACTTCTGTCTAATTAAAATTCACCCTGGAACTGCTCCTTGTCCCCAGAATTATTTGACTTGCCCTTTTGTTATTCTAACTCCCATGCTTCAGTTCCCTAAGTCCCATTTTGACATTCAAGACTCCTTTTTCATATTTGTCCCATAATTTAATATATGCTATCATATGCAAGCATTGTGATTTGAAGTACATTGGTGAAACCGGCAGATGTTTGGCAGAGATTCACTAACATTTAAGAGATATCATGAATCATCATTATTCCCCAGTAGTCAATCATTTTAACAGTCCTTTATATCATGGTAGCTCTGATGCTTCTGTAACTGGTTTGCTACATTGCTACTCTGGTGACCAGCAATGTTAGTCTTTGGAATATCAGCAGATTTGTCATATTGGAGTTCTCCAACCACACAGAATGAACATCAATCACAGATTTGTTTGATTTACATAATTAATTTTAATAACCTGAACTGCTATATTTTCAAGAAAAGTCTTCAACAAGTTGTCATGTTTTTTAATGTGTCCAAAATATTTTATTTGTTATAGAACCTCCTTGTTCCAAGATGCTCTCCCTATTCTTCTGTATATCCACATCTTAAAGGTATCAATTCTGTCTTCTAATTGTTTGTTTAATGTCCATGTCTCTGAGCCATACATTAATATAGAATAGATGTAGTAGTTATAATTCTCATTTTTAGCTTGTTTCTAATTAATTTAGATGTTAATATTTTCCTCATGTCATTGAAAGTACTTTTAGCCATTTCTATTCTCCTTTCAGCTTCTGTTTCATATCTGTCATAATTTCCTTTGCCATCCACACCTAAAAAGAGCAAGGGGTAGACCAAAAGAAACACTCAGAAGAACAATACTTAGAGAAAGTAAAACAACCAATATTCATACTATTCAAGAACTGCACAGAATAGCTTTGAACAGACAGAATTGGAGAGATCTGACCTCTGCCCTATGTGCTAACTTCAGCGCAAAAGGAAAATGAATGAATGAATCCACACCTAAAAAGCATCAATTCTATCTTTTATCTGTTCATACATTATCCATGCTTCTGTGCAATACATTAATATAGAAAAATTGTTTAGTTCTTATTTTTAGTACTGAGGCAGCAGAGATGTGGTTTTATAGACGAATGTTAAGAACTACATAGATAGATAAAAAGAGTAATGAAGATATCTTGAACGAAGTTAATTCAAATAGGGAGCTGCTTACTTGCAACAGAAAGAGACAATCCACACTTTTTGTATCAGAAGAGGAAAGATTGAACACATTGTAACAACAGACAAGTTGAAGAGCAAGAGGGGTAGGAGAAGACCAAGAGAGAAGATCTTGACAACCTAGAATTGTGGCATAGGAGAACATTGGTATCATAAATAATTGACAGCACATGAAATAGAATGCTGTGGAAATAGATGATAACCAATGCCACATGGCATGGACCATAAGAAGAAGTTTTGATGTTAGTAGTACAACCAGCCTTCTTTTCTCTTTGGCCTGTGATGCGTTCGGTCTCACCATCAGCACCATGAAGACTTTATAATGTATCAACCAGCGCCAGGTGTCCCCTACACAGAACCAGTGATCACAGTAAAGGGACAAAAACTTAATACTGCCAATAAGTTTGTATATCTCGGCAGCACCCTATCACAAACTGCGACTATTGACAAGGATGTTGCCCTGCATATTGCTCAAGCCAGTGCAGCATTCGGGAGCCTTCGTGCCAACATCTGGATCAGTGTGTACAGTGCAGTGGTTCTACCAACACTGCTGGACTGTCTATGTGAGACACCCTCGACAGCTTAACTCTTTTCACCTTCAGTGCCTACGAAACCTCATGGGAGTACGTTGGCAGGATCGAGTACCAGACACGGAAATCCTTCAGAAGTCATGTATGCAAAGCATCCATGCACTGCTGACTAGGTCCCAACTCCGCTGGACTGGCCACATCGTCCGTATGCCAGACAAGCACCTTCCAAAGAGATTATTCTATGGGGAGCTGTGTGAAGGTAAACATTCAGGCGGAGGGCAGAAAAAGCTCTTCAAGGATCACATAAAAACTCTCTCAAGCACTGCAGCATCGATCCTAGCTCCTGGGAGACTACAGCACTTGATCGCTCAGCCTGGCACACTCAGATCACTGCTGGCATCACAAAATTTGAAAAAGAAAGAACACTGTTGGCAATCCACAAGCACAAAAAGCGGAAGGACAAATCCGAAAATTCTCCTACCCCAAACCTTCAGCACTCCTACATGCACTGCAATAGAACTTTCCATGCACGAATCGAACTCATCGGACATCTACGAACTCACAAACCAAATTAGACAATTACCATTTTATTATTATTTATTTATTTATTTTTTCATCGTATTTATTGTTTTTCATGCCATGTTCATCTTCGCTTGCGAAGGAGAAACATCATCAATAATACCAAAGAATAATTTAAAAAAACATACTTCAAACTTGACTTAACCTTCACCGAGCCTATATCAATCGCAGCCGCCGAAAAACAAAATGGCCGCGCGCGCTGATGGCGGGCCGTCCCACCCAGCGAGATTATCGTGAGATTTACATGTACCACAGCCCGTGCACATAGCTGGGGACATGCGCAATCGAAGCCGGTACATCCCCCACTTCCGAAATGATCGTTTTTGAAAATGGCTAGCTATTCGTAAAAGTTTAAGAGCAATTAATCTGACCACATCTGTACACCGGTACGATGCCATGATGATGGATCGGTTTTATAGACCTTTATTTCATCGTATTTCGAATAAAATAACATTGAATCGTGGCTTGAATCATGGATTATTAGGTTATTTAGTTTCACAGCAGTGAATATACAGAATGCCGTGTTGGTTTGGGGACTTGTACGTTTGATATAGAATATTTTGATGTGGCAGAAAAAATAACTCTAGGCCTAAGCTCAAAGAACGATTTTACTGCAAATCTACATGTTTTATACAGTTCCCCCGGCTATATTTTGATAATTTCGCAGTGAAAGAACATAAATACAACAGATTTGCGTGATTTAGTTTACAGTGATGCCAAGGAATTCGAAATGTAAGGTAAGTTATTTTTTCTTCTTATTTTTTTCCTCTTTATTTGTTATAAAATATATGTTTTTTGTGAAAAACGTTTTTACCACTTTCTCATACGTCTGGTATCACACACACACGTACATAAATTACACCAATATATGCATAATTCAATTCTTTATTTATATGTGCAAATATTATTTAAATATCTCTAACAACCAAAAAATTATCACATTTTCAAAACAGTCACCATCAATAATGCAAATTTTCAAAAAAGAATCCGGTGGCAGGGATACGTTTCGTATTTTTAAATCTGGCTTGCTAAAGGTTAAATATCAACTTGTCCTTAGATGGAACATAATCAACACTGATATTGTAACACTTGATTTACCTTGTGAAGCAGGCACAGTCATCATTAGAACAGTCATGATAATCTGCCACAGCATTATCAATTAGTTCCTTGTAGTGAGACCACTGGTATGCTGGCAACAATATGCAAGACAGATATATCTGTGACATGATTTACTAATTTATTATAAGTAAAATTATATAAATATATATGATCAATATAAAGCTGGACATTATGTGTATTTGTATGTTATGACTGTCCAGCTATGTGACCATGTAGTGAGTATGTCTCAATAATAAATAAGACTGCAAGAACAGGAGGTAAACATAAACATACAGGGAGAGAAACTACAACAAGTAAAACAGTATCAATATCTTGGACACATAGTCACAAATGATGGCAGATGTGAAACAGAAGTTAAAAGGAGAATAGGAATGGCTAAAAGTACCTTCAATGACATGAGGAAATTATTAATATCTAAACAAATTACAAACAAGTTAAAAATGAGAATTATAAAATGCTACATCTATTCCATATTAATGTATGGCTCAGAAACATGGATACTAAATAAACAATTAGAAGACAAAAGTGATGCCTTTGAGATGTGGGTATATAGAAGAATAGGGAGAACATCATAAAAAGAGAAGAAAACAAATAAAGAGGTGCTTAAGACACTTAATATGAAGAAAGAACTACCAAGAGAAATAAAGATCAGGCAAATAAAATACTTTGGACACATTAAAAGACATGGCACCTTATTGAAGACCTTACTTGAGAGTAAAGTCAAAGGGAAGTGAGCAAGAGGTAGGCAGAGATGCAAGTGGGAGAGTAACATTATACGATGGGCAGGTTACAGTCTAGCAGAGTGTACCACCAAGACATCGTGTGCTACGACTCTGGTTCATAACTCAGCTTACCTTAATCCTTACTCATGATGATGGGGATATTAAGGTAAGTAAAGAATAACAACACTGTGTTGAAAGAGGTGGCTAAGGTGGGATTGGCATGAAGTTGGCTACCTAATCCATAGAAAGTCAAAGAGATATAAAGAAGATGTCATGCTGAAGTCAGATGTCAGGCTGAAAGGTGCAGATATCATATGCAAGCTGTAAACCATGCCACAACACATTTTCATTATCTTGATGACATTACACTAATAAACATGAGCTTTAGAATAGACACACATGCAAGTGATAAACACTATTCTAACTTTGTCAGCCCAACTGGCTGCACAATATAGAATGTGTGTACCAACTTTCAATCAGTATTCTCCTTTAAAAGGGATACTTTTACAACTACTGGGGTATATTGTTTGAGCTTTTCTTCTGCAACTTCTCAAGGACATCACACAACTATTAAGTTTGAGTATTGTTATCTCTGCATTTTGATTAGCTGGATCAGAATTCTAATCATATAAATTATCAATTTAAGCTGCATTGGGAATACAGGTTTTTAATAAATGTGCAGAATCAGAGTCGTAGATATGATTACTTTAAGGAGGTTGTTTTACCTAAAAAAAAGTCATTTGTTCGTTTTCGTGTTCACTACATGACAACCCTAAATTTGAAGACCTTTGTAAAAAATCGGTAAGGGGGGGATTTTTACATACTTTTTGGCTAAGTTTCTAGTACTAAAAGTCATGTTCAGATTTGTTAAGGAGAGAGTTTGAACTCACGAAACCCCTCCCTTATTTAAATGCAGCATTCTTATCTAGATTTATTTATTCTCTCAGTGAAGTGCTTGGCTGAATGATTAGGTTAATGGTTTCAAAAATGTGACAGTTTACATTCTGCACTGTGAAATCACAATTACATACTTGTTAACAAAACTGCCAACTTATAGGCCTAAGTCAATGGCCCTGATATCTGTATCACAAATTAAAATATCTATTTGAAGCTTCCTTATCTAATATATATCACTTTATTTTTCTTCTGTGCTCGTTCTCAAGCTCCTGCAGATTAGCAAGATGTAGTAAAAAAAAAAGAATGTGTAGTTTCATGGTTTACAGCTTAGTTGAGATACCTGATTCTTTTGACTTTTACACATTTCTAGTATTGGTCTCCACAGTGACCTTTGTTCTAGTTTTGAGGTATTACCTGACCTTTGCAGTGTAAGGCATGCAAATTGCATAATTTTATAGATTTTTATTTAGGTATTATTTATTTTTTTAAATATTTTGTGTTGGTTCTCTCAGTGTGTAGCGCACAAAAATAATGAGCACACATTAGAAATCATTGGAAAAGAAAATAATTGTGTACAGTCTTGTCTGTTTTCAGAGATGGATATTTCATCTAGGCATGTGCTCTGGTATCCGTTAGCAGACGCGGCATCATGGCAAGCACTGTCAGTTGCAATCTAAGTTTCTTTATAAAGTTACATGATAGTGGGAATATATGTGTTCCGCTCTTGTGTGGAATTAAAGAAGTTTATCCACTAGGAAATGATGAATAAGGTAAGCGTTTCATCATTCTTAACAATATGGTTAGAATTAGGGTTAGATGTACACTCTTTACAATTTTAACTAGCCGTTGTTGGGGGTTTCTGTGTAACACCAATCACATTGATAGATGTTGTGATGGCATATCTCCCAACACAGACTACAATTTTTGATAATAAAAACTGCTTAGATTGAAGAATGGTATGAAGAACCCTTTAGAATTAGGGTTATATAAATAGTATTTGGAATTTGCGTATTTCTCAGAAATTCTCATCTGTTATCGGGATATGTGACATCAAGGCATCCATCGATATGTTGTTAAGTGGAAATCTGTGACGTCGGCCAGTTGAAAATGTAAACAGTGTGCTATTTATAGCGCAGTTGAGATCTATAGATTAGCCTATACTAGAAATTTACCGACACATCTAATTCAAATCCATGACCATGGTCTTTCTCTTTAAATTCCATATTCTTATTTTTTGTAGGTTTTCCTCTACATTGTACATCATGTCTTTAGTATGACGTACAGTATAGGCCCTATAGTTGTTGCAATTGAGTTGGTAATTGAAACTTATCATGTTATTTCATTGTTGTCTTAAATTCAAATGTCTCTGTCCATTTCAGTTTTCTATATATCCATACTATACTACCCAACCTAATAAATTACCTTTAGTATATTTTGCTTTTTCGTGGTCTCCGTGGCTCCATACAGAATGTTTGTGAAAGATGAAGAGCACATACGACACCAAAAGAATATGTGACAGTCTTAATTTAAACCATACGATCATTTTCCACGTCCGAATCAAAATAGACTGCTCATATTTAGTTGTGATGTACACTTTAGCAGTAAACTAGCTTCATACATATATCAATTCGCAGACTATTTTATCGGAAACGTATTTATTATTATTTAACTTACGGAAGAGAGAGAGAGCGAGAGAGAGATAGAGAGAGAGAGAGAGAGAGAGAGAGGGGGAGAGAGCAAGTAGGCTAATAATAGTATAGGGCTTATTAGTAATCTACAAACTCATAAACGAAGACACAACTCTAAATGAATGTCGTAAAGAGTAGGGACAAATAGCCATCATCATCATGTGATCAACGAGCAACAATTGTCTAGAGCAGTAGTAATAGTTGGGGAAAAAAACAGCATTCGGTAAAAATCTACCGAGTCGTTATTTTTCTGCCCGCTAGGATGATCTAAACGAAATGCATGCATAGCTCTCTGATTATGATGAAATAATATAATCCCATTAGCTGTAAGCTGGTAGCTCTTGATAGCCCATAACCTTTCTGACAAAGGCACAGGTTCTTCTTAGTTGTGTAATTGAGCCGACACTTGGACTGATATAAGGTTACCTCAAATGGGCATGGTTGTGTCAGAGGGATTTGTTTGTAGATGAATTTTTAGCCCCTAAGGGAGACGTTCCAGTGACCAGTATACCAGACTTACCACGTTCTGCCAGGAGAAATTCACACATTTCTGGACCAACAATTTCGATCATTCTTCTGTCAGATTTGATGACCAATCCGCAGTGATGGCACATCTAGCATTCCCCGTCAACTAGGACACTGCCACAAAAGGACAAATATGCAGCCTCCGCTGACCCGTCATCCAAGGAGATTATTTGATACAAGACAACAATACGAAATTGAGACAAGATGTTACGATTTTTTTTCACACATGACAGATTGTCAACCTATCCCACATTGTATTAGTCGCCTTCTACGACATTCTTGAAATAAAGGCAGTGACCATATTCTTCGTACCATGAACTAGCTAGAAGTACATCCCCTGGTTGCCACACGGATGATTTATCGGTGTTTATTACATCTCCCTCTGAGAAATTCTTAATTAGTTAGTTGGCTAGTCGTTGGATCATCATCACTGCAAACTGGACACGTCCATAGTTGCTCCGATCTCTCCTTGAGTGTATCCGCCATTGCACTTCTGCTGACAGTACCGGTCCTATGCTGGTTGACCATCATTCTTCTGTGCCCTCCAAAATGTTCACTTCTAGCAACACCGCATTTCAATCCCTGATCTTCTTCTTCTTCTGCGTTCGTTCTCAAACTCCTGCAGATTAGACGGGTGTAGTCGGAAGAACGATAAGAGTTGTGTCATGGTTTACAGCATTGCTGCGATATCTGCGCCTGTCGGCCTGACACATCCGACTTCAGCATGGCTTTGGGTCATTGACCCTATATGGGATGGGACAGCCAACTCCATCCCATAACCTCCTTAGTCGCCTTTTACAATATGCGTGGAAGGTAAACAGTGTTGCTATTCTTTGCTCCACTTTCGGGCCCCGGCAACACACGGGCGATCCCTGATCTTTAATCCTGGTCATTGAAAAGGAATCATCATCCACATTAGTCTTACTCTTCCGTGCTATATCTCTTAAGGAGTTCAAAACGTTAGCGCGATACATTGTCCCATCACCCTGTGCCACAATCGCACATGACGTCAGTTGATCCGCTCTTTCATTGCTTCGAACGCCCACATGTCCCGACACGAAAATAATTGTAATCATTTTCAGCCTCGCCTTTCTCAAGGCCTTAATTCACTGTTCGCGAGCGAGACTCACTTGTACCTTCCTAATCATACTCATAGAGTCACCCAAGATGCAGACCTGCGTTACCTTCTGTGTATATACCCACTCAAATGCCCTGATCAGCGCCATAGTCTCCATGGTCATGCTACTCGCAGTGACCGCAAAGGCACCACTCTCCTCTCTGATCGTTTAACCTACGTACTGAGCTGTGAAGGCCCAAGCAATGTGAACATATTTAATCACAGATCCCTCAGTGTATATAATCACATCCCCCTCTTTGGTATTCTCACTGACCAAAGCCTGCACTTCTTTCTCCACAACTGTGTGACACCATTCTCTGCATTCCCTGCTAAGTGATATTACTACTCTCAAACACGTTTCGAAATTTGTGGGTAGACTTATAAATTCCGCACCTGCTGCCATATCCTGCAATCTGCACACACTTTGTATGACATCCTCACCACGTCCCACCCACGACCTCCCTCTCTTGAGTCTGCTACCTTTAACTTTCTGTATTTCGGGATGCATCGGGTGTTCCTTATCTGCATGTATTTGAAGTTACACCGGTGCACGACAATACTGTAATCTGTGCTCAGCTGTTGGACAGTCAAGTAGGTATAGCATAGCTCTTGTCGATGTGTCGCTTGTGCACCCAAATATGATACGAATTGCTACATTCTGGATTCTATCCAATTTTTCTTATAGATCTTAAACATTTGCCACCATCATATAAAGGCTCCATAGCCGACATTCTTTGCAAAAGTGTAATATAAATGGAACTATCACATATTCTGCACCAGGACTCTCAGCTGAATATCTAGGCCTATGTATCGTGTCCTTTACAGAACGCTGTCATCATTACCACTCTCTATACGTCTCTCAGCTCTGTCAAAGTTGTCCAGCCTCTTCTAGTGGTCATGTTCAGAAAGTCTTCGATATCATGTCCATCTTATTTTTGGTCTCCTTTTCCCTCTATTCTTGGAACTTTAATCTTCATGATTAATCTTTCTAAATTTCTCTTTTATATATCCGAAATATGTTAGCTTGGGTTTAAAATAAAAATAGTTATGAGAATTCTTCTATTTTCAGATCTTTGCGGACTTCTACGTTGGTTCGTCTTTCTCTTCAATATATTCTTATAATCTCTTTATAGGATTTATTTTCGAATTCCGATATTTTCTTTTCTATTGCAGATGTCATTGCCCACGTCTCACAACCATATGTTCCCACTGGAAAAATTTAGATTCCTAATAGTTAAGTGTATATAACAATTGTATAATATCCGCCGTATGATCCATCCGAGTATTTCCTCTTTAAGCTGTTCTTTCTTTTATTCCTTTAATATATCCGTGCAGAGGATGATGTACGCCTTGAGGAATGCGTGTGTTAGGAAGCAGGGACGTAGATATGTTCCCTCAAGGGGAAGGGATGCCTAAAAATAATAATAAAAAAGGCCATTCGTTTGTTGTGTTTCAGTTTGTCTATTTTGTGAAAATATTGCTGACCTTTTTGTGGAAAAAGCGTTATGAGGGTGGGGGATTTGTCTTTTGGCAAAGTTCATAGAACTAAAAGTCACATTCCAATGTGATAAGGGGGGTGGTTGAACATACTAAATACTAAACCCCCCCCCCTTATCTACGGACCTGTCCCTAAGATCCTTGTTATATAATCCATGGTTGTAAAATCAAGTGGACATGGCCTGTTTCTACTTCTGATCGACATCCACTATCCCCATTATATCGACTGGAAGCATTATGAAACTTACAACACAAGTGTGCATAATTACTGTACTGCCAAATCAATGTATAGATGATACATGTCGACCCAATACTGCTGTTAGCCGTTCCATATTTGAAATCGTAAGAATTAATTATTAATGTTCTATATAATTATCTTCCACAGGTATGTCATAATATTTCCCACGCGTCGCGGACTCTTCAGTAATCTTTCCCACTCATGTTCATCAACAGCTCTAGTATCGACCTTCAGAGCATTCTGGAACATTCGTAAGTTTTGAGTTTCTCCAAGAACAAGTCAAATAATATGCACTCTGATGATGAAGTTACCCAAGTCTGTATAGTAGGGAGGGTTAGCCCCCACCTCCGTATGACGTTTGGTACTACTAATTTAGCCAAAAGACAGATCCCTCACTTCATTTTAACGATTTAAATAAACGTCACCAAAAATATCTGCATCTTTTTTTTTTAGATATTTAAGCTTAATTAAGCTATTCACTTACTTAAGATGAATACACGGCCTTGAATTAACACATCTAGCTGTGAGAAGGTAGTTTTTGACACATAAAGATGACGAAATAACCCCTTTAACTGTGAGAAGGTAGCTCTTGACACATGTTCATGTTGTTCGTCCATCACAAGTGATGATGACCATTTGTTACATCCACTTTTGAAAATTCAATTTTAATTATGTCCTTGATTATGAGTTCGTAGATGGCTAAAGAGCCATATTCGAGCTGTAAATGTCATTGGACAGTTCGGACATGGAATGACGACTGTAGACGGATCTTGGTCTATCCGTGACTTTCTAGCTGCTCTCCGCTGTTGAGCTGCTGCATTTCTCTTCTTTTCACAAGATGATGCGTTCTTTTTTTTTTTAGAACGCCATGTAGATCTATTTTGTGCAAGTTCTTCTCATGTATCGTGGTCAATTTCAAATGTTTTAAGTGGGTTCTTTAACGAGTCATTGTAGCGCTTCCTTTGGCCACCTTGAGATTTTATACCCTTCTCTAGCTCACCATAGAGAAGTATCTTTGGCAGACGATGGTCATAATGAAGCTCGTGACACATGATGCTTATTAAACAACCCATTTAGCTGTGAGATGATAAGTTCTTCAAAGTCCACAATCATTCTGACAAAGCACAGGTCTTCCTCAGTTAAGCAACTAAACAGACAACATAGTTGTATGCTAGTTTTCTCTAAAGTATGGTTGTGGTAATCTATAATAAGTGAGACTGCTGTAAAGACTATAACAATAGAAAAACTGTCATACTGCATTTTTTCCATTAAGGAGACAGCAAGTATTGGAATGGCTTGTATAAAAATAGTACATATATGTAAAAACACAAGATGACAAATCTAGGACAGATGACACCAATTCTAAAAAAAACAAAAATGTAGATTTAAACAGCAAAATGACATTGTTCAAGACAATTATTGTACCAACACTGTGCTACCAATGTCAAACTTGGACAACGACAGCGCAAGACAAAATCAAACTCGTGACAACCAAAATGGCATGTTTCCGCATAATCTTAGGAATATCGCTAAGAGACAGAATAAAGAACGATGACAGGAAAAAAGCTGGTGCAGCACCGATACTAGGTACATTAAGAAACAGCAGATACAATTAGACCTAGGGATAGACTACGAAAGCTTTGGACCACCGAAATAAGGGAGACAACAAATACCTCGAGATATATATATATATATAGCGCATGCAAGGGCCATCTTCAGAGAATTCTTCTTCACCTGACGTCGAAAGGCAAAAAGAGATCGCTGTATAGATATATATATATATAATATTTTTTGAATCCTGTTTTGTTTGTCTGAATAATCTGAAAAGAAATCATGTAGTTTTGATGTCCTTTTTTCTGAAATAATGCTTTAGGTCTTTTAAATGTGTATAAACATAATGAAGCAGGTGGAGGGGTTCACGAATTCATTTTCTTGACAGTCTGTTGACCGGGGGGTCGGATAGGGGAAATTTTGTTTCACAAAATTGTTGACGTAATTTATGGGCAACCCCTAGAGATGAAAGAAAGCTCTGATGATCCCACTCCCCATTTCATGGAAAATGATCATAATCGCTCGTTATTCCTGGGGATTGGGAAAAATAATAATTAATAAACAAAAAAACATATTAAAAAAAAATAAAACAACAAACATAATGACTGAAATAGTTTTTTCTACATCCAGACTGATTTCGAACTAAAATGAAAAAAAGAATTGTGACAGATGAACCGAGTCCCTGGTAAACACAGCTATTTGGACTCATCGGGAATAATCCTTCTACTACAGTGACGCAATTTGATCTTCCCCATGATTTTCATTGGTTGTCAAAACAAAGTATACACAAAGTACTAATGAAAAGCTTGGAAAAAGATTGATATCGTCACTTTGGAAGGATGATTACCGCTAAGTTCACAGGAGTTTATTGTCTATGAACTCGTTGAGCGCAGCTCTACACTTCAACATTAAGTAGCAAGTGTCAACTCTCCCATGCACATACTAGCCAATCGACCAGGAATGGAAGATCACAGAAGTAGTAGAACAGTCATTGGGAGCAAGGATTACTAATGTTATTTTTAATCTTCGATTTGCTTGTGTCAATAGCGCACAATTGTTGCAGATTGATATATCAACACACTTAGATAGAAAAACTTAGATAGACAGACTTAGATAGATAGACACACTTAGATAGATAGACAAACTTAGATAGATAGACAAACTTAGATAGATAGACAAACTTAGATGTATTATTGTTGTGCTATTTGATCTTCTTCCCTTCCTTTGTCGTCTTATTCTTTCAGGCGGAAAATTTGAACATTTCATCTATGGTCCATCAGACCAACCACTTTCATGCGGAAGAATTGATGGTCTCACCAGTGGTTCGGTTCATCTGACCAACCAACTTCACGCGGAAGGAATGATGGTCTCACCAGTAGCATATCAGACCAACCAATTCATGCATAAAGATTAAAGGTCTCACCAGTAGCCTATTAGAGCAACGTACAAAGTGAGGCCTTTATCCTGTGCAACCACACATCAATTCATCTAAACAATTATACGTTTACCCCTTTGGCTAGGGGGATTATTCTCATATCATTGGACATCGCTAACAATTAAATCATTCTGGGTGATAATGATAATGATTAAATATTCCATATAACCATTATATTGAAGATGGCAGAGTGTTGGTTACTAAACACAATAGCAAAAAGAAAACTACACATGTTTGGTCATATAAAGAGACACAACTGTTTAGAAAGACAAATAATGGAGAGGAGAGCTCCTGGAAGGAGAAAAGGGCAGATCAAGGACAATGAACTGACGACATTAAAGATAACTTGAATACGTCGTTGGTAAATGCAAGCCGCATGGCTTTTCTTCCCATATTTTTTCTATGTCAGCTTGATACCTTCTTACGACGCTCTTTTCCGTGACAGTGACCACCCCCCCCCAGCTGTGCCATTCCCGCGTCCCTGTGGCCCCCTTCTCACCTCCACATTCCTTCCTTATGTGACGTATCTCCGTTTCGGGGCCGACGTCTACCTACCACTCACTCTTCTTCTCCCATCACACTTTATTCCCCCTCTCATCCTTTGCTATTTGAATAGGCCATTTGGTTCGAGTCATGGATAAACCCCCCTCTCTAGCCTCTACGTCCCTGTCTTACGCTCAGGTTCTTGTTTGCAGCGCGTTCTCTTTACTCCCTGCTTTTGTTTATCCGGCTTGTGTCTAGTTTTTATTGCTTCTTCTTGCCTGATGATGTTTTCTTGCCTCCCGCGTCTTTCTAATTATGGGAAGCTGGTCTACTTCTGCTTTTCTCTTACCTTTACCACATGGCCAACTCGATACTTAGGCTCTGTCCATTCACCGTCCATTATTGTCCACTTTAAACTTTGAGGTTTAAGTGTTTGGTCCATTTGTTTCAAGTATCTCAGTTGGACAGGACATACTGAGCTAAGTTACCCGTTTCATTATGTTTCTTTTTATTTCAAATATTTAGCTTACCTGTATGTATCATCCCTATATTCTCTTACTATTATTATGTGTTCCTATTACACGTCTCTCTCCACTGCTCAATATTTTTCTTCTACTGTTCAGTTATAGTTGCTCTGTGGTTTTTCAGTTTCCAGTTTGTTCTTGCCAATTTTTCCTCTTTCTCTCCCTCTCCTTCGTGCGCGCTCTCTCTCATCCGATCTCTCGTACCATATTCATTTGATTTTCTCCTACATTAGGATTGTTTGTCTGTAATATTCATTGCCTGTTGCCACTTTTTAAGATACGTATTTTAATTTATCTTATTTTACGTGCTATTATCTCTAATCTATTTTCACTTTCCACTTTTTTCTGTACACTCTCCCCTCCTTACTTAAAACTACCTTCTCCCCAAATCCTCTTCTATCCTGTCATGCTGCTCCATCTTTGTTTCCTCCGTCATTCGCTATTGTCTTTTTATCCTTTTCTTTCCTCCCCATCATAACCACTTTTGTCTCAATGTAATATTCGTTGTACTGTTGTCTTTTGCTTGTCCTGATGAAGGCTTTTTAGTCAAAACGTCGTCTATATCTGTATCTCGTATTTAAGTTGTTTTTTGTTTTATTTTGGAACCAACCCTAATCTAGCTTTACTGTTGGAGCAATTGCCTTTACTGGAAGAGACTGGAAGTCAAGATAAGGGCTAGTACCCAATGACAAAGGGGATAATGGTGTCTAAATACATAAGGCAATTTCACTAACAACGGAACACCTCGTGCAAGATAGATATAACCGAACCAAAGCCTATATTCATGCTTACCGTCTCCTCGAAAAGTCACCCAGGGACACACACTGCCCTGTAAATTATAAGGATACAGTAGGTAATAAGCCGCCTCGAAGTATAAGTGATGTTATCATCATCAGTTGAGTAACAGTTGAGTGACAGTTGAGTGACAGTTGAGTAACAGAGGCGACACCAGGACTCATATAAGGTTTATTTGTCACTAAGAAATGGTTGTATGTAGAAGTACTGGTTGTGTGTAGAAGTACTGGTTGTATGTAGAAGTACTGGTTGTGTGTAGAAGTACTGGTTGTATGTAGAAGTACTGGTTGTGTGTAGAAGTACTGGTTGTATGTAGAAGTACTGGTTGTGTAGAAGTACTGGTTGTATATAGAAGTACTGATTGTATGTAGAAGTACTGGTTGTGTGTAGAAGTACTGGTTGTATGTAGAAGTACTGGTTGTATGTAGAAGTACTGGTTGTATGTGGAAGTACTGGTTGTGTGTAGAAGTACTGGTTGTGTGTAGAAGTACTGGTTGTGTGTAGAAGTACTGGTTGTATGTAGAAGTACTGGTTGTATGTAGAAGTACTGGTTGTGTAGAAGTACTGGTTGTATATAGAAGTACTGATTGTATGTAGAAGTACTGGTTGTGTAGAAGTACTGGTTGTATATAGAAGTACTGGTTGTGTGTAGAAGTACTGGTTGTATGTAGAAGTACTGGTTGTGTGTAGAAGTACTGGTTGTATGTAGAAGTACTGGTTGTATGTAGAAGTACTGGTTGTATGTAGAAGTACTGGTTGTGTGTAGAAGTACTGGTTGTATGTAGAAGTACTGGTTGTATGTAGAAGTACTGGTTGTATGTAGAAGTACTGGTTGTGTGTAGAAGTACTGGTTGTATGTAGAAGTACTGGTTGTGTGTAGAAGTACTGGTTGTATGTAGAAGTACTGGTTGTGTGTAGAAGTACTGGTTGTATGTAGAAGTACTGGTTGTGTGTAGAAGTACTGGTTGTATGTAGAAGTACTGGTTGTATATAGAAGTACTGATTGTATGTAGAAGTACTGGTTGTGTAGAAGTACTGGTTGTATATAGAAGTACTGGTTGTGTGTAGAAGTACTGGTTGTATGTAGAAGTACTGGTTGTATGTAGAAGTACTGGTTGTATGTAGAAGTACTGGTTGTGTGTAGAAGTACTGGTTGTATGTAGAAGTTCTGGTTGTATGTAGAAGTACTGGTTGTGTAGAAGTACTGGTTGTATATAGAAGTACTGGTTGTATGTAGAAGTACTGGTTGTATGTAGAAGTACTGGTTGTGTGTAGAAGTACTGGTTGTATGTAGAAGTACTGGTTGTATGTAGAAGTACTGGTTGTGTGTAGAAGTACTGGTTGTATGTAGAAGTACAGGTTGTATGTAGAAGTACTGGTTGTATGTAGAAGTACTGGTTGTGTGTAGAAGTACTGGTTGTATGTAGAAGTACTGGTTGTATGTAGAAGTACTGGTTGTATGTAGAAGTACTGGTTGTGTGTAGAAGTACTGGTTGTATGTAGAAGTACTGGTTGTGTGTAGAAGTACTGGTTGTATGTAGAAGTACTGGTTGTGTGTAGAAGTACTGGTTGTATATAGAAGTACTGATTGTATGTAGAAGTACTGGTTGTGTAGAAGTACTGGTTGTATATAGAAGTACTGGTTGTGTGTAGAAGTACTGGTTGTATGTAGAAGTACTGGTTGTATGTAGAAGTACTGGTTGTATGTAGAAGTACTGGTTGTGTGTAGAAGTACTGGTTGTATGTAGAAGTACTGGTTGTATGTAGAAGTACTGGTTGTGTAGAACTACTGGTTGTATATAGAAGTACTGGTTGTATGTAGAAGTACTGGTTGTATGTAGAAGTACTGGTTGTGTGTAGAAGTACTGGTTGTATGTAGAAGTACTGGTTGTATGTAGAAGTACTGGTTGTGTGTAGAAGTACTGGTTGTATGTAGAAGTACTGGTTGTATGTAGAAGTACTGGTTGTATGTAGAAGTACTGGTTGTGTGTAGAAGTACTGGTTGTATGTAGAAGTACTGGTTGTATGTAGAAGTACTGGTTGTATGTAGAAGTTCTGGTTGTATATAGAAGTACTGGTTGTGTGTAGAAGTACTGGTTGTGTGTAGAAGTACTGGTTGTATGTAGAAGTACTGGTTGTATGTAGAAGTACTGGTTGTATGTAGAAGTACTGGTTGTATGTAGAAGTACTGGTTGTATGTAGAAGTACTGGTTGTATGTAGAAGTACAGGTTGTATGTAGAAGTACTGGTTGTATGTAGAAGTTAATGGATGCGTTTTTAGTTTCGAAGGCAGACATTCAATTCATGCCGTATCCCATTTACTTACCTATGCAGTGCTTTTGTTGTCTGTGTGTCTATCGACCGGACCATATTGATAGTAATTTGAGAATATTAGCGATGGAAGTATTGGCTAAAATCGCATTTTTTATGGATGCGAATTAGTCGAATGCGAAAAACGTGTTGACTCGATTTAAGCGAACAGGTGCCAGTTGAACAGATCTGGTTTAAATTCAGTCAGACTGCAAGAATCATTAATAATTACTCACATGTACAATTTTTCAGAGAAAATAAAACAATAACAAACACTCATTCACTCGCTCAACACATTTTCCTGTTGATAATTTAATTTACAAAGTGAACTGCCAGTTTTTACTGAACCAGCAAGACGACGTTTGCTGTTGCTGGAACATTTTATTATTAATATTTTTTCATTTTAATGCAGTCAAAAAGCTTCCCGTTTCAAACAGAACCGCTTGCTATTGGTTGGAATAATGTTAGTTGAGATGAGGTTTCAGGGACCGCTTGCTATTGGTTCGAATAATGTTAGTTGAGATGAGGTTTCAGGGACCGCTTGCTATTGGTTCGAATAATGTTAGTTGAGATAAGGTTTCAGATATCGCTTACTTATTATCTCCAGAATTCCATCAAGTGTTTGTTTTTACATAAAGTAAATCAAGTGTATCATTTATTTGTGCTATTTGATTTGCACATTGTTCTATAATGCTCTGTAGCCCCTCCATTCTTGACTCTGCATCGCTACCCCTGACCCTACATCGGCTCCACGCCGCTGCCTTGACACTGCATCGTTCCCCTGGATCTCTCATAGCATGCAGGTGGAGTTGGAGTAATCCACTTTGAGTAATCCTGAAAGTCAACATGTGATCATTTTCATAGATGATGCACTATCTGTTCTGCAGGTTATCAATGGTGGTAAATTACAACACATACGAGACAAACTAAACAACGCAACAATAAAAAGGGCTAGATCTGTACTTCAGTGGGTACCTTCACTGTTGTGGTGTCCCGGGGAAAAAGAGAGTGCCAATGAGTTGGTTAAAAAGTGATGAAAATGTGTGCTGGAGTGAATCAATGAAGTCTCATATAAAAAAGAAGAGAGTTATACAAACCATCGGAAGTGAATATAGCATGACAAAAAGACGTTTACCACTGCCTAAATCGGGACAGGGACAAGTAACCATACTTCGCCTGATGACAGAATACAGACTGAAAAAAAAACACATGCACATGGTGCGACTGTGTGCTACCACCACTGTGCACTTGTGGAACCGATGAACAGACATCTGAACATATTCTACAGAACTGTCCGCTTATGAAAAATTGAGAGAGAAGTACTGACACAACTGCTCAACCCTGCAAGCCAAGATATGGTACCACAGAAGAGCTCCAGACAGCAGTGGGGTTTATTCTTGTCTGACGGCGTAAACACCAAGTTGCGAACAAAAGAAAGAAAGAACGAGCAACCCTGCAAGCAAAGATATGGTACCACAGAAGAGCTCCAGACAGCAGTGGGGTTTATTCTTGTCTGACGGCGTAAACACCAAGTTGCGAACAAAAGAAAGAAAGAACGAGCAACCCTGCAAGCAAAGATATGGTACCACAGAAGAGCTCCAGACAGCAGTGGGGTTTATTCTTGTCTGACGGCGTAAACACCAAGTTTCGAACAAAAGAAAGAAAGAACGAGCAACCCTGCAAGCAAAGATATGGTACCACAGAAGAGCTCCAGACAGCAGTGGGGTTTATTCTTGTCTGACGGCGTAAACACCAAGTTGCGAACAAAAGAAAGAAAGAACGAGCAACCCTGCAAGCAAAGATATGGTACCACAGAAGAGCTCCAGACAGCAGTGGGGTTTATTCTTGTCTGACGGCGTAAACACCAAGTTGCGAACAAAAGAAAGAAAGAACGAGCAACCCTGCAAGCAAAGATATGGTACCACAGAAGAGCTCCAGACAGCAGTGGGGTTTATTCTTGTCTGACGGCGTAAACACCAAGTTGCGAACAAAAGAAAGAAAGAACGAGCAACCCTGCAAGCAAAGATATGGTACCACAGAAGAGCTCCAGACAGCAGTGGGATTTATTCTTGTCTGACGGCGTAAACACCAAGTTGCGAACAAAAGAAAGAAAGAACGAGCAACCCTGCAAGCAAAGATATGGTACCACAGAAGAGCTCCAGACAGCAGTGGGGTTTATTCTTGTCTGACGGCGTAAACACCAAGTTGCGAACAAAAGAAAGAAAGAACGAGCAACCCTGCAAGCAAAGATATGGTACCACAGAAGAGCTCCAGACAGCAGTGGGGTTTATTCTTGTCTGACGGCGTAAACACCAAGTTGCGAACAAAAGAAAGAAAGAACGAGCAACCCTGCAAGCAAAGATATGGTACCACAGAAGAGCTCCAGACAGCAGTGGGGTTTATTCTTGTCTGACGGCGTAAACACCAAGTTGCGAACAAAAGAAAGAAAGAACGAGCAACCCTGCAAGCAAAGATATGGTACCACAGAAGAGCTCCAGACAGCAGTGGGGTTTATTCTTGTCTGACGGCGTAAACACCAAGTTGCGAACAAAAGAAAGAAAGAACGAGCAACCCTGCAAGCAAAGATATGGTACCACAGAAGAGCTCCAGACAGCAGTGGGGTTTATTCTTGTCTGACGGCGTAAACACCAAGTTGCGAACAAAAGAAAGAAAGAACGAGCAACCCTGCAAGCAAAGATATGGTACCACAGAAGAGCTCCAGACAGCAGTGGGGTTTATTCTTGTCTGACGGCGTAAACACCAAGTTGCGAACAAAAGAAAGAAAGAACGAGCAACCCTGCAAGCAAAGATATGGTACCACAGAAGAGCTCCAGACAGCAGTGGGGTTTATTCTTGTCTGACGGCGTAAACACCAAGTTGCGAACAAAAGAAAGAAAGAACGAGCAACCCTGCAAGCAAAGATATGGTACCACAGAAGAGCTCCAGACAGCAGTGGGGTTTATTCTTGTCTGACGGCGTAAACACCAAGTTGCGAACAAAAGAAAGAAAGAACGAGCAACCCTGCAAGCAAAGATATGGTACCACAGAAGAGCTCCAGACAGCAGTGGGGTTTATTCTTGTCTGACGGCGTAAACACCAAGTTGCGAACAAAAGAAAGAAAGAACGAGCAACCCTGCAAGCAAAGATATGGTACCACAGAAGAGCTCCAGACAGCAGTGGGGTTTATTCTTGTCTGACGGCGTAAACACCAAGTTGCGAACAAAAGAAAGAAAGAACGAGCAACCCTGCAAGCAAAGATATGGTACCACAGAAGAGCTCCAGACAGCAGTGGGGTTTATTCTTGTCTGACGGCGTAAACACCAAGTTGCGAACAAAAGAAAGAAAGAACGAGCAACCCTGCAAGCAAAGATATGGTACCACAGAAGAGCTCCAGACAGCAGTGGGGTTTATTCTTGTCTGACGGCGTAAACACCAAGTTGCGAACAAAAGAAAGAAAGAACGAGCAACCCTGCAAGCAAAGATATGGTACCACAGAAGAGCTCCAGACAGCAGTGGGGTTTATTCTTGTCTGACGGCGTAAACACCAAGTTTCGAACAAAAGAAAGAAAGAACGAGCAACCCTGCAAGCAAAGATATGGTACCACAGAAGAGCTCCAGACAGCAGTGGGGTTTATTCTTGTCTGACGGCGTAAACACCAAGTTGCGAACAAAAGAAAGAAAGAACGAGCAACCCTGCAAGCAAAGATATGGTACCACAGAAGAGCTCCAGACAGCAGTGGGGTTTATTCTTGTCTGACGGCGTAAACACCAAGTTGCGAACAAAAGAAAGAAAGAACGAGCAACCCTGCAAGCAAAGATATGGTACCACAGAAGAGCTCCAGACAGCAGTGGGGTTTATTCTTGTCTGACGGCGTAAACACCAAGTTGCGAACAAAAGAAAGAAAGAACGAGCAACCCTGCAAGCAAAGATGTGGTACCACAGAAGAGCTCCAGACAGCAGTGGGGTTTATTCTTGTCTGACGGCGTAAACACCAAGTTGCGAACAAAAGAAAGAAAGAACGAGCAACCCTGCAAGCAAAGATGTGGTACCACAGAAGAGCTCCAGACAGCAGTGGGGTTTATTCTTGTCTGACGGCGTAAACACCAAGTTGCGAACAAAAGAAAGAAAGAACGAGCAACCCTGCAAGCAAAGATATGGTACCACAGAAGAGCTCCAGACAGCAGTGGGGTTTATTCTTGTCTGACGGCGTAAACACCAAGTTGCGAACAAAAGAAAGAAAGAACGAGCAACCCTGCAAGCAAAGATATGGTACCACAGAAGAGCTCCAGACAGCAGTGGGGTTTATTCTTGTCTGACGGCGTAAACACCAAGTTGCGAACAAAAGAAAGAAAGAACGAGCAACCCTGCAAGCAAAGATATGGTACCACAGAAGAGCTCCAGACAGCAGTGGGGTTTATTCTTGTCTGACGGCGTAAACACCAAGTTGCGAACAAAAGAAAGAAAGAACGAGCAACCCTGCAAGCAAAGATATGGTACCAAAGAAGAGCTCCAGACAGCAGTGGGGTTTATTCTTGTCTGACGGCGTAAACACCAAGTTGCGAACAAAAGAAAGAAAGAACGAGCAACCCTGCAAGCAAAGATATGGTACCACAGAAGAGCTCCAGACAGCAGTGGGGTTTATTCTTGTCTGACGGCGTAAACACCAAGTTGCGAACAAAAGAAAGAAAGAACGAGCAACCCTGCAAGCAAAGATATGGTACCACAGAAGAGCTCCAGACAGCAGTGGGGTTTATTCTTGTCTGACGGCGTAAACACCAAGTTGCGAACAAAAGAAAGAAAGAACGAGCAACCCTGCAAGCAAAGATGTGGTACCACAGAAGAGCTCCAGACAGCAGTGGGGTTTATTCTTGTCTGACGGCGTAAACACCAAGTTGCGAACAAAAGAAAGAAAGAACGAGCAACCCTGCAAGCAAAGATATGGTACCACAGAAGAGCTCCAGACAGCAGTGGGGTTTATTCTTGTCTGACGGCGTAAACACCAAGTTGCGAACAAAAGAAAGAAAGAACGAGCAACCCTGCAAGCAAAGATATGGTACCACAGAAGAGCTCCAGACAGCAGTGGGGTTTATTCTTGTCTGACGGCGTAAACACCAAGTTGCGAACAAAAGAAAGAAAGAACGAGCAACCCTGCAAGCAAAGATATGGTACCACAGAAGAGCTCCAGACAGCAGTGGGGTTTATTCTTGTCTGACGGCGTAAACACCAAGTTGCGAACAAAAGAAAGAAAGAACGAGCAACCCTGCAAGCAAAGATATGGTACCACAGAAGAGCTCCAGACAGCAGTGGGGTTTATTCTTGTCTGACGGCGTAAACACCAAGTTGCGAACAAAAGAAAGAAAGAACGAGCAACCCTGCAAGCAAAGATATGGTACCACAGAAGAGCTCCAGACAGCAGTGGGGTTTATTCTTGTCTGACGGCGTAAACACCAAGTTGCGAACAAAAGAAAGAAAGAACGAGCAACCCTGCAAGCAAAGATATGGTACCACAGAAGAGCTCCAGACAGCAGTGGGGTTTATTCTTGTCTGACGGCGTAAACACCAAGTTGCGAACAAAAGAAAGAAAGAACGAGCAACCCTGCAAGCAAAGATATGGTACCACAGAAGAGCTCCAGACAGCAGTGGGGTTTATTCTTGTCTGACGGCGTAAACACCAAGTTGCGAACAAAAGAAAGAAAGAACGAGCAACCCTGCAAGCAAAGATATGGTACCACAGAAGAGCTCCAGACAGCAGTGGGGTTTATTCTTGTCTGACGGCGTAAACACCAAGTTGCGAACAAAAGAAAGAAAGAACGAGCAACCCTGCATAGAAAAACAACTTTAAAAAATGATCTAACCTGTTTCTGAGAGAAATTAAAGATAATGTGAAAAAATGATGAAAATGATATATTCATGAACTATGATCTTAATTTTTTTTTTCTAGATGATCATAGCAATCAAGATCTGGACCGTGATCACAGGGATGGGTGCGGCAGCCATCAATCAATTAACTGTCATACAATAGACCTCTCCAATTATGTACGACTAGCATAGTGGGATATCACCTACGTCAGCCGACATTGTACATGACCAGAAAACCCCGATTTCGAAACAAATCGTTTTTCGTGGTTTGAAATAAATAATTGCCACCGTGGTTCGCCCAGCCACCAAGAAGTAAGGTATCGTGGCTTATGCTCTTGCTTGGTCGAAGAATGGCTCCATCGCTAAGGAGCAAGTGCGTCAGGTGACGCTAGTCAGCGGCTTCTGGTCAACCACTGATTAGAATCTGAGCATTTACGGGAAACCGTGTGCTGTGAAGCTGGTTCACAACTCCTACTACCTTTACCTTTAGTTTTGCGGTTGAAAATGACGTTCCTGCAATAAGAGTTACAACTTCTTATTTCACATAGGAATTATAAAATGCTACATCTATTCCATATTAATGTATGGCTCAGAAACATGGACACTAAATAAACAATTAGAAGACAAAATTGATGCCTTTGAGATGTGGGTATATAGAAGAATAGGGAGAACATCATGGAAAGAGAAGAAAACAAATAAAGAGGTGCTAAAGACACTTAATATGAAGAAAGAACTACTAAGAGAAATAAAGATCAGGCAAATAAAATACTTTGGACACATTAAAAGACTTGACACCCTATTGAAGACCTTACTTGAGGGTAAAGTCAAATGGAAGCGAGCAAGAGGTAGGCAGAGATACAAGTGGGAGAGTAACATTACACGATGGACAGGTTACAGTCTAGCAGAGTGCACCATCAAGACAAGAGATAGGAGATGTTGGAGATACGTTGCAGCCAACCTTCGTTGCGGAGACGGCACTTGATGATGATGATGATTTCACATAGGAGATGAGAAAATTTTGTGATTTTTTAGAATTATAGATTCTGTGCCGTAAACAGCGGACACCAAACAGCGGTGTCCAATAAAACTCTGGAAGACTCATTTTTTTTGGATGCTGTTTGTTGTTTCCGTTTTATAACAGCGTGAACAACTGAGCTTTACACAAGGCGTTTAGAGTTTATTTTTATATTTATAATTACTTAATTTCTAGCCTTGATAAAAAAAATCTTTTAAAAATCACTACAGCCAAAAAATGTTGGGTTGATGGCTGCGTCCTGAATAGGATATGATACCAATTTTCTAGCCTTGAAACTCTTGAACATGTAGTAATAAACTACAACAAGACAAACTAAACAACGCAGCAAATTAAAATGATTAATCTGTACTTCAGTGGGTACCTTCAGACTATGACGTCCTGTAAAATGATAGTTCCGATGAGTTGGCAAAGTTTTATTTATAAGGTTGACTTGTGACTGTCGGCTTAAAATATAACACGCCTGTAGATGGGGACAAGAGGGGTTGGTTTAGGTTGGAGGTTCAAACAATGTAATGTAAATGCAATGATCAGCAGTCCTCAATGATCAATGACACCCCTCTCTCAGTTAGAAAATCAAAACATGGCTTTTAGTACTAGAAATTTAGACAAAAGATGGATAACTATCCACCCCAACGATTTTCTGCAAAAAAGTGATCAAAATCCAAATGAAACAGATGGAACTGCAATGAAATTGGCGAATGCTACCTTTTAAGGATCCATCCCCCCCAACTGATGACGTATCTAGGGCTTTGGAAGAACTGTTGGCTATTTGAAAAACAACTTTTAAAAATGAATCATTTCACGTTTCCGGTGATTTTCATTGGATGTCGACAAGACAGTATAATCATAGTGACCAATGTAAATCATGGTAAAAGTCAAATGAGTCATTTTAGAAGTATGACAGATCATCACCTGACAAAGATACTTCTCTATGGCGAGTTGCATATGGCTATACGTTCTCAAGGCGGCTAAAAGAAGCGCTATAAGGACTCGTTAAAACCTCACTGAACACCTTTGAAATAGACACACGAAACAAGAAACACGAGAAGAGCTTGCACAAAATAGAGCTACATGGCGCTCTCCAGTCAAAAAGTATATTTTTAAAAGAGACGAATTGCAGCAGCTCAACAGAGCAGAAAGAACATCACGGGTATTCCAACAACCATCTACAGAGGTCATCACATGCTCGAACTGTCAAAGGACACTCTGCGACCAAAAACAGCTTGTTAGTCATCTACGAAATCATTGTTAAGGACATAACTAACTGAATTTCAAAAGTGGATGTGATAAATTGTCATTATCACATGTGTTGTACGAATAACAACAACCCCCCGTCCCCCCAAAGAAAAAAACACACATACACGCGCGCGCGCACACACAACAACATTCTTTGTAAGATCGTATTACGTTTTCAGATTTTGCTCTTGAAATGCTGCAAAAACTGAGCGTATCTCGTCATAAAAATAATCATTCACGACAGCAGTCATCAAGGTCGATACCACAGGTTTCCTATAATTAGCCTTTGTCTGTATTGACCACAGATTAAGAATCCCTGATCTAGTAAGCAATAAATGAAGAAAGACTAATGGTTGTCGAAGTATTCGTTCGTTCATGAGTCTCCAGTCATGACACACAACATTCATATGATTAATTGAAATCGCCCTTTGGCATTTCTACCCGGTCATCAAATATTTTGCTTCAATACATTCATAATTCTCCTTGAAGCTATTTATTATATTCCATTTTATTATTGCTTAATTTCCAAGAAAAAATTATTCCGTTTCCAATTAACTTTAGTCAGAACTGGGTCACACTTCCAGTTTTTAATCAGTTTCCAATAATGTTTCACCGTGTTCATATATGTCTTTTGGACTACCATACTTTAAACCCCTTTAAATTACAAGTAATCTAAATACCGCTTACAATTACAAAATGTAATCAGGGCAGCTTTATCCTGTAAATATCACACATAATCATAACTTGATCTTCTGAAGATCATAGGTAGACTTGAGAAGGATTCGTCAACGCAAGTAGTAAAATGAAAGGAAAGCTGTTGAAAGACTTTCTACTATGTGGCAAAATATAAAAAGAAATAGGAAGATAAAACAAAAGTTGTTGAATTCAGTTTAACAAATACACAGAGTCAACGTTTCGACTATAGGACATTTATTAAGATAAAAACAAACACAGAAAAACGGAAATAGAACTGAATAAAACTAGATGCAAAACCGAAATGATGTAGGCATATATGTTAACATACAGGAGAATCAGACAAGGGTGAAGTAGAACATGCAGAAATAGGCCTATCCTCAGTTCAGTGACAAAGAGCTGTCCTTAAATAATGGCAACAATTTTCGTGCCAATTTTTGATACCACCCTGCCCATTGTCAAGAAGCTTTCAAGAATTCAGGGACCCCCATTCTTAATTATGTCAACAACCCCCACAGTCCCCTAAACATTTTGGCCGGAGAAAGTACGGAAAATCTTAATTGGTAAATAGGTAAACTTTTGATGAACTCTTCCCTCCCCATGGTCAACAACTGTTAAACGTTGTCAGAACCCCTGCCCCTTAATTGTTGAAGTAATTTATGAACATTCTCTAGGTACATCTTCGGTAAAGTTCACCTATCAAAAGGGTTTTTTTTTTCGTTTTCGTGGAATGTGTTGGTAACCTTTCTTGGGAAAATCATTTAGTTTATACCTGTTTAGTTTATAGTTTAGATTTAGTTTATACATGTTTTGGCTTGTTCCCTGAAACTTTCTGCCTTCCTAAAAAGAAAGGGCAGGGGGTGTTTGAACCTCCCATAATCTACGGACTTGCATAAATTACATGCTGGGATAGCTCAGTCAGCATCATTATCAAGTGACATGACGACTGGCGCAGACGATCGTGGATCTCTACAAATATTTAAATGATTCTAACATATCCATTCTATGATCCATTCTATTCCAGTAAATGATTCTAACATATCCACTCTATTCCAGTAAATGATTCTAACATATCCATTCTATTCCAGTAAATGATTCTAACATATCTAACACAGAATCCATGTTTTATCAAGACCGATGAGATTATATCAAGACTCCCCATCAAGGCCAGCACCTTGCAGTGGTGATGGGGCTTAGTTCAGCCATCAGGGGCTGGAAACTAAGACTGGTCGGGCAGTCCCATTCGAGCAGGACCATAGTCCTGCCCAAGTAAGCAGAGTGCTGAAGACGGAGGCATCCAGCCAAAAGGCGCACAGATAATCAGGATGCCACGCACAAAACACAATGGAAACATGTCTGTATCTATAAAAAGTTATGGTGCCTGCCCTGTGGCGGACGTTCAGGCAGGGACGGTGCCGGGCCCTATACCTCGAAAGGGCCCAACCTCAGTTACTGAAAGTCCTTCTCAATTGCCTCGAGGAGCCAGGAGGCAAGGGAATAGAGCTACTGGCCAAACAAACAAACGACCAATAAAAATAATGCACTGGAATGCTGAGGGTGTCAACAGTAAAAGAGATGGATACAGCAAAAAATTGGAACTTGAAAATGTCCTCAGTGAAGAACAAGTTAGTATATGCTGTTTCCAAGAAACACACCTCAGCAGCGACATAGCCTTCAAAATCAGAGGCTACCAGTGCTACCGATCTGACCGAAAGGACAGGCGAAAGGGTGGAATTCTGACACTTGTTAAAAACAATATCAGCGCATGTCAGCTGGAAGTATATATGGAAGGGGCAGAATACCAGATGCTCCACCTAAAAACAGACAGTGCAGAATTCCATCTCCTGAACTACTACTGCCCAAATGATAAACCATTGGCACTAGACACAATTCCAGATAAAGAGAGACTTTTGGTGTGTGGTGACTTCAACAGCCACTCTCAGAGCTGGGGCTACGATCATATCGACAAGAGAGGTGAGGAACTTGAGAGCTGGCAGGATGAAAATAATCTCATTCTTATTAACCAGCCAGCTGACTCACCAACCTTCTACTCGAGAGCATGGCACACCACCTCTACACCAGATCTGGCATTCCACTCACCAGGCCTGGAATGGAACATCACACGTGTCGTTGGAAAGCAGCTTGGGGGTAGTGACCACAGACCAGTATTTCTGGAAATTCACAATGAATTTACCAAGGACAGCAGCACGCTCACTAGGTGGAACTATAAGAGGGCAGACTGGAAAATGTACCAGCATTTAACCAGTGTTCTAGCTAAGGACATGAACTTGGACAAAGACATCAATAGAGCAGTGAGTGAATTTAATAGATGTATACTACATGCTGCTAGTAAAACCATACCCAGGGGGGCACGCAAAAACTACAAACCCTACTGGAATGATGAACTGGAAAAGCTGCAAAATGAGATGGAAACATCTAGACAGCAGGCTGAGAACAGACCTAGCCAAGAACATCACAACAAATATCAGCAAACAAAGGCTAAATTTCAAAGAGCCAAGTTACAAGCCAGACGGAGTAGCTGGAAAGAAAAAACAGAGTCGCTGAACCTAGAAAGAGATACTAGGAAATTATGGAAACTTGTAAAACAACTAAATGATGAAGGTACAGGGAGAAATACCAGGATCACACTTTATAAAGATAGAAACATTTTAACAGGTAAACATGCAGCTGATTACTTTGCAGATTCCTTTGCAGAAGACAATAACATCAAAGTCAGCCCAGACAAACAACAGGAGGTTCGAGAGAACCAGCAAAACATTGGACAAGGCGAACCTATACCTGAAGTCATGGAGGCACCAATCACAATGAGAGAACTGGAGCATGCAATATCCAAATTGAAAATGAAAAAGTCCCCTGGAGCTGATGGAGTGTCCAATGAAATGATTAGAAACCTGGGAAGTGCAGCAAGAGCAAAGCTACTGCAGATCTTTAACACAAGCTGGTCCACAGGTAATGTACCACAGGCGTGGAGAGAAGCAATAATGATACCACTCCTCAAATCAGGAAAAGATGGCAACACAGTCTCCAACTACAGGCCCATCAGCCTCACAAGCTGTCTATGTAAAACAATGGAACGCATTATCAATCTTAGGATGCAGTGGTACCTTGAAAGTGAAAACCTTCTGGTATCACAGCAAGCAGGTTTCAGACAGTGCTACTCTACTGAAGATCAGGCAACCTACCTCTCCCAATAGATTGAGGATGCCTTCCAAGATAAGAAACTGGTACTAGCAGCATGGATAGACCTCAGAAAAGCATTTCATAAGGTCTGGAAAGAAGGGCTCCTAAAGAAATTGCGAAATTGCAGGGTTAGCTCAAGAATGTACAAATGGGTAAAAGCATACCTGCATAATAGAAGAGCCAGGGTACAATTAGATGGTCGCAAGAGCAAGAAAGTTCTACTGCGTCATGGAGTCCCCCAGGGAGGAGTCCTGTCGCCCACACTTTTCTTGGTTTACATCAATGACCTAGTTGCTGAACTACCACACGGGATCAAAGTGGCAATGTATGCTGACGACCTGGTGATCTGGTGCACAGAAGAACATGCGACAGTGGCCAC
This sequence comes from Meghimatium bilineatum, assembly GCA_034231615.1. NCBI lineage: Eukaryota > Metazoa > Mollusca > Gastropoda > Stylommatophora > Philomycidae > Meghimatium > Meghimatium bilineatum. Next base: position 44,343,895 of record CM067317.1, on the reverse strand, counting down.
TAAACAAATACAAAGAGCTATCGATGCCCTAACCTTATGGGCTAATAGATTGTGCGTCAGCATTAACACAGATAAGTGCAGCACTACACTTTTTACCCTCTCACCAAAACAAAAAGCCGGTCATATCAAAATAGATGGAGAGCTCTTGAAAGAAGACAAACAACCCACATACCTCGGAGTTACTTTTGATGATAAACTGACATGGAAGCAGCACATAAACAAAGCAACAACAAAAGCCAGGAGGAAGTTAGCTATCCTGAGAAAACTAAGTGGAACCACATGGGGAGCCAGTGGGAATATACTCAGTAAAGTATACCAGCAAGGCATAAGACCACACCTGGAATATGGTTCAGCTGCTTGGTGTCCTGCATCAAACACCACATTACAAGATCTAGATAAAGTGCAAAACCAGGCACTTAGAATAATGTTGGGAGCAATGAAATCAACGCCCATAGCAGAGATGCAGAAAATGGGAATAATGCAAACACTTGGCGAACGCAGAGACACAAAAGTACTAATTCAGGCAGAAAAGTTTCAGTGTATGCCAAGTCATCCAATGAAGGAAAGATTCCAAAATCTAGCAATGGGACGACTGAAAAGAAGCAGCTTTATCCATCAAGCTAAACGACTCCGCAGACAACTTACAGACCTACCTGAAGTTGACAGCCCCCTAAGGCCTGTACCAGAACAAACCCCGTGGAGAGAAAGACATGGAATGCCAATATACATTCAGACCCATGTGAAAGGAATACTAAGCGTGGACGAACAGAACAGTGTGCAGCGAAGGACAGTCACCCTCAGTTTCCTGGATGAGGAATATCCACAAGATATATGGGTCAGAGTATACACAGATGGATCAGCACAGAATGCCGTGAGGAATGGAGGTGCAGGTGTATATATAGAATATCCACACAAGCCTAGAGATACAATCAGAACACCGACAGGAAAATTCTGCAATAATTACGATGCAGAAATCCAGGCAATTAGTGTGGCAGCTAAAAAACTGCTGAACTCCAACTCTGACATACAGCCTGTGGTATTCCTGACAGATGCAAGGTCAGTGCTTCAAGCTCTCCATTCTGAAAAACTAACAGACTTGAAAAAACTACTTAGCGAATTGTCTTACCAGTATAGGGTAACCATGCAGTGGATACCCTCTCACTGTGGAATACCAGGAAATGAAAAAACAGACCAACTGGCTAAGGAAGGTGCTGCCGAAGACCAACCAGATATACCAATCACCTACCATCAGAAAAAACAGATGATCAAGTCAATAAGAAAGCCACAAACACCAACACAAGATGACTATCATATTATGAACAGACCAGAACAAGTTATAATTCTACGTCTCAGAACAGGACACAACCGACTCCGCAGTCACATGTATACAAAGTTCAAGATTGGCAACACGGCCATGTGTACATGTGGACAGGCAGCACAGAGTGCCAAACATATACTTCAAGAGTGTTCTGAGCATGAAACGCTGAGGCAGACATATTGGCCAGAGGAAACAACACTGGAATCAAAACTCTATGGGACACTGTATGAACTACAAAAGACAGTGAGTTTTATTAAGGAGACAGAATTACAGATATAGACATGTTTCAAGTGAACGAAAGAAGAAGAAGAAGAATATCAAGACTATCGACTATTTTCTCACGATGTTGTCCTCGATCTCTCTTGCCTTCTACATTTACTTGTTGTAACTCTGTTCTCCAGACCTACCTGTCTTCTAACTTGTCCAGAAAATAATGATTGTTTTTCTTGATATTATTAAGTAGCCCACGTCTCGCATTTGATTCTTCAGCTCGTCTTTGTTAGCTTTTCTAGATGTCCATGACACTCTCATTATTCTTCTATAGAACACCATTTATGTCGTCTCTAATTTATCATTATCCTGTTTTATTATTGTCTAAGACTCGCATAAAAATGCTGAAATCATTGTTACTTAGTTCTGATTAATTCTCTCCCTCACTTCTATTTTCTCACTGTACTATTTATTTACTATCTGAAACTCTCATCAATATTCTAGAATCAGTTACGTAGCTCTGAATAAGTCTCTTTTTCACTTCATTTGAGAGGGACAGACTCTGTTGGCACAGTATATTCTTAATTGTTAGCAACGGTGCCCTTGCTTATCCTATTCTGTTTCTTATCTATATTAAATTTCTTTAATCTGGTATCATAGATATTTCTAAATATTTGAATTGGTGAACATATTTAAGTATTGCGTTATTCAGTTTTGCACCCAATGCGGCCCGAAATGACTAAGCCACTCACAATCTTGGAAAAAATGATTAAAAATATCAGTTTTAAGATTGAGAACAGGCTACAATAGACTCAAACAACAGACTCAAACAAAACACTAAAACAACACACTCCCGCCGAAGATGGATATGTCAGGCTATTGACGCAAATACAACGGCGACACAACGCCGTTCTACATTTTCCATTCTCTGGACTATATCCTGCTGGAAATCTTGTAGGTCCATTGTCCTTCTACTAGAGAGATCCAGCGGGAGTTTGAGAATGAACGCTGAAGAAGAAGAAAAACCAAACACACTCAAACAACACACTCAAACAACACACACACAACACACTCAAACAACACACTCACACAACAGACTCAAACAACAGACTCAAACAAAAGACTCAAACAACACACACACAACACACTCAAACAACACTCTCAAACAACAGACTCAAACAACAGACTCAAACAAAAGACTCAAACAACACATTCAAACAACAGACTCAAACAAGACACTGAAACAACACACTCAAACAACACACTCAAGACATGCAAGCAACATACCCAAGTGTGAGCCTAAAAAGCACACTAAAATAACACACTCAAAAACATACTCAAATAAAACACTCAAACAACACATTAAAACATCACAAATAAATGACACAATCAAATAACATACTCAAATTGCCCATTCAAACAACACACTAAAACAGCACACACAAACAGCACACTCAAGCAATAGACTCAAACAATTGACTCAAACAACAGACTCAAACAACACACTTAAACAACACACTCAAACGACACATGTACAGGGAGTTTGAAGTTGGCAACACCGATACACGTCCATGTGGACAGTCTCCGGAGGATACACAACATAACTTGCAGATCTACTCACTGTAGCACACAAAACGAAGAGAACTATGGTCATATGAAGCAGCTCTGACATACAAGCTCTATTGCCCTGTCTCGAGGTTGATGACACCAGCACAGTACATTGAAGAAATTCTTAACAGCATCTGACTCCGGCTGGAGAACGTGAAAGAAGAAGTGTATTAAAAGTACATTCTAAAGCTAAAAATTCAAATGAAAAAAAATCATAGTATACGTTTAATTAGTTAGTTTGTTCCTTTGGTGCCAAGGGTGGCACATAGGACAGAAGTCATGTTTCTCCATGCCTTTACGCCCGCTGCAGACTGTCGTAGTTCCTGGATGGTGTTAATTCCCATTGTCATGCCTCTTTTATGATTTTATGTATACATCCCTCATTTGAAAGAGGACCGACCCAGACAAAGCAAGCCACGAGGTAACTAGGGCAGTATGTGATGACAACTTATACTATTAAAGACGTATCCACTAACCCAACAGTTCTTGTTTGTAGTTAGTTTCTAAAAAATGTGAATACGTTCAGTAGGTTGTCATTACTTTCTGAACAGTCTGGATACAAAATTGCCTGTGACCTGGTTTGAGCCTAGTATCTACCACTGAATATGGATGTGTCGGGTCATTAAAAATAAATAAAACGGCGGCACAACGAATTTTCATTCTCTGGACTTCATCATATTGGAATCTTGTGGGATCATTGTCTTGCTACAAGAGAGACCCAGTGGGAGTTTGAAGTTTAATGCTGTAGAACCCAGTATCTTGACTATCTTAGACGATCTCTGTCCTTTTTTGCCACAAAGCCGAACTATGACAGTTATATAGACAATAAATCGTTAGGGTACTCCGGTAGCTCAGATGGTAGGTACACTGTTTTCAGGGTAGGATTCTCCCAGGTTCGATTTCCTGTTCAACTGGAATTATATTTAGATCATAAACGGTTTCTTTGTTCACTCACTCTAAAGAAAATGGAAAAGATATCTTGAAGGAAAATAAAGTCGGCGAATGTGATGCTGACCACACCATTCTTAGTTAAGCTGTTCTGAGCGAAGAAAATATTGAGGACCACTGGTTTAGAAAAGCACATAACCAACATTTTCCATTAAATTTACCTAGCAGATACAATATCCAAGATTTCTTATTTTTTTTCTAGCACACAATATCCAAATTTTTTATTAATTTTGCCTAGCACTTAACACAACGAATGTGCTTTATTTTAATTTTTCCTCTAACTAAACCAACGTTTCTCAATTTATTTTTTGCTAGCCCATAACTAAACCAACGTTTCTCAATTTAATTTTACCTAGCACCTAACTAAACCAATGTTTCTCGATTTAATTTTTCTAGCACTAAACTAAACCTAACTTCTCATTTTAATTTTACCGATCACCGAACAAATCCAAACATTTCTAATTAATTTTACTTAGCACATTGCTCTAGTTCTGTCACGATTGCAAATTGTCTCGTTTTCATATTGTTTATTGTCTTGGTTCACTTCGACACATTTCTCATCATTATTTTATTCAAATTTCATAACGTCTTCATGAGTTTTTGACAAAAAAGATTTTCTGACAAAATAAAGATTAGGTTGCTCGCTGCATCGTGGGTAGATGGCGTACTTGTTTGAATGCTATTATTAGATCATCATGTACGTATGTTTTCTTGTTTGCTTCTATTAACTTTCTGCAGATGTTATGCTATCTTTACATTTTGTCGTGTGTGCTTCGATCACCAGGAATTACTAATGTTAAGGGGGGAGGGAAGAGGTTTCCAGATCTTTCTTTTATATCCAGACATCAACGCGGAATAAAACAGCACTGAGAAAGACTTCTAATAAAAAAAAGGCGCGAAGAAGAGGGTTAGGCGGGGGGGGGGGGGGGAGGGGTGCTAACGTTGGACCAATCGCGTGACAGCCTGCAACTATTTTAGTGATTTCAAAGTTGGCCACTATTGGACAAACAGTATTATTGTAAAGTTTCAATCCTGACTTTTACCAGTAGAAGACCAACCAACAGAATTTAGACAAGTCTTGTGAGTCATGTTTTTGATTATTTCCATGCATGTCGTTAGTCGGGATAAAAGAATATCCGGACATAAAGCTATAGATTGACCAAGAAAACGGTGGATTGAAAATATCGAGATAACATTGAACAAATATGGACTCAACTCAACCAAGGCGACACATCTGAGGCTCCAAATCTAGGCCCTACGTTTACCGGCAAGTCTGGGTACTATCAACCATTACACACCTGGGGAAAGACAACAGACAATTTCGTTGGTCGGCGCTGACAGGCGACACACAGTATACAAATAGTGACCAACACAAACACAGCAATAATAAAAAAACATCGTGTAAGAAGGACATTAGGTAAAAACATCATGTAAGAAGGACATCACGTGAAAACATCACGTAAGAAGGACATTAGGTAAAAACATCATGTAAGAAGGACATCAAGAAAAAAAATCACGTAAGAAGGCTGATTCTGTTTTATTTTGATTCTGTTGTTAGGTCTTATTTGGTGAATTGGCCGCGCTTCAATACAATCAGAAATTTCGCTCATATACGAACATTTGGAGACCCGTAGGAAGTATCGGCCATATTAATGTGACGTATTCTTTTGCTACCAAAGATGATGACAACACAGTGAAAACTTGTGTTGTTGCCTCTTTCTGGTGTGTACGGAGATGACTGAAAAGTTCATTTTTGATACAAAATGTATGCCATAGTTGATATGCGTATACTCAGAATTTGTTATCTTGGTTCTTGATTTTTCATTTGTATCTGGCACCACGTTTTCTCTGCGGCACTTACCTTTGAATTTGATGCGTTTCAACTAGCTGAACATCTTCGCTGGTATTGGCTGCGTTACAATGGTCAATTCTGAGCAATGAAGTCCCAGGTGAAACCAATGTGTGTGTGTTATATAGATTTAAATATTAGTAGGTGAACAACATAAAAGAAGGTTAATCGACAGCTTCTCAGAGTTGTCAATCTACACAAGACACGCGACAAGCTTAAGCTTATCGTTTGATGTGGAGGCGGCACCTAATCTGATCTGGTCTTTCTTGGGAACGATGCGATATGGTGAGTAAATAATCCCTTAAATCCTTCTTGACAGGACATAACCTTTCTGATAAAAGTACATGTCTTCACTTGAGTAACCGAGGTGATACCCGTTCTCGCATAGAGTATTTTGAAATCCATTGCTGTGTTATCAATCAATCTATCAATAAACCCATAACCCTTCAGGGTCGTAGGGGTACCACATTGGATGCTTCAGCACACAGAGTCCTCCAGCGAATTCTATCGTCAGCGATGCGGATGAGTGTGGAAATATCTAGCCCTGTCCATTCCTTGATGGTGTCTGTCCATGTCTTTATTTGTCCTCCTCTGCATCTTCCACCCTCGACAGTTCCCTGCAGTATTGTTTTTGACAAGGAATCGTGCCTGCATACATGTCCGAACCATGCTAGTTTTCGTCGTTTCACTATTGAAAGCAATGGCTCCTGGACACCTGCACACATTTCTACTTTATTTCTTACGTACACATTGGTCTTATGTTCCCTATAGGAAATTCGTAGAATTCTTCTGTAGAATTTATACTCGAAAGCCTGTAATCTTCTCTCCATGTCCGCAGTGAGTGTCCAACTCTCACAACCATACAATACAACAGAAAGCACCAGCGACCTATACAGTTTGATTTTCACTCCAACACTGATGTTGCTTTTCCAAATCACAGTTAGCCTTGACAATGACGCTAAAGCCATCCCCAGCCTTATTTTTAGTTCTGCTTTGCATTTACCATCGCTGCATATACTGGATCCGAGGTATTTGAAGGTATTCACCTCTTCAAGCTTGTGTCCATTCATCATGATATTAGTCTGGTTTTCTGTGTCTCTGCTGTTCACCAAAATTTTGCTCTTATCTGAATTGATTTCCATTCCGTACTTGCTGGTAACTTTTTCTAACTTTGATGTTAATTCTTGCAATGATTGTTCTGACCCAGCTATAAGATCAATATCATCAGCGAAACGCAAGTTGCAAATAGGGCGACCTCCGATCGATATAGACGTGTTGTAGTCATGCAATGTTTCTTGTATGATGTGCTCTAAGTATATGTTAAAAAGTACTGGGGACATTACGCATCCCTGTCGAACTCCCACAGTTGTTTTGAAGAACTCTCCAATTGTATTGTGTGACAAGACAGCACTATTTGCATTTTCGTACAGAGCTTCAATAATGTCTATAATTGTGGTGTCAAAATTAAATTTCCTTAGTATGTGCCACAGACCATCATGCCAAACACGATCAAAGGCCTTTGTAAAGTCAATGAAGTTGTGGTATAGATCACGTTGGTGCTGAATATGTTTTTCGATTAGTGTTCGGATGTTAAATATTTGTTCAACGGTGCTTCTGTTTGCTCTGAAGCCAGCTTGTTCTTCTGCAATTATTTCTTCCGACTTGTGTTTTATTCTGTTAAGTAGTATTTTGAGCATCACTTTACTGGGGTGTGTTATAAGGCTAATTGTTCTGTAATTTGTACACACTTTCAAATTTCCTTTCTTGGGAATTGGTATTATTAGTGATTGTGTCCACTCAGTGGGCCATTGTTTTGTGTTCCATATATTTTGGCATATTTTGGTCATAATATTTACCACATTAATGCCCCCGTATTTCAACAATTCTGCTGGAATGTTGTCTATACCAGGTGACTTCCCTCCTTTCAATGTTCGTATGGCCTCTTTTATTTCATCTACTAGAATTTCTGCATTTCCTATTTCTCTGTTGTTTAGTTCAGAATTCTGTAATATCGTGTAGTCAGGATTACACTTGCAGTTATACAGCTCCTTGCAATACTCTGTCCATCTTTTCACTATATCTGTTGTTTCATTGAGTATCTTTCCGTGTTTGTCTTGTATTGTAGATATCGTTGGTCTATTTGGCTGTGTTATCTTTCTTAGAGTGTCGTATGCTACCTTACTGTTTCCGCGCTTAATACCTTCATTGATGGTTTCGCATTTTTCCTCTAGCCACACTTCTTGTGCTTGTTTCATTTTCCTTCTGATGTTTTTGTTTATTTTGCTATATTGCCCTGACATTTCAGGGGCCTCTTTCTTAATCTTTTTCATTTCTCTCCGTTCGTCACACAATTTTAGGATGTCATCTGTTACCCAAGGTTTGTGTGTTATTCTTCTTGTCCCTAGTATTTCTGTTGCTGATTCTAATAAAGTTCCTTTCATGGTTTCTGTGAGAGAATTAACATCTTCATTTACAAGGTTTAAAGCTGCAAATTTTCCTCCCACTGTTGCCTCAAATATCTCTGCTATTTCTGGATCTTTCAATTTTTCTAAATTAAATCTTAATCGTGTGCATTTGTTTTGCGTATGATTCTTTTTCAGCTTAATTTTGATCGTCAATAGAACCATATCATGGTCACTACCGATGTCTGCTCCTGGAAAAGTTCTTGTTTGTGCTTTGTTTATGCTGGACTTGAATTTTCTCGGTGTAAGAATGAAATCAATTTGATTATGTATGTCTGCTTTTGGAGCATGCCACGTTGTTCTTCTGGAAAGCTTATGTGGGAATAATGTATTTGCAAGAGTAAATTTAAATTTATTGGCAAAATCCAATAGTCTTAGTCCTCGTTCATTCGTTTCTCCTGTTCCAAATTGCCCTACTGTACCGGCTATTGATCATAAGCATCAGGTCCTACTTTTGCGTTCCAATCGCCTAGTACTATTAATAGATCTTTTTTGGGGATCTCCTTTATTGTGTCTTCTAGTGTTTCGTAAAATGCGTCTATTTCCTCTTCGTCATAATCGGCAGTTGGGGCATAAACTTGAATTATCGTGATATTTTTGGGTTTAGCTGCTACACGTATTGTTATAAGTCTGCTGTTTATAGGGGTGCAACTAATTGCTGTGTTATGGGAGTTTATGGATGCAAAATTAGTCACCTAAGGAAGGCATTTCAATGCGGCAGTATCTCAGGATCAGCACGTCCTTCCAGGAGCGCAGTACACACTTCTGGGCCAACCAGGGCTGACAATCTAATGAAGTCTATGAAAAAAGTGGTTCAAAATGCGTAGATTATTGGCTTCCTTGCACTCTTATTTTCCCTTATGTACACCATTCCTCTCAATAAAACGGCAAGTCACTCGCCAAAGTGTTTGTTCATCACATTATGATGCTGTGTTTGTTGTTCTTTCATCACATGATGGTGACAATGTTTTTTACATCCCCATTTTAAAAATCCGTTAAAGTTATGTCATTGACTATGAATTCGTAGATGGCTATTGATGATTTTTGGTCTACCGCTGACTTTCTAGTTACTCTACGTTGTTGGGCTACTGCGCAAAGTACCACCCATAGAACGTAACTTCGTAGCTTTAAGGTATACTCCCCACGATTCTCCAAAATTCTTTCTCATATTTAAATATGCCACGTATTACACAGACACAGATGAAGGACACCTGCAAACACAGAAAACCACATGGTACAAAAACGTATATTTAAATATGAGAAAGAATTATCACGTTGTGATAATTTTTCCATTCGTCGTCTTTTGATGTTTTGATTGTGTCTTGATAAAGGCCTTTTGGTTGAAACGTTGAATGTGATTTGTGTATTGTAATTTTTATGATTTCTTGTATGCTCATCATTGCCCATCATTACCCACTAGTTTTAGATATAGTCTATGGTGTCCCATTGAAACGGAATATAAACCTGTGTTTTACGTAAGTCTAATTGTTGTTACGTTTCACGCAGTTACCTTGTATTGATTGTCATATTGAATCTCCAAAAATGCATTTGTGACCAAAACATCACGAGAAGGCATTGAACCAGCGATCTTAAGGTCACAAGACAAACGGCTTAACCACCTGTGTAAGGGAGATCCGCTTTAATGGTGGAAATTTATTACTAACATTGAAAGGACAACACAAGTGCAGATTGGATAAAATAGCTGTTTTATTGACTGGCAAAGAATCTGCTGATGTGTCAAGGATCGTCGGTAGAATAACATGTATCAAGTCCATAAGGGCTAGGTAGTGAAGAAGGTATTGGGCTTGCTTGTTGGAAAGTATTGAGTTATGGACACTTTCATAGATATCATTAGTCACATCAATATATTTCATACACATCACGCAGATATTCTAAGTATTACATGGACACGTACTTATCACATATACATGCCACGCATTACATATACACGTACTCATCACATAAACATGTCACGTATTACACAGACACATACTCACAACATAGACATGCCACATATTACATAAACACGTACTCGTCACAGCTACATGCCACGTATTACACAGACACAGATGAAGGACACCTGCAAACACAGAAAACCACATGGTACAAAAACGTATATTTAAATATGAGAAAGAAGAAGACAGATATAGACGTGGAAGAGAAACATCACGAGATGAATAGGACAGTCTATCAGATTGCACGACCAAGGCCAGAGATAGAGGCAGCTGGAGGTTCGTCGCAGCCAACTTTAATTGCAGATACAGAATTGGATAATGGTGAAATGTATAAAAACAGTCCTGCTGTGTCTCAGAAATGATGAGCCAGCCTCAGACAACAAAGCTGTTTGGTTCGATTTCAGCATACAGTTGAACAACGGAGTCTCTGATAAAACAATGTCAATCTAACCGAATGAAAATATTTCTTAGAAAATCTCACAAATAAAAAATGACGGGTTAAGCTCTACTCCCTGAATACGTATATGCTAATAATAACATATACATATACACATTTCATTACTGAGACACATCTATATACATATTTTAATACATGGACACGCCAAATACAGACTGCCAGATTTTACAACAAAACAAGAGACATAAGATGTTAGAGCTCGATTGCTGTTAATCTACGTTGCAGAGACAGCACGTGATAATCAATAGGGCGTCAAATACAGTCGAGAAATATATATGTTATATAAACTCGTCAAACATATAAATCGGGAAATACGCTCTTGTTGCTAAAAGTGAGAAGAGGCGTCCACTAATTAGAATCAATCTTTACCAGACCACTGTGGCATCCCTGATAACGAGAAAGCAGACGAATTGGTAAAAAAAAATATGTTAGGTAACCTCCATCAGTCCCAAGCTTTCCAAAGTTTTGAGAATTAAAGTATTTACTTCGATAACTTTTGCGACTTCAGTGGAGAGAACTAAACGGAAACTATAGACCTGGGCAACACAACTTCAGTGGAGAGAACTAAACGGAAACTATAGACCTGGGCAACACAACGTCAGTGGAGAGAACCAAACGGAAACTATAGACCTGGGCAACACAACTTCATGACAGAGAACTTAACGGAAACTTTAGACCTGGACACTCAACGTCAGTGGAGAGAACTAAACGGGAACTATAGACCTGGGCAGCATAACTTCAGTGGAGAGAACTAAACGGAAAATATAGACCTGGGCAACAGAACTTCAGTGGAGAGAACTAAACGGAAAATATAGACCTGGGCAACACAACTTCAGTGGAGAGTACTAAACGGAAACTATAGTCCTGGGCAACACAACATTAATAAATTTAACTGAAACAAACAATTGATAATATTTCCACTGAGAATGGAACACTGCAGACAAAAACTACACTCACTGAATCGGTATCAAAGACGGCGTTCTGCATCTGCGGAGCAAAAACAGAGAGACCAGAACACATACTACAGAACTGTTCCAGCTTCGCTGTTCACATAACGATAATCTGGTTCACAAGACATTCTCTGCAAAACAAACTGTGGGGAATCCAAGATGACTTAAAACAAACCCCTCTATACATGACCAATAAATATTGTATATTTATATACACAATATTAAATGTATATAATAATATACAATATATATAATACTATTATATATAGTATTTATAATATAATATAATATAATGTAATATAAATGGCCCTGTATATTTAACAATTGATCGCAGAAATTGTGTAGTAGCATAGACGCGTCATAAGTTGCTGTGTAGTAGCATCGACATGTCATCAATTGCTGTGTAGGATCAGGTTCTCAAGATGGCATAAACAAACCGCTATAGGTCGTTTCATGACTTATATCCGATTCGATTCATAATAAATAATTGCAGGCGAAAGAGAACCAATTGCAACATATGGTTCGAAACTCGTTGAAGTTATTAATCAATCACGAACATATTGGACTACATAGAGTGGGTTTTACAGGAGAATGTGACGCACAAATTTCACAGTTAAAAGCAATCAGGTACAAAAAGGTCAATGCACGTAGAAAACGTCGCATAATTATAAGGAAAAATTGATCTTTTGGACCCATTGTTGCTGCCTCCGTTGTTGATATTTAATTACGTTGAGTAGTTCTAATGTTGGCAGCTCAAAGCATTATTTAAGAAGTGCAGGTCTTCTGAAGTGAATTAGTGATTTATACAGTGAATTAGTGACTGGTAACGGTGTCTGTAAAAGTTTTCTCCTGGCAGTTGCGATGGAAATGCAGTCAATAATGCAGTCAATACGAGCACGTACCTACACGTTCTGATACAGTGTAAATATATTTTGAGTCTCGCATATCCTGCATCAGTCTGAAAGATAAAGGATTGGTTTTCCCCGCTTTTTCCTTAATTGATATTCCCCTAATTATGAACAGCCACAAGGATAAAAAGCTTCTGGACAGTCTGAACAAGGGACATATATGAAGTTCAGCGATACAGTTTATAGTAATACTAATGAAAGAGAGTTGTGGTGATATATTGACCACTATGTCAATTTGCTTGGAGCTTTCTAAGGTGATAACGTTATTGAAAATAAATAAACACACAAACAGACAGAATACATACATATTACATAGATACAACATACAAGCACGTCGCACTGCACACATATAAAACAAAGACACGTACTATAAGCATATCATATTTCTATCAATCATAGACTTTAAATTCAGACAACATCCAAAATGGTTTGTTGACATTTACTGTGGTTACCATAGTGACGATACAAACACAAGATGATATGCCAGATAAAACATGAAGTCATCTGATTACATGAAGCTAATCTGACTGGCCAGATTAGCTATGCGCTGTAGATAATATCTTCATACACTTTTCGTTTATGCTGGATGTCCACTGGAGAGTTTGACAAACAGATGATGTGTACAAACTGTGATACTAATTTTGTGCACAGGTTCTGTACAGTGAAACTAACAATGCAGAAGTTCATATAGTTTCTAGCAAACCTAGATGGCCAAACCGACCGAGTTGTCAAGATGGCCAGGAGGATTCTCCATCTGCAGCATCTATCAAATCAAAGTTGATTGGTTTGCTGTACCACATGTAGTTATCTGCAGGTTCTTTTACTTCTGTTCTTCGCTCTGACAAACTGAAGTCGACTGGCTCATTGTACCACATCGCGTCGCCGGTTGGTTCCTTGACATTTGCTAGAGAAACAACAAAAAATATACATTTTTACTTTTGAATGATACATTTAAATAATAATTATGAGAAATATGTAAACACACTATCAGAGACAATTTTAAACTAATAACCCGTTATGGACCCACGCCAGATAACGAATTGCAAACTATTTAAAGAGGTGGCATTTGAATTATGTTAATGATTATATATTCTATCTTTCAATTGTCATTTCCACTTGTGCCGTTATCCGTTTTATGTGGGGGAGGGGGGAGGGGGAGATTGAAGTTGTCTATCTGTGGCCATTTGGGTTACATTGGATCGCCAAGGTAAACAACACTTTCAGCAGATTGTACGAAAATGTGTGATATAGAAATGACGTTAACATATAGACTAGGCTGAACATCATTGGTACTTCCAGTGATGTTATACGCTAGCGAAACATGGACTGTATATAGACGGCGAATGAGGAAGCTCAATCACTTTCACACAACGTGTATCAGAAAAGTTATGAACATCAGATGGCAAGACAAGATACCGGATAACACTGTCTGTGACATATCTGGTCATAGCATTGGAAATATTATATTCTGATTCAGAAACAGATTGGCTGGGAAAATCAACTTTTTCGTATGCCAGATTATCGCCTCCCAAAGATACTTCTACAAGGTGAGTTGCAGAAAGGGAATACATTTTCAAGGTGGCCAAAAGAAGTTCTACAAGGACTTGCTACAAACCTTGTAGCAAGCAAAGTTCTACAAACCTTGAAAGCTTTTGAAAAAAGATCAAGATACATGTGAAGAACTTGCACATATAAAGCTACATGGCGCTCTGCAGTAAAACACAAGGGCATCATCTTGTGAAAAGAGGAGACATGCTGCACTGAGGAGCAGAGAGCAGCAAGAAAATCACGGGTCGACCAAAAATCCTCTACAGTGGGTCATTCCATGCCCACATTGTTTAAGGACATTTGCGGGGAAAAAATAGGCTATTTTAAGACATCTACGAACTCATAATCAAGGACATAACTATAACTAAATTTCAAAAGTGGATGTAATATATTCTTCTTCTTCTTCTTCAGCGTTCTTCTTCTGCGTTCTGCAACTGTGGTCATACTATATTGTCAGGCCCGTCGTCAAGACGAAGTCCACCGTATTCTCCAGGTCAGAGCAGCTCCCCCATAGCTTTTGCCTCAAGTCTTGTATCCTCTGGCCAGGTCTGCTGTTTCTGCTCTTTGTATGTTGAGCAATCATGAAGTATGTGTTCTGGAGTCTGGGTTCCGGATTCACACGAACATTCGTGCATGCGGTTGCGTCTGTGGGTCTCACCAATGGCTCACTAGACAAACCAACCATGCAACAGGAAACCTTAATAGATGACATGCCTTTATATTGAGGGTATCTTCTTATAGAAGCTTCATGGCAGGTCATTTATACAATCCTGTAGTCGTAACCTTCGATAACAGTTACCATGTTTTTCCGACAGGCTGATGTTGTACTTGAGCTAGGTACGGGCACAACGTGGGTGAGTGGAATAACAAAGAAACCTGTCGCAAGGGCCAGAGTTGTGCCCTGATGCTGACGTCTGTTTCGGCTGCATTAGACTCAAAACACAGAGTCAGATGGCTACTGGAACAGAGGGCGGAGCACTTATGGGGAATGTCCCACGTGCTGTGAGGCCAATTTCTAATCAAGAATCAAGAACATTCATCTGTGTATGAGATCCTAAATAGGTAAAGGTGACCCAACAGTCTGCAGTGGTCTGTTTTAAGGCGAAATATTGTGGTCTGTTGATATCTTTGGAGGAGATGTATTGCATCTTGTTTGTATTCCACTTCCATTTGTTTCTTCCACGTTGCTGTGTATGTGTTGTGGATTATTGTTTTTGCTTCTCCGTAAGACAGTGGGTGTCTGTGTTGCTCTATTTCGCTTCCTGCTTTTGACAGATCATCCGCTTTCTCATTTCCCATGATTCCACAGTGTGATGGTATCCACTGAAGGGCAATAGCTGATGATTTTTGGATCTGTCTTAGCTCATGTCTGATGTTGTACAGAAGGCTTTCGTTTCTGTTGCTCTGGATTGATTCCAGTAGGGATCTGCAATCTGTGAATATTGTTATCTACTTTCGTCTTGGCAGTTCCGGTTCGGTGAAGGCTTTCAGTGCTTGATGGAGTGCAACTGCTTCTGCTCTAAAGTTAGGGGAGTATTTCCCGGTTGGAAAAGCTTTTTATACTGTCTTCCCATTTTTGAGTCTTCAGCGTTCTTTCTCAAACTTCCACTGGATCTCGCTTGTAGTAGTACCATGGTCCTATTAGACTTCCAGAAGTATGTAGTCCAGAGAATGGAAATGCGTTGTGTCGCAGGTTTATTTGCGCCAATGGCCCGACACATCCGTCTTCGGCGGAGATGTAATATATGAATATCATCACTTGAGATGAACGAACAACTAAAGGGTCGTATTGGCCATGTAAGTCCGTCTCTCTTTACGGTTTCTGTGATTGTCTCCACCCATCTACTTCTTGGTCTTTCTCGTGCCTTGTAGTCCGATCTTCTGCTGTTGTATGCACGAAGGAGTGAATGCGTTGTTTCCATTCTCATCCGTATAAATCATAACATTTGTGTCATCAGGATGCTTGTAGGTAAAAGCCATAGAATACATTAGGTTCATTTGAAAATAAATCTTTTAGGAAACTCTTAAATATTGGTTGGGAGGAATTTAAGTCAAACAAGCAAGTAAGAGAAGACACCAAACAGTAATATGGTTCTACAACAATAAGAAGAAAACTAAGAACTTATATCGAACATGTACTTAGAGTGAATGAAAACAGACTACGACTACAAGCATTAAATTGGGTACCAGATGGCAATTAAAAAAGAGGAAGGCCAAGAGAGTCTCTTCCCAGAACAACCGACCACAGAAAGTATGACTATGTGTCTCAACAACATGCAAGAACTACACACAGTAGCATAATATCGCTCGAACTGGTGCTCTTTGGTTTCTGCCATGTGCACAGTTTTACTGCCATGTGCACAGTTTTACTGCCATGTGCACAGTTTTACTGCCATGTGCACAGTTTTACTGCCATGTGCACAGTTTTACTGCCATGTGCACAGTTTTACTGCCATGTGCACAGTTTTCGGCTTTGAAGGAGCGTAGACAGATGATCGCCGAAGACGTATGACGACCTCAGTGCTCACAGACACATCTCTCCGTACTCTCTATTATGCAGAAATACTATATAAAGTACTATTGTTACTGTTAAACTGTTAAAACATAGCTATCAATGTAAAATAAAATAAATAGAAATAAACAAAAGAACAAGGACATTTTTCCACGTTCTGGTCCAACTGGGAGCTTTTTCAAGAAACAAATGCACATTAAACACGAAAAATCAAAATATAAATGTCATTATATGGAGACATCTTTCATAAGACATTCTATTATCCTTCATTTTATCCTTTTTTTTTTCTTCTTCTGTGCTCGTTCTCAAACTCCTGCAGATTAGCGGGACGTAGTCTAAAAAACAGAATGCGTCATGTCATGGCTTACATTATTTGTTGCAATATCTGCATCTAATGACCTGACTCATCCGACTTCAGCATGGCTTCAGATCTCTTTGACCTTCTATGGGATGGGAATTCAGCTCCACCCTACAAAACCTTCTTAGCCGTCTCTTACGACATTCATGGAAGGTGACGCCTTGCTATTATTTGCTTTTCCTTTCTGGCCTCGGCAAAGCACGGGCGTTGTTATCTTCACAGGGAATGGGGTGTTTCGGTAATTTAAAACAACATTGTCTTCTTCTTATAGTCCATGCCGTGTGGCGTTGGTTATTATGCCATTTCACATCATTCTGTTTTGTGCTCTATCAATCATTTCAGCTACATACGTTCTCCCATTCCACATTGCCAGGCTGTCAAGCATCTTCTATCATGGTTTCCCTTACATCTCTTGCTGTTCAACTTGCCTGTTGTCACAATGTGTTCCATCTTTCCTCTTCTCATGAAGTGCCCAAAAAATGTGGACTGTCTCTTTTTGATGCGGGTAAGCAGCTCTATTTTTGAATTAAACACACATAATAAAACATAAAAACGGTTAAAAACAGTTTTGCGTAAAACAGCAACCTGTATTCATGTTTACTGTACTCATCTTTTGTTGTAAGGTGTTGCAGGTTTGAATGAAGATGTTTTCGGGGTATAGCAGGATTGGTCGCTTGATATGCAGTAATATTGTGACGTCTCATGACGTCGGTAACT